>CM022710.1:16982636-17187559 GCA_012295165.1 Asparagus setaceus
ATACATATGATTTATAAACCTGGCAGAGCAGCAAGCCAGAGCAGCATCATATATTTACATATATTGAGCATCAATACATGATGTTGCCCGCTGCTGCAATTGCCTCTAGCCCTCCCATCCCAATCATCAGCTAGCCCCAAAAAATATATATACATAAACCAAAAAAGGAAAGAACTCCAGACAACAGTTATAATGAAGAATACTATTAGGTGAACTGTAAACATGGAGTAAATGGCAGTAAAACGGCACATAATGGGATCAAAAATTGCTCATATAAGCTGAAATTAACTTATGACTGATTATGATTCTACCATGCATTTCAGATTCATCTTTTCCAAGTTTTCAAGGATTTGACATAAATAACACTTAGCGCAATGAAACTTTATTGGTATTGTAAGCCAATAACAATGATGACACAATATGGTTTACTATTTATCTTCATGCCATAAAATCACCACTCTGCATCCTGTTTTCTTGCTAAGATAAGCTCCTTTCCTTGATAAGTTTCTAGTACTCATATCAGAGAAAGATAAATTATTGGGACTTTTTTACTCTAGGTACAGCCTTTGTTTGTTCACTAACTATTTCTACCCAGTAGGGGGTGCACTTTGAGTATGGTTATGGACAAGGCTACAAGCAAGACAGTATATTTTTTGCGAATTCTTGTCACAAGCAAGAGAGTATATTTTTTACAAATTTCAAGGTATATTTTTCTGCTATTGTTTCTTTTCCTATCATCTGAATATATTATCTTTTTTTTTCCTCCATTCATTTGCTGATTTCTGCTTAACTTATCAACCGAAATCTCCATCCATTTCTTATCAAATCTACTCCGTTATTCCTTCAAAAAGATCATTACCTGCTAGTGTCTTCATGAATCCTATGCATAAATCTCTTTTCAACTCCAAGCAAATCTGTCAATGCCTACCAAATATCATAAGGGCTTACTTTTACATGATTACATCTCTAGAAATCTACCTTTTTTCAATTTCAGCCAATTAACCTAAAATTTTTCATTAAAAAGTAGCCTTAAGAATCTGATGTTACGGCTTCTATATCCCACAACAGCAAGCTTCAAAACTACCCCAAGCACAGATTTTTCTTCACTTTTCACTTTAATCCAAACAAGAATTCATTGCAGCTCATATTAATCAAATTATCAAAATTAAGTTGGAAAATTTCAAAGTTTGGCCCCCAAAATCAGAAGATAACAATCAAGAACAGAAGGAAATCAGTTACCATCAACAACCGCATCAAAAACTTTATCTTCAAAACTGAAAACAACATCAAAGGGGCCATCAGCAGCATTATCCTGAAACCGCTGAGGCGCAGGCTTAACACTCATATTCCTCTTGAGCATCGACAATACCCCATTACGCTTATACCTAAAAATCCCATAAAGATCCCAACTTTTAAATGGCAAGAACAGTAATTAGAGGAAAAAGGAAAGGGCAGGAAGGGTTTCACTCACAAGTCAGGGTTTTATGGATAAGGTCGCCATACATCCTGTGGTAGGGGATTCCAAACGGGTAGATATTGGGCTCGGATCGCGATGGGCCGGGGAGCTTAACGTGTTCCCCAGTACCATAGGAGGAGACATTGAAACCATGGCGTTGGAGGAGGTAGTGGGCCTCCATGCTCCTATTCTGGTTCGAGGAGCAGACCATCGCATACCTCATTCTCGGTGCTCGCCTACTCATTTTTTAATTTTGAATTGTTCTCTTTATTTTCTAGGATTTTCGACGGATTTGGGGGCGAGGTTTTGAGGAAAGGGGGTAGCTAGGGATTTGGGGGTTGGGTCCTCGGGGTTTGCGGTTTAGGAGCTAAAATTAAGGTAAGCTAGCTGTCGCCAGTGCAATGCACGGAACTTAATATTAAAATATTGTTGTACACAAATTTTTATAAATAGTTATGAGCTCCAAATGAAAATGAGCTTAATTTACCAAAATATAATGATAATAATATTGGAAACTACAAATCTTTACTATAAGGGAAAAATAAATATATTTAAGAAAATAGAAATATGAAAAGTTGCATGCACAAAATAGTTGCCATATTTCACAATTCTACAACCAACTTATTTAGTATAATACATGCATGTAGATAACTAGATATGATACATATTTATTCTGTATCCAAAATAAAAAAATAGGCTATTGCATATTAAAACTACGAAAAAGAGGAAAGAACTGCAGATAACAATTATAATGAACAATGCTAATTAGGCATGGAGTAAAAGGAAGTAAAAGGGGTCATAACAGGACAAAACTCACTTGTACATACCTGAAATTAACCTAGGCTGACCAAAACTACAATTATACCATAGTTACACCGTACGCGGTACGTAGTAGGTCACTGTATGAATTCGGATACGCAATTCGCCACTTAGAAAATTTGTATTCGTTAGGGGGTAGCTTGCTTCGATACGCAAGTTCGGTTAGTGGTACGTTGTAAATTTTTTTCGGGTGCGCTTAAAGTTTTCCAAAGTATATAGTAGAAACTAGAAAGCTAATTATGAATTTTAATTTTTTTTTATACAAAATACTTAAATACTTCTTTTTGATGGAGTTTGTTTCTTTGTTCTGTTTTTTTTTCATAGAGCTCGTTTTAGGATCATGGTTTCGTTTTACATTTAATTAACATTGTGTTTAGTTACAATAAAGTCATCGGCTCATATACATTATTGTGTCTCTCTTCACTTAATTGCACACATTGCATTGCGTCTTGCGCACGTGCACTTAAAGAGACTTTGCATCTATCATACTTGTAAGTGGTACGCCAATTTTGGGGGACCCGTTCGTGTATCAAAGGGAATCGGTTCGCAAATGTACCGGGAATCGGTTTGCAGGAATTGTACGATGGTTCAAGGGGGGGTTCGGGGAATCACGCAACGATGAATTATACCATTTAGTTCAGATTAAATCCTCCTTTTCAAGCGTCTAAAGGGTTTAATAAAAACCTTTAGGTAATGGAATTTTATTAGTATTTTAAGCCAATAGCAATTGTGCTGCAACTTGGTTTACTATTAATCTTCATGCCATAGAATGTACCCTCTTATATCTTGTTTTACTTTCGAAGATAACTTCTTCAATGAGCTTCTACTCTCAAATATAAAATTATTGGGACTTTTGAATCTAAGTACAACCTTTGCCTGCTCACTAACTATTTCTACCCAATAGGGGTGCACTTTGAGTATGGTTATGGACAAGGCTACAAGCAAGACAGTATATTTTTACAAATTCTTGTCACAAGCAAGAGAGTATATTTTTACAAATTTCAAGGTATATTTTTCTGCTATTGTTTCTTTTCCTATCATCTGAATATATTATCTTTTTTTCCTCCATTCATTTGCTGATTTCTGCTTAACTTATCAACGAAATCTCCATCCATTTCTTATCAAATCTACTCCGTTATTCCTTCAAAAGATCATTACCTGCTAGTGTCTTCATGAATTCTATGCATAAATCTCTTTTCAACTCCAAGCAAATCTGTCAATGCCTACCAAATATCATAAGGGCTTACTTTTACATGATTACATCTCTAGAAATCTACCTTTTTCAATTTCAGCCAATTAACCTAAAATTTTTCATTAAAAGTAGCCTTAAGAATCTGATGTTATTGCTTCTATATCCCACAACAGCAAGCTTCAAAACTACCCCAAGCACAGATTTTTCTTCACTTTTCACTTTAATCCAAACAAGAATTCATTGCAGCTCATATTAATCAAATTATCAAAATTAAGTTGGAAAATTTCAAAGTTTGGCCCCCAAAATCAGAAGATAACAATCAAGAACAGAAGGAAATCAGTTACCATCAACAACCGCATCAAAAACTTTATCTTCAAAACTGAAAACAACATCAAAGGGGCCATCAGCAGCATTATCCTGAAACCGCTGAGGCGCAGGCTTAACACTCATATTCCTCTTGAGCATCGACAATACCCCATTACGCTTATACCTAAAAATCCCATAAAGATCCCAACTTTTAAATGGCAAGAACAGTAATTAGAGGAAAAAGGAAAGGGCAGGAAGGGTTTCGACTCACAAGTCAGGGTTTTTGCGGATAAGGT
The DNA here is from genome assembly GCA_012295165.1 of Asparagus setaceus. Lineage (NCBI taxonomy): Eukaryota > Viridiplantae > Streptophyta > Magnoliopsida > Asparagales > Asparagaceae > Asparagus > Asparagus setaceus. Next base: position 16,986,706 of record CM022710.1, read on the forward strand.
CGTCATACATCCTGTGGTAGGGGATTCCAAACGGGTAGATATTGGGCTCGGATCGCGATGGGCCGGGGAGCTTAACGTGTTCCCCAGTACCATAGGAGGAGACATTGAAACCATGGCGTTGGAGGAGGTAGTGGGCCTCCATGCTCCTATTCTGGTTCGAGGAGCAGACCATCGCATACCTCATTCTCGGTGCTCGCCTACTCATGTTTTAATTTTGAATTGTTCTCTTTATTTTCTAGGATTTGACATAAATAACACTTAGCTTAATGAAACTTTATTGGTATTGTAAGCCAATAACAATGATGACACAATATGGTTTACTATTTATCTTCATGCCATAAAATCACCACTCTGCATCCTGTTTTCTTGCTAAGATAAGCTCCTTTCCTTGATAAGTTTCTAGTACTCATATCAGAGAAAGATAAATTATTGGGACTTTTGACTCTAGGTACAGCCTTTGCTTGTTCACTAACTATTTCTACCCAGTAGGGGTGCACTTTGAGTATGGTTATGGACAAGGCTACAAGCAAGACAGTATATTTTTACAAATTTCAAGGTATATTTTTCTGCTATTGTTTCTTTTCCTATCATCTGAATATATTATCTTTTTTTCCTCCATTCATTTGCTGATTTCTGCTTAACTTATCAACGAAATCTCCATCCATTTCTTATCAAATCTACTCCGTTATTCCTTCAAAAGATCATTACCTGCTAGTGTCTTCATGAATCCTATGCATAAATCTCTTTTCAACTCCAAGCAAATCTGTCAATGCCTACCAAATATCATAAGGGCTTACTTTTACATGATTACATCTCTAGAAATCTACCTTTTTCAATTTCAGCCAATTAACCTAAAATTTTTCATTAAAAGTAGCCTTAAGAATCTGATGTTATTGCTTCTATATCCCACAACAGCAAGCTTCAAAACTACCCCAAGCACAGATTTTTCTTCACTTTTCACTTTAATCCAAACAAGAATTCATTGCAGCTCATATTAATCAAATTATCAAAATCAAGTTGCAAAATTTCAAAGTTTGGCCCCCAAAACCAGAAGATAACAATCAAGAACAGAAGGAAATCAGTTACCATCAACAACCGCATCAAAAACTTTATCTTCAAAACTGAAAACAACATCAAAGGGGCCATCAGCAGCATTATCCTGAAACCGCTGAGGTGCAGGCTTAACACTCATATTCCTCTTGAGCATCGACAATACCCCATTACGCTTATACCTAAAAATCCCATAAAGATCCCAACTTTTAAATGGCAAGAACAGTAATTAGAGGAAAAAGGAAAGGGCAGGAAGGGTTTCAACTCACAAGTCAGGGTTTTTGCGGATAAGGTCGTCATACATCCTGTGGTAGGGGATTCCAAACGGGTAGATATTGGGCTCGGATCGCGATGGGCCGGGGAGCTTAACGTGTTCCCCCGTACCATAGGAGGAGACATTGAAACCATGGCGTTGGAGGAGGTAGTGGGCCTCCATGCTCCTATTCTGGTTCGAGGAGCAGACCATCGCATACCTCATCCTCGGTGCTCGCCTACTCATGTTTTAATTTTGAATTGTTCTCTTTATTTTCTAGGATTTTCGACGGATTTGGGGGCGAGGTTTTGAGGAAAGGGGGTAGCTAGGGATTTGGGGGTTGGGTCCTAGGGGTTTGTAGTTTAGGAGCTAAAATTAAGGTAAGCTAGCTGTCGCCAGTGCAATGCACGGAACTTAGTATTAAAATATTGTTGTACACAAATTTTTATAAATAGTTATGAGCTCTAAATGAAAATGAGCTTAATTTACCAAAATATAATGATAATAATATTGGAAACTACAAATCTTTACTATAAGGGAAAAATAAATATATTTAAGAAAATAGAAATATGAAAAGTTGCATGCACAAAATAGTTGCCATATTTCACAATTCTACAACCAACTTATTTAGTATAATACATGCATGTAGATAACTAGATATGATACATATTTATTCTGTATCCAAAATAAAACAAATAGGCTATTGCATATTAAAACTACTGAAAAGAGGAAAGACTGCAGATAACAATTATAATGAACAATGCTAATTAGGCATGGAGTAAATGGAAGTAAAGGGGTCATAACAGGACAAAACTCGCTTGTACATACCTGAAATTAACTTAGGCTGACCAAAACTACAATTATACCATAGTTACACAGTACGCGGTACGTAGCAGGTCACTCTATGAATTCGGATACGCAATTCGCCACTTAGAAAATTTGGATTCGTTAGGGGGTAGCTTGCTTCGATACGCAAGTTCGGTTAGTGGTACGTTGTAAATTTTTTTCGGGTGCGCTTAAAGTTTTCCAAAGTATATAGTAGAAACTAGAAAGCGAATTATGAATTATAATATTTTTTTATACAAAATACTTAAATACTTCTTTTGATGGAGTTTGTTTCTTTGTTACGTTTTTTCATAGAGCTCGTTTAGGATCATGGTTTCGTTTTACATTTAATTAACATCGTGTTTAGTTACAATAAAGTCATCGACTCATATACTTTATTGTGTCTCTCTTCACTTAATTGCACACATTGCATTGCGTCTTGCGCACGTGCACTTAAAGAGACTTTGCATCTATCATACTTGTAAGTGGTACGTCAATTTTGGGGGACCCGTTCGTATATCAAAGGGAATCAGTTCGCAAATGTACCGGGAATCGGTTTGCAGGAATTGTACGATGGTTCAAGGGGGGTTCGGGGAATCACGCATCGATGAATTATACCATTTAGTTCAGATTAAATCCTCCTTTTCAAGCGTCTAAAGGGTTTAATAAAAACCTTTAGGTAATGGAATTTTATTAGTATTTTAAGCCAATAGCAATTGTGCTGCAACTTGGTTTACTATTAATCTTCATGCCATAGAATGCACCCTCTTATATCTTGTTTTACTTTCGAAGATAACTTCTTCAATGAGCTTCTACTCTCAAAGATAAAATTATTGGGACTTTTGAATCTAAGTACAACCTTTGCCTGCTCACTAACTATTCTACATATTAAGGGATGGTAATTTGATAGTTAAGATAAGGCTACAAGCAAGAGAGTATGTTTTTCAAATTTTAAGGTATATCTGTCTGTTTTTTTCTTTTCTCCCCCTCCAAAGATTGCACTTCTGCAGTACATCATCTACTATTGTCTCCATTAATTCTGCTGGTTTCTTTTTAAGTTAACAACTGAAATCTCATTATTTTTTAGCAAACTACTCTGCTATTCATTTTAACAAAAACTTGGTACCTGCTAGTGTCTTCATGAATCCAATGTATAACTCTCCCTTCCATCAATCAACTAGAAGCAAAATTGTAAATTGCCAACCAAATATCATAAAGGCTCAGCCCTATAGATTACATCTCTAGGAGTCTTCCTCTTCCAATGTCAGCCAATAAACCTTCAATTGTTTATTAAAAAGTAGGCCAAAAATCTGATATGATGGTTGCTATAATCTCATGACAGCTTCAAAATTATCCCAAGCATAGATTTTCTTTTCTTTTCACTTCAATACAAATATAAATAAGAACTTCAAGTTGGAGATCATATTAATCAACTTCTCAAAATCCAATCGCAAAGTTTCAAACTTAGGACTGGCTGAAACTAGGATTCAACCATTTATTTTCAAATTAAGTCCGCTTTCTATATCTTTTCAGTGTTTAGTAACTATGTTTTACCTATATGGAATCTTTATAGGTAAGTAAGCCAATAACAACACTGCACAAAATGGCTACCGTTTATTTTCATGCCATAACAACCTTATACATTTTGTCCTCTTCCAAAATAAGTTGCATTCTCGTTAAGCTTCTATCGTTGATAGCAAACAAGCATAAGCTGTTGGGGGTTCGAAACAGAACACAAACGTTGCTTGCTTACTAACTAATACTACACAATGTGTTGGCACTTTATAGAAATGATTTTAAGTCTTTCTTTTTCTTTTTATGAAATTTCAAGTTATATCTCCATGCTTATTTTTCTTGTCTCCTAAGATCCCATTTCTACAACGTGTTATCTATTATTTTCTTCATTAATCGGCTACCTTATATTTATGTTACCCACCAAACTCTCCTGTTTTATTTTTTTCAATAATTTATTCTATTCCCTAAAAGAGAATAGGTATCTGCGAGAATCTTCATCAACCCTCCGTATAAATTAGCTTCCATTAAAGCAAATTGAAGCAAAACTATAAATTGCCAACCAAATATTCATAAAGGCTCAGTCGTAGATGGTTACATCTCTAGGCATCTTTTCAATCCAATTTCAGCTAATACCCTTAGGTATGATTTGAGAAAATAACCCGAAAATCTGAAATTGTAATTGTTATTATCTCACGACAGCAAGTTCTAAAAACTATCAAAGCTTGGAATTGCACATTAATTCAAATAAAAACTCCAAATTGAAACTCATATAAATCAATCAAATTCAAAACCCAATCGCAAAATATCAGCTTTAAAACAAAAAAAAATACAAAAAGAAAAACCCAGTTACCATCAACGATCGCATCGAAAACCCTATCTTCGAAACTGAGAACAACATCAAAGGGGCCATCAGCAGCATTATCCTGCCAGCGCTGAGGCGCTAGCTTCACACTCATATTCCTCTTCAACATCGGCAAGATCCCATTACGCTTGTACCTAAAAAAACCCACAAAAAACCCAACTTTACAATGGCAAAAACAGTAAATACGAAGAAAATGAAGAGGGCAAGATGGGCTTTCCACTCACAGTTCAGGGTTCTTGCGGAGGAGGTCATCGTACATCTTGTGATAAGGGGTTCCAAACTCGTAGACGTTGGGCTCGCGGTACGATGGACCGGGGAGCTTAACGTGTGCCCCTGTGCCATAGGAGGAGACGTCGAAGCCATGGCGCTGGAGGAGGGAATGGGCTTCCATGCTCCGATTCTGGTTCGAGGAGCAGACCATTGCGTATCGGAGCTTTGGAGATTTATCCTTCATTTTTTCGTTTGATTTTGTTGGGTTTTCTTTTGTTTTCTAGGGTTTTTTGATGAATTTGGGGGAGTGATGTTTTGAGGAGACGGGAGGCTATCGGATTTTAGGGGCGATTTAATTTGGGATTTGAGTTTTTGGAATTTGGTGTGAATTCTCTGCAACAAAAAAAAAAAGTTTGTCACGAACTATTAGGATTTTGTATTAAACTATCATAAACAATGTTTATTACACAAAATGATTTCGTCATAATTTTTTTTTAAAGAGAAATATGGTCGTAACCTTTTCTTTTTAAGCAAATATATGGTCATAACCTAGGGCTCTTTCATTAAATTTAAACACACATCAGATAATACAAATAACAAAATAAAATACACTTTAGTAATTTCTGAGGGAGCCAAACACATAGCTCGGAGGATGTGGCAATTGTGTCGACATAATGAGAAACATATTAAGAGATTTACGAGTATAGGATATCAACGCCATAAGATTTTGGTGAACTTGCTACTCTGAGAAGGAGGAAAATTGAGGATGCAATTGATGAAAACTTTTGCATCGCTAAATACATGAGTGGTGGAAACTTTGATGGTAGCTGAAAGTCTAAGAACCTCAAGAATGTCATGAGCTTCGATAATGATTGGAGATATGAATCAACATTTTCTGATGAAACATAACAAGCCCTACCTTCATTGATGCGCTTCTATTAGACATCGGAATGATTGAGACTACCATAAAGCTTCGGCCTTCCAACTTGATTTATGTATAGAGTTTATTCTCGTTTAATGATGACTAGGATATTAATGAAGCGAGATATAAATAAAATTCGCATCTTGCTTTCCAAAACAATCTCTACGCTATATAGTCATCATAATTCACCTCTTATTTGTACACCACCTTCTAGAACTGTCTCTAAATTTTGGCATGATGCAATCTTTGTTAGCTTAGCTATGAGAAGTATGGTTAAATGGAGTCTTGGGGAGGGTTCTAGGATCAGATTTTGAGAAGACAAGTGGTTGGGAAACTTTTCCCTAGCTAGTCTGTGTCCAGAGGCATATGGTCTTGCCTTCTCCAACAATGTCTCAGTTTCATCTCAGGGGGTGTTCAGAGATAGCACTTGGATTTGGAAACCGGTTATCAGGAGAGCTATCTCCGCTTCTGAACAACAGCAAGTTAAAGTTATGTATGAGCTGCTCATGTGTGCATCACCTATACCGAATTCCTTAGATTCTCCTTCTTGGCCTTTTACCAAGATTTATTTGTTCACAGTGAAATCCTCATATTGTTTTCTGAACTTTGGGGGTACTAGTTTTGCTCTATATCAGTTCATTTGGGGAAGCTGTATCCCTCTAAAAGTTAAGATCCTTTTTTGGTGCTTAACCAAGAACAAACTACAAACAAAAGATAATTTGCTCAAGAAAGGTTGGGAAGGTGATCCTCTATGCCCTATTTGTAATGAAGTTGAAGAATCAGCGAATCATTTGTTCATCAACTGTCAGTATGCCAGAAGCCTTTGGTCATTCTTTCTACCTAAACTGGGTATCTCTCATCTTAATTATGAAGTGTCATACTTGTTACATTCCAATGGGGAGTTCATCTTGGATAAGAATGACCGTAAACTTTGGTTTATTATTTTTCCTACACTATGTTGGTGTCTGTGGAGAGAAAGGAACAACAAAGTCTTCAAAGAAGAGTTGAGAGACACCTCAAAATTGGCAGCTAATGTTGCCTATTTTTTGTGTTTCTGGACTGGTAGCTCGCGCCATAAGAAAGCTATCAAGTTGAAGAAAATTATCGAAGACAAGAGGATTGAAGAGCTGCTGAGTAGTAGCGAAGACCTAGGGTGATAGAAGTATTGTTTAGTTTTAAAGATATTGACACAAATACTCGGTTTTGTGGCCAAATGTCGGCGTTTTTCTAGTTTCTGCTTTTCCTTTGTAATTAGTTTACTAACAGTTTGATTAAGGATCCTTGATTGGTTTGAGGTGACGGCTATGGCCCAATCCCTCATCCACTTCTTAGGTCTTTGATCTAACTTTTGGTTCTTATACTTAATAGGTTCTTGATTTTGTTCTCTTATATATATACAGCTTTTGAATAGGGCATCTGGCCCTATTTTTATCCTCAAAAAAAAAAATATCATCGTAAGAGGGTACTTCAAAGTGCAGTCGAATGATGGAGAGGCAGAATTTCTAAATATGACACTTATTAATGGTGCAACCAAACAATGAATGATCCATCATTTCAACGTGGTCCCTACACAAATACGCAATTTAGGTCCAAGACAGGTATTTGTTGTAGAACAATGCATAATTGTTGGTTGTGCATTGACGAAAGCGTGCCATGCGAAGTGTTTTATGTGGAAAATGATATCATCAAGCTTTCATAATCTCCTTATAATGCAGCGAGTTCAGGTTCATGTGGAGGTGCTTACAGTGATGAGTAGAGCATGACTTGCTTGTCAATGTGGCATCACGTGAGGAGAGCCACATTAGAATGTCTGATACACAAACATTCAGTGTTCGATGATCTTGAGACAATAGCATCGAGTCTCTAAGGAAATAAACTGCAAATGCATTCCTGTCAAATCTATCTTATTTGAGATTGACAACCTCTATATTCACTGTTGCTTTCTTTGACAATGAGCTAATACCCTTTAAATTTTTAATTTGAAGAGGGATATTATGACAACAATACCCTCTCCCCTCTAAGAAAAATTTAACACATATACCCTACAAATCTACCTTATTTGTATACCCCCAAAATCTGCATATTTGATAATCCAACCCTATCAATTTTACCAATATTCAATGAGAGTTACAAAAAATCATTTTGAGAGAATGTAACAGCAAATTGTCAAATATGTATTGCCAAATATGTATAATATAGAAATAGGATAGATTTTAAGGGCATACAAGCAAAATCTCCAACTTTAAATTGAGAAAAGATACAACATATTGTCAGGAAACTATCCACAAACTATTCGTCAAATTTTTCAGTGAAATAGCAAATATGTAGTTTGGAGAGTAAATATACAAATAGAATAGATCGGAGTGATATGGTGACTGATTCAATCAAAGGGTGCGCGATACAGTAAGCCCAATTTGCTCATCATTTTCAGCATGGAGGAGTGGAGAATGGGACTGATGGTCCCATGGAACGGGAATGACACAGTGTACATGTTTGATAGTCTATAGTTTGGACTCTATTTGTTATGTAGTATGTCTAAAGATTGACATTAGGTAGAGTATTGTTTTGTTGACGTAAACATGAAACAATAAAAGGGCTGCACTCTAGGATTGGGGGTGTGATTTCTAAGCTTTGTAGTCAATCCTTTTTGGGTAGTAATAGCAGCTGCAGACTCATCTTTTGAGGTATCATCCCCCCGCTTATGACATAAAGAGTGTTTATCCTAAAATCGGTCGCTAGGATTAGACGGTTTAGATTGTAGAGAATATATTCCAATGAGAGGAAGTCCATCCTAATTGGAAAGTTGATACCGCAGCTTAGAGTTGTGTGTTCTTAGAAAGAGTACACTCAATAAAGATAGAAAGATGATCCGATGTAGTGGTTTGTAAAAATGTTATAGCTTCACTATCAACTAGCCTTAAATGTCAGTACTGTCTTGCCGTAAATTTACTCCTACTGCTATCTACTGCTATAAAATCACCCTATGAAAGTACTGCAAAGGAAACTCAAGGATAAGTAAATATTACAATACTCATATCCAATAGGGATTACCCTCACAACCTGATTGATTGGAAAGCGGTTAAAAAGCAGTAAATTATGAAGAAAATAAATTGCATATGAATAAATGAAATTAACTTACAAGTCTGAATTACAACTTAAACAGTAAAATCACAAGGAACTAAACAATAGCTAGAATGTAAAAGATAGCAAAATAAATGCAATAACATAGAGTTTTTATTTCATTGTGGGAGCTCGTTCTACTTCCTATCATTGAATATATAGAGGTCTCACATGTCCCGGTGACCATTTACCCCTTATTCCAAAAGTTTAACTATCTACTTCGCACTCATCTTATTTTCAAGATCATCACTAGTCCACGTTCATATGCGAGCGTGGTCTTTCTTATTCTTGCAATTTATGGGGCCAATTCGGTGAGATTTGATTTGGGTTCGCTCTGTCAATGCATGTCTAGCCAATAATTTTTTTTCTTTTTAAGGGTTGTTTGGTTGGTTTAAAACACCCAAGAAATGCTTTTCCTCCTCCTGAAACAGTGGCCACATAGGATATTTTCTTTCCTCTCGTTTCTTTGTCTGGTTTGGTTCGCGATGAGAGCTAGGGCTTGAGGGGCTGGAAAACACCTCCACCTAAGTGAGTTTTCTCTCTCATTCCCTTCCAATTCAAGTGGAAATGGTCATTAGATCTTCAATAATTTTGGGGAAAACTCCTCTCTTGGCTATGGTTCGGAATTTCACGCTCTTCCCTCTTCTTTGCACCTTGGTTCATCGATGATGGATGCGATTTTCCCCACTTCAAGCTTCTGATCCTAGGGTTTTTGATTCTCTATTGGATCTTGAAAAAAGGCAGCGTCTTTCTTGGGTTTTATTCTTCAAGCTTGATTTCTACAAATTCGGCAATTAAGGTATACTTTCTGCCATTTTATGAGATTTTTGCCATTTTTACTGAATTTTTAAGGGGTTTTTCTTAACTTTGTTATGCCCTGGCAATTTGATGGGAAATTTATTTGGGTATGACCATTATCGATGGGTAACGATTGAATCTTTAAGGGTTTTTTTTAACTTTTTTATTCCCTGGCAATTTGATGGAAAATTTGTTTTGGCGATTGCAAGAAATAAAAACGCAGAAGGGTAATTACATTTGATATACCAATTATAATATATTTTTTTAATGAATAATGAGTTTCTTCATGGTTAATTTAGTCAAGGAACTAGCTAATTGGATTCTAACGGTCGGTTTGGATACAAAGGAGGGGAGGGGAGGGGAGTGATTGACTTAAAACCCAAAGGGAGGGAGTGGAAAGGGAAAGGATGGAATGTATTTATTTGTGTTTGGATAGACAACGAGGGGATGGGAAGGTACACTATAATATGTATTTGTTTAGAGTAGGGGATGGGAAGGAAAGGGAAGCTACTTGACCATTATGCCCTTTTAATAAAATATAATATAATTTTATTACTTATGAGTTTGGTTATTGCACTAGAGCATAAAATTATATTGCCAAACTCACTGCTCCCATGCCTTCAAGAGACTCTACTTGCATCTCTCTCTCTCTCTCTCTCTCTCTCTCTCTCTCTCATATTTGTGCACTATTTTTAATTGACATGCGTTGCTATACAGCTCATCGGTGCAAGATTTTGAGTGAAGTAGTTTTCTTACTGGGAGCAATCAGGTCTCTGCGAGAGATGTATAAAGTGTTAGAAGATATCAAGCATCAAATTAATTAAGCCAAAACCTTAAACTTTTCTATTTAATTAATGACTTATTCTTTCCAATGTAGAATATCTAACTGTACTTATATACAGAAAGGGATGACTCTTCATCAACTTCTATTTCTATTAAAAAATATATTATCTTCTCTATTATCAACAAATAAATCACAGGCCAATTTCACTCAAAAATAAATGGATAAATAAAGAAATTCACAGGCCATGGTCTTTCAAAGATATTCATATAAATCACAGGCCAATTTCACTCAAAAATAAATGGATAGTAACAACAACAACAACCACAACAACAGTGTTAGCTTCTACCAGCAGAGTTTCATTGGTTCAACCTCAAACGATGCATCTCAATCTCAAATAGAACTAAATAAAAAGTGAAAGGAAAAAGACTCATAATAGAAGGGAAAATAGAATCAAACTTCATCATTCAACCAAGAGATCCAAAATAGAATCAAGGCAATTCACAATCATGAATCACAATAGCAGCCACCACAACCATGAACCACAACCATTATTCAACTAAAAACATATATAAAGCAAATAGGAATAGGCTTGCAACTAATATAAGTCATGATAAAAGCTCATCTAGAAGTTCAGCAAATAAGATAAGTCAAGATAAAGGAGTTGTCATCTAGAAGTTCCAAAGCAAATAACATAAGTCAAGATAAAAGAGTTGCCATCTAGAAGTTCTAAAGAAAATAACAAAAGTGATTCTTAGCATAGATTATCACTCATATATTTTATGCAGACAGCATATCTATCACCAAAGCCTTGCGCTCTTCATGAGGGACGTCAAAGAATGCACCCTTCATGTCTGAATCCTTGACTAGGTAAAGGTATGCTTTGCTTAGTATTTATTTTTCAACTCCAATCGCCAACAACTCCTCACGAATATCTGCATTAGTGAAAGTAAGTGACTGAGCTTGAGCATCTGAGCATTCCCTCCTAATTGCTACGCTACATTGTTTCTTTATACATGTCGATATAACTTCTTTATCTACTTCCTTTTTAGCATGAGCCTCTTTATCTTTCTTGTTTTTGACCTTTGTAGATGTTGTTGTGGAAAGTTCTAGTGTCAGAGGTGTTGAATGCTCAATATCCTCGTTAGAACTCGGGAAAGCCTCGATAGATATCTCACCCCTAGAAGCCAGCATGTCAATATTAGTTATAGTAACTTCTTCATCAATATTTGTAGAGTCTTGTAGACGTCGACGCTTCTCTTTGGCTGTCATAGCACCTTCACCAGTAGCTCTATCTTTAGCAAATAAATGAAGCATCTTATCATAGTTATGGATAGGATGGTTCATATACTTTGATGCCTCGGGATTTGCCTGTTTAAAAAATACACAATTAGCCAAAAAAGAAATAAATCATCAAATATAAACAACCAATGAGATGAACCAAGAAAAATACACATACCTTCAACAAAGGCTCCCAAGTTTCACGTTCAGCCATCCACATACTTGTAACTGGACACCAAGCAAACCCACTTAGGTATTTGAATAAGTCAAAACAGCTGCTAAACTTTTGCTTAATAGTTTTCAGACGATTTTTCACCCTATCTTGGTTGATATCCATCTCTAATTTTTCAGATAATTCTTTAGAGACATTAGATAAAAGCAAAACTAGTCCAAGTTCCATCGACTCTATTCCCAATGGTTTGCTGATGCAAAAGTGCGTCAATCAAATACTCATCCATCTTCTCAGTCCACAGAACTTTATCTTTCTTGCTTTCATCTACACCCTCAATTGGATCAGTGTCTATACTTTTTCTTTTCCTCATGTTGTTTGTACAACATTATCATACAAGTTAAAAAATCATATTAAAACATAAAATTTATTGTAATATAAAAGGAAAAAAAGACCACATGCACAAATTGAAATAAGTAGTAAATATTCAGAGTGGAACATAAGTAATGAAAAAAATCTGTTCTATTCAAAAGAATAAAGATATCCTACCAATAAAAACTACAATAAAATTTAGAAAGTAGGAAACTTTGATGCACCACAAAAGAGAAAGATTTCAAATTTGATGTCATGAATTATTTGTGACGCTTAACCAATTGTATCTAATTGAGATATCATGAATCATTTTCATGTAATGTAAATCAATTGTGGCGTGAATAGTTACATGGCTTCTTAACAAAAGACAATTAAACAAATACAATGCATTTACAATTTACGAATAAAATGTAATTGTAAATCCATCATCTGTACATTCACTATGTGACTTCTTAATCTCATATCAAAACATCTAACATATTATAATATAAAATAAAAAAGATCACATTCACTAATTGAAATAAGAACTAAATATGCAGTAAAACATAAAAATTGCCACATAAATGTATTTTCCTCACATAAACAGAAAGTCAATAGATCATTTCACATTTAACTATCTAAATAATCAGTCCACATGTTCATTGCTATAAGGTTCCTAATAGTATTCGATGTTCAGCATCTTGGCCATCATCTATAGGAGCATGAGTAGTAGCTGCTTCACTTGTTTGTTGTTCAAGCTAACGATCCACTTCAGCTATTAATTCTTCATCTGGATCCACATCCATTAAGTAATTATGTAGGATACAACAAGCTAAAATAATTTCACTTTGAGTGTCAATAGAGTATCTCGGCTCAGTTGAGCCTATAATATGAAATCTTCTCTTCAAAACGCCAAACGATCTCTCAATTGTGTTGCGTACGAACGAATGCCTAAGATTGAACAATTCTCGATGATTTTGAGGTTGCCTAGTAGAATATTCTTTCAAGTGATAGCGTTCACCTCTATATGGTGCCACGAGTCCGCTTCGATGCATAATTCTACAGTCAACAAGATAATATTTACCTATTAAGACGGGTGACATCACTATATAGGAATACTTAATCTTATGAGTAATTTTGAAATAAATTATTTTAGTTAATGATTACCTTCAGGAATTTTGAGATTATCTTCTCTTCTTAAGGCATTTTTTATTATCCTCGAATCAGATGCAGTACCTTCCCATCCAGTTAAGACATACGTAAATTTCATATCAAATGAACATGCAGCTAACACATTTTGAGTTGGATGCTCCTTTCTACCCCGATAGCGTGGTGCAAGCTCACTAGAAACTTTAACACGAATATGTGTTCCATCAATGGCCCCTACACAATCCTGACATAATATATATTAAATAGTGTTTACAGGTTTCAATTTTTTACCTCTAATAAAGGGTGTATTGCGCACTTACCTTAAAATAAGGCCAGAACCTAACATTGTTGGTGATTTTTGAAGGGATTTTTGATCCATCAGGTTGTTGAAGAAATATGTCTTCCAATAGAATTATTGCTCTTAATGCTCTATGAAAATGTCGACTCACTGTTTCACCAGAACGACGAAAATAGCACTGGATTGTACGATTAAATGAGTTCACACCTAAGATGCTAAGGAAAGTGATGACTTGTTCTTCAACTGATGCTAGACGTGTGCTTGTCAGACCACCGTGTATTTTAAGAATGTCACACAATTTGTTAAAATTTTCTGGACCCATTCTTATTACGGTGCGTGCTTTTGAGCTTGTTTTAATATGGTGTATGAGTTCCTCATGCATGCTTTTTCTTTCTTCATATGACTGTTGAATGGGTCGAGCTACATGATTTCTATGATATATCCTTCGTCGCATTAACCAATTTACCACAACCGAAATAACATGAGCGGCAGCCAAACAACGATGTTGGTCCCAACTGCTAAATACATCTCCTACTTCACTTTGTTGCCTATTCATGTAACATGATTTATAAAAATATAATCAGCAAAAAGACAACATGTATATGTAAAATTAACCTAACTTAACTATATGAATTGTAAATAAAACTTAATATGGCGTTAAAGTATTTCATATATTATTGCCACTATTATCTAGTAGTAGGAAAACAAAAGGAACCCTTGATACGGAGGATGAAAATTGATCCAATGTTATAAAATTTGTCGTAAAAATATGACAACAAGTAATAGTTAAAAAAACCCCTCAGTTCTCTAATTCTCATCCATGCATCCAAGTAATATATGAGCTATAAATCCAATAAATTATTAAACATAGAACATTATGTTAGATTAGTTAAATTATATATAATTCATACTAACACACAATAATAAATTGTTAAATAACTTCACCACTTGCATACATGATATGCATGAGCATGCCTTTGTGGATGTAACTAGTGACAAAAATCTGAACACATGACTTTATCTTCAAGGGAGCGAAGCAAAGCAGATTCTCTGATACTTTGAATACAATGAGAAACGAGATTAGTACCATCTATATTGAAAAAAAACTGATGCATAAACTTTCCATCTATATTATTTCTCCACATACAGTTATGAGGAATTCGCAGGTAACTAGTGTAAACAAATCTAATAAATTCTTGATGCTACATTGAAGTCAAAGAAGCACATAAAAGTCACATGACTTGATCAGCAAAGTATTCTACACATACACAAATAGATCAAATAACATATCTAGATGCATAATTAATCAACGAAGCCTAAAAAAAGTCAAAGAAGCAAACAAAAGTCACTTTCATGATTGTGATCTGCAAAACTAGATGCATGTAGAAAACAAAGAATAGAAAAGCTTACATGATTGGATTAGCAGATGATCCAAGAGAGAATCGATCGACTATTTTTTTGAGCAACCGTTCTTCTCTTCTTTTTTTCTTTTTTAACTACGTAGGGTTTTTATTGGGAAGCAGATAAGAAAGAACGCCTTTTTATTTTCTCATATAGGGCAATATTGGAATTTTAAGAAAATTCTACTTGAAACCCTTCCCCTCCCCTCCCAATCCGTCCACTTTTGGAGGGTTGAGAAAGTGGCTGAATTTTCTAATTTTCATCCCTCCCCTCCCATCCCCTTGCTAACTAAAAAGTGTAAACAAACACAATATTAGGAGGGTTAGCATTGTAAACCCCCCCCTCCCCTCCTAAAAAAACTCTATCCAAACTCAGTGTAAGTCTTCATAATTTACATTCTATAGGTGCTTGTGTATAAAAAAATCAGACTCATTGAAAACTATTTTCTTATCAGTCTATTAAAATTATCGGTTCTTACTGTGTCCAAGTTTCATGCATTATTAACCTATATTCCATTTTCCTCATACACCAAACACCTTAGTTATCTTTCTACTATATCAGTTTCATACATTATTTTAGCATTTTTATATGAATTTATTATATTGTTTAGTCGCATTCTATGAGCTTTCTTTTCGTAAAATTACCAACCACAACGGTCACAAAATAATTTATATTTAGTGAGGGATAATCTTACCATGGTGACTATATACATTTTTCCATGCAAACTTCAAAACCAACCAAACACAAGAAAATTAGGAAAAGTCTTATCAACCAATAGTTTCCTTGTTTGTTAGATGCCAACCAAATAAAGGAAAAGTGTGTAAATTGGTTTCCACCATGTTTTATGTGTGAACTAAATACAAACAACCAATTTTATGGAAAAATTTGTAAAAACTAAAAATAAATTTTTGATGGGTAAATTTTGAGTGGTTACCTCCTAAGTTGCAAGTATACAACCTTTATCAAGTTATAGTATATAAGATTATCGATCCCACGAGGAACGGGAAGTAGGAAGAGTTTTGTTCAAGTTTTGGTTCTCAAATTATGCGCATGACAATTAGGAGTTATTCAAATAAAATGAAAGTAAAAATGGTGAAAGTGGTCATGAAAAGAGTAGAGAGTGGATTGTGGATTATCATAAGAAAATGAGAGTGGAGATTTAGAAAATGTGTGTGATAAAATGAGGAAGAAAATGGGTGTGAGGGTTTAAAGATGGAAGTGGTAAAGTGAAAATAAAAGAAATGAGTGTGAGAGAAGGAGGGTGATTGTGATTTGTGTAAATACAAAGAAAAAGAAATCGAGAGAGGAGAAAGACAATTAAAGAAAAATAAACAAATAAAAAACAAGGATAAGAGGAAAATTAAGAATGTAAAGTATGGAGGATTAATTAAAGATATGAGGAATCTAGAGTAGATCCACTTAGCTTATCTCAATCTCACAAGAATGAGTTGGATTTGTTAGCTAGTTTCAAACAATCTCTAGGGATCCCACAAATATTAGCTCCACATTTAGAAAAGGGTAATTCCCTAGAGGGTTCTAGCCTCAATGTGAATTAAAGAAAAGAAAAATCTATTCTAGAAAGTAAATACAAGAATTAAATACATTGCATGAAAGTAAATTGCATAAAAGTAAATTGCATGAAATTAAATTGCATGAAAGTAAATCTAAGCTACAAAGCAATTAAATGAACAAGAAAGAAAATGAAAAAGAAATAAAATAGAAACTAACAACTCTGATCTTGATCTAATCCTCCTTTTGGTCCTTGGATTAGAAGAAGAGAAAGGAAATTGAAGGGTGAAAAATTTTATTTATTGTGTAACAAAAGTTATAATTTTGGAAGGTCTTCTCAATTAAGAGTAACCCTCCTCTCCAAATAGAGTTTTACAAAATATTTCACACTCAAACCTCTCCCCCTCAACCCCTATTTATAGCCTACAGCAATGCACATGAACCATTGGTTGAAACTTGGGCTCCAAGGATCAAATCTTAGCCACAAATCGAGTTAGTTACGGACTAATCGATTGGCCAATCGGTTGGCCAACCGATTGGCCAACTGGTTGGTGAACCGATTGGAATTTGAAAAAACTAAAAATACATTTAGCTCCGTCTCGTCGAGATAGGCGATTTTCATATATTATATGTTAAATTCCGCCTTCCGGATTGAGAGATATCACCATTTCTTTGTGGCTAACATCTTGAATATTATTTTTATTTGATTTCTTTTTATATTTGATCCTTGCATCTTCGGCTTCTGTAGATTGCTCGGCTTGATCTCCGGCTTCAGTAAAAGGTTGAAAAATGAGGAAATTTGAGTTCTCTTTTTATCCTTTATTCATTAATTCTTCATTAACCTGTAAATTAAGATAAAAATAGTTATTAGTAGGATATTTATTTATATAAAATAGGTAATGAGGGTATAAATTTGTAATTAAAATATGATAATCAAATACCCCACACCTAAATTTTTGCTAGTCCTCTAGCAAATAAAAAGAAAACCTAACACACTTTCAGGAATCGCGGTTGTATTTAGCATACAACAAGCCTTTAAACCCCTAGGTTACCCTAGTGGGCGAGTTGTAGTCTCGTGAGGGTTTGCGATGAATATACCCACAAAATTCAGTCAACTTGTCAATTTAAAGAAGTTAATAAAATAATTAATTCATTTGATATCTTCAAACATTCTAATTGAAGTTGGTTAATACTCAAGAAAACGTTTTTATCATAACTCCAATGTAATTTTCTTAAAAATCCTTCCATTATAGTTATACAAAACCAAGTTTAACTCAAAATTTTAATTTAAAAGTTTTGAAAAGAACATGCTAACTCTTTGTTTTAAACAAACTTCAAGTCTTTTAATCCATTTAATTCTTCAAGAACATATGCAAATATAACTATATATAAAAACATGGTTAGTATGATTTTTTAATTTTTTTATTTACTCTTTATTCCTTGGTGGTTTTGTTCTTTTAATCGGGCTTTCTAAGTGAACATTTAGCGAGTTTTGGGCCAATGAATCCCAACCCAATTGGGCTTAGGTCATTAAGCATAGAAATACTCCTCGGGCTTAATTACTCAGTCAACTTAGGCTTAGTAAAATAGAACCACCAATGATTTTAAGAGAAATTTTTCTTCTTTTGTTAAGTTAGTATAATATATATATGTGTATATGTATATATATTCTGAACAATATTTGGATCAAGACAACTTGAAAAATTATTTTCAACTCTAAGTTAGGCATGCAAAAATTTCATTACTTTAATTAAAAATCTAAGTTAAAACTTAAGTAAAGTATACTACTTTGAAAATTATTTTTAAGAAATTTATTTGGAGTTATCATAAAAGGTAAACTTGAGTATAGAACTAACTAAGGATTAGAAGACTTAAATTCTATCAAATAGATCAATTATTAATCAACTCTATTAAGTTGGCAAGTGACTATTTTTTTATGAAAAGAGGAAAAATGACTAAGATAAAGATAAAAATAACTAATCCCCACCCCACACCTAAATTTTGCATTGTCCTCAATGCAAATTCTATTATGCACAAAGTAAAACAGATAATAATTGAAGCACTTACATTTGTTCGGCTAGCTTGAAAACAAATGCAAATACCTTTAAGATGAGGGATTGAAGCCAAATATTTATTCTCTCTTTTTTTAAAAAAATAAAGAACAACAAGAAACTCTCACATGAGAGAAGAATAAATTCTTTTATTATTATGAGCCAAAAAAATGTAGAATAAAAGATGAAACATGAGAAGCTCACATTCTACATTAAATCCTACCTTATTGCTGAAAATTCTACCCGAAATTTAAAGAACTTTCATATCTTTTAGGGAGTGTGTGCAATTTTAAATTTTTATGGGGTTGTTTCTATTTCTTGAATTATGGGGTGTGTTTGTGAGTTTTAATTTGAAGGGTTGTTTGCAATTTCATAGTTTCTAGGAAATTATTTGCAAGTTTCTGTGGATTAACCATCTTCAGATTTTTTTTTGGGGGCTCTTTGTAGTTTTTAATTTCTTTTCAAAGACTTTGTAATTTTTCAAAAATCATCATTTTAACATTTTGGTATTATTAACAAATATCTAGATTTTTTTGGGGCACAGGGAGGAAATCTGCAAATAGGGATGATATGGGGTTAAATATGCAGAAAAACCTTTTTTTCTACTGCTTGGTAAGAGCACTCGTTCCATAAAAAATATAGGTTGATGCCATTATAAGGGTCAAGTAGAAAAATCAAAATATTTTGAGGGGTTTTTTGATCTCAACGTTATTGAGGTTTACTGAGAGTTTTAAAGTATTTGTGAGTTAAGTGCAAAATGTCAAAACTTATTGGGAGTTTTGAAATTTTCAAACTTACTCCAAGAAAATGCTACTATCTTTTGTCTAATGTACGGAGAAATAGATATTTATCTATATACTGGCTAATGGGGTTACCACTGCTCCTAAGCCACAAGACACCCCATGGCTTAGTATTATCATTATTTATTTACTATTACTATTTATCTATATATTAAAGTTAAAAGGAAGTTCCTCCAGATTAGCAAGGTATTGTATTTATTTTATACCCACCTCTGAAGAAAGCTCTTTTGCCTATAAACCCAAAGTTTTACTCCCATTTATTTTGAAACCCACTCACTTCTAAATCAACATTTAGCCAAGAGTATTTCACTCAAAGTTTTACTCCATTTGTTCTTGTACCCACTCAGTCATAAAAAATTCTTTTGTCTATAAATCAAAGTTTTACCCTATTTATTTTAAATTCACTCACTTTCAAAGTCATTTTTAGACCCAAAATATTCTACTATTTATTTCTATGTGCACTTTGTATTCAACAATTTGATATACCACATAAAATTTCTTTTTCCTCACTAATCTCTTGGAATTGTGAAATGTAGATGCGCTATAAGCCCCTATATATTTCAAACCCATCCATTTCCAAAAGCAGGTTTTTACATATAATCCCAAACTTTTACCCTCATTTATTTTTAAAACCATCCATTTTCAAAATCACTCTTAAATCCACAATACTCAAAATCATTAATTCTACATTCAAGTTGTGTGTCATCGGTTTGATATATAGAGTAAGTTGCGATATTTTGCTTTAACTTGTATTTTTATTTACATGGTTAGGCACACATTATATTTTTAAACCAAATGTGTAAACCATTAATGTTGTGCCATTACGAACTGTATATGAGTTTTTTGGCCTACAACCTTAAGTCATACCCCCCCCCACCCCCCCACCCCCCCAAAAAAATATTTTTAAACTAACCCACTTTCCAAAGACGAGTTTTTTTCCCTATAAAAGCTTCACCACCATTTATTCTTAATCCTACCCACTTTCAAAATTACTCTTAGACTCAAAGTATGTAATCAAATTATTTTTAAATTGACTTCAGAATCAAATTATTTTTAAATTGACTTTGTATTCAACAATTTTTTATGTCCGCTATAAGTTGTTATCTTTGGTTATAAATTTGATATATGTTGTTCTAAATGATTAAATACACTTATATTTTAAATCAAATGCTCAAATCATATTAATTTAGTTTTTTATCCTAATGCCTGCAGAACACGCGGTCAATTTTTCTTAGAGACTATAGGAATAAGATAGGCCTGAGAATTTGTCCATTGGACGTGTGAAAAATGCAACACAAGACTTTGGTACCTAAAGTTGACATAGTTTTTATCTTTGACATCCCAAAGTTTGTATTTATCACTTTGATTGCTCAAAGTTACACCTTTTTAACTTTGATACCCAAAAATTCCAGACATTTTGGTACCTCAAAAGTTTAAATGGTGTTTAACTTTAACACGCCAAAGTTTACATAGTTTTTAACTTTGATACTTCAAACTTTGGTACCAAAGTGTCAAAATTTTGGGGTTCTAATTAAGTTTAAAGAGGTGTAAACTTTGGAGTATCCAAGTGCCAAATAAAAACTTTAGGGTATTAACGAAAGAAAGGTGTAAACGTTGGGAGTTTCAAAGTGTCAAGAAAGGGGAAAAACTTTGTACATTGATTATCACATTTTAATTACATTTTTATACCCTCATTACCTATTTTATATGAATAAAGATATCACTAATAATCGTTTTTATCTTAATTTGCAGGTTAATAAAGTATTAATGAATAAAAGCTAAAAAGAGAACTCAAATTTCCTCATTTGTCAACCTTTTACTGAAGCCGAGATCAAGCCGAGCAATCTGAAGCCAAGATGCAAGGATCAAATATAAAAGAAATCAAATAAAAATAATGTTCAAGATGTTAGCCACAAAGAAATGACGATATCTCAATCCGAAGGCGGAATTTAACATATAATATATGAAAATCGCCTATCTCGATGAGAGACGGAGCTAACTGCATTTTATTTTCAAATTCCAATCGGTTCACAAGGTTATTAATCGGTTGGCCAACCGATTACAACCGATTGGTCCAGAATAACTCGATTTGTGGCTAAGATTTGATCCTGGAGCCCAAGTTTCATCCAATGGTTCATGTGCATTTGTAGGCTATAAATAGGGTTGAGGGGAGAGGTTTGAGTGAAATATTTTCTAAAACTCTATTTGGAGAGGAGGGTCACTCTTAATTGAGAAGACCTTCCAAAATTGTAACTTTGTTACACAATAAATGAAATGTTTCACCCTTCAATTTCCTTTCTCTTCTTCTAATCCAAGGACCAAAAGGAGGATTAGATTAAGATCAGAGTTGTTGGTTTCTATTTTATTTCTTTTCATTTTCTTCTTTATTTTCTTGTTTGTAGAATAGATTTACTTTCATGCAATTTACTTTCTTGCAATTTACTTTCATGCAATTTAATTCCATGCAATTTACTTTCATTCAATGTATTTAATTCTTGTATTTACTTTCTAGAATAGATTTTCCTTTCTTTAATTCACCTTGAGGCTAGAACCCTCTAGGGAATTACCCTTTTCTAAGTGTGGAGCTAATATTCTGGGATCCCTAGAGATTGTTTGAAACTAGCTAACAAATCCAACTCATTTTCATGAGATTGAGATAAGCTAAGTGGATCTACTCTAGATTCCTATATTTAATTAATCCTCCATACTTTACCTTCTTTATTTTCCTCTTATCCTTGTTTTTCATTTGTTTGTTATTTTCCTTTATTTTTGATTTCATTGATTTTTACTTCTCTCTCAATCTCATATTCCCTTCATGTGCATATAATCTCAAACCTAGTTTTGTTATTATGTGCATATAACCACAACCACATTCTCAACTTTATTTTCTCTCTTTTGCACATAATCCACAATCCACTCTCTTTATCTCTCCACATCCACTTTCACCATTTTCTTACTTTCATTTTATTTGTACATAAACTCCTAATTGTCGCATAATTTGAGAACCAAAACTTGAGCAAAACTCTTCCTACTTCCTTCCTCGATCGAGAATTATACTATACTATAACTTGATCAAGGTTGTATACTTTAGGAGGTAATCATTTATTACCCAATTGTTTTGGCGCCGCTGCCGGGAACGTGCATAAGTAGGATTTTTATTAACTTTGGTTCCTTATTTTGTGTGTTTTCTTTTGTGTAGGAACTTGAAGCTTGAAGATCAAGAGTTGAAGATTCAAGATTGAAGATTTGCCTCCAACGAGGCTTTGGATAGCGATTGTGGGTAACTCTTCTTTCTAGTATTCTCAATTCCACCCTTTAGATAGTTCATTCACATTAGAGACAATTAGGATAAAAAAATTAAAAATTAAAAAAAGATTTTACCTGTCTAATCTCTAATAAAGTTCATTTCTTTGATTGTCAATTACCATAAAAAAAATGAAAAGATTTTTATTTTTGCATCCTTTTAGTTGCTTTTAATTCCTAGGGTTGCATTTCATATAATAGTAGGAATTTACCAAGTGATTTGAGCATCTTGATTTGGCACACACTTGAAATATATTAAGGGCAAAACCCATTAATCAAGATAAGGTGAGGGATTTCATCACCCTTTCCTTAGCCCAAAAATCACTAATTCCTCACTACACTTACCCAAGCCTCTTAAAATTTGATTAGACGTTGGCCTAATGATTCCAGCCATTAAGGAACGAGAAATCCTTAAGAATGAACCGTCCAAGTTTATCCGATTAATTGGTGTCTAAGGCAAGGTTTAGGGTTATGAAGGCTCCCAAAGGAAGAGATACTTAATTGATCTTTGATCTCCTCTAGTACTATCCTTAACGGCTACACGAGTAAACTTTGATCTTTCACTAAGGAAATTTTGGTTAGGAGTCGGTCTAAGTCAAGTTTAGGCTTAACCCTAGAGTTAGGGTGATTGAAAATGATTGCCTTGATTTATTTTAGTTAGTTTTTCCTTATTTTTTTCTCTCATCATCTTCTTAACTTTTTCTCTTGTCCTTTTCAAATAAAAAAAATTTTTAAAAAAGAAAATTTTGGTGTATGCAAACTTGGGTTAGGGATAATACCAATCGCTTAATTCGTTTTGATCCATCTCTTGAACCAAACGAAATGGCCAATACCAACCCACTGTTCTTCAAGATGTTTGTTACCCCACTAGAAATGCAATCCCTCTTGCATAAAACTCCCGAGGTCAATGGAGCAAATTTAACTTAGACCGTATTTTATTAACATGCTTCCAAATTCCTAGGAGTAGAAACCAAGACGCTTACATTTTCATCTCAATTTGAAGAAGTTTGCCTCATGATCAAGATGAGGGACTTAACCAAGATGCGATCAAACTCGATTTATTCCATTTGCCCTTAAAGACAAAGCCAAAAATGGTCAGTATAGCTTGCCCATGTGATTCCATCTCAACTTGGGGTGAATTTGTAAAAGTTTTTCTGAAAATTCTTTCCTATCCACAAAACGGTCAAGCTTAGAAACAGATTCAAAATTTTAAAATTGTCCTGTGAGAACCTTTTTGGAAGTATTTTAACAAATTCAAAGATCTTTTTATCCAATGTCCTCACCATGGTCTTGAAAAGTGGCGTATGCCAAATCATTTATGAAGGATTGGATTATTCTTCAAAAACTTCCTTAGAGTCAATGTGTCAAGGGATTTCATGAAGAAAACGCCGACAGCTTGGGACTTTTAGAGAATATGAGAAAACCATGCAAGTGGGAACACGTGATTCATCAGCTACCCAATCCTTCTAGAGGTCCTTCCTTAGAGTCAAACATAGCCTCCGGCTAAGATGGCT
The DNA here is from genome assembly GCA_012295165.1 of Asparagus setaceus. Lineage (NCBI taxonomy): Eukaryota > Viridiplantae > Streptophyta > Magnoliopsida > Asparagales > Asparagaceae > Asparagus > Asparagus setaceus. Next base: position 17,010,868 of record CM022710.1, read on the forward strand.
ATAATTTCACGCGTGTTAGAAACTTTAGAAACCAAAGAACGAGCTCGCTCAAATCAATCAAGTCTCGCCTCAGTTGTCATAATCGTCTTTCTACGCCCCATGCTTGAGCAATGTCCACTCTTAGGAAATACCCAATCTCTAGAATAGATGAATGCCGATTCCAAAGATCCGACATGATCTATTTTCTCCAACCTATAATCCGGGTTGGAGAAATCATCCGAATTTTGCATGGAATCGTGGTAATTTCTCGAGAAATCAAAATTTCTCTTCAAACCAACACTTCCCTAGGAGCAACACAGCTTTCAATTCTCAAACCAATTTTCCACAACCAAATCGCCAATTTCAAATCGGTTTCATCATCAATCTACAAATCACATTTTTCAATATGAGAAACGCCTTAATGTTTTGGAAAGGGGTTGGAAGCCTTGATTAAAACCTCTACACGCACTAATTTAACTTGTTGACTCAAACATCTAGCACGATGAACTCCTTTATGCAATCAAGGAAAAATTCTCAACTCCAACACTCAAGCCATAGCTAGATTAGAAACCCACCAATCAACTAGCTAGCTATAAGTGAGAGAGAGAAAGGATCATTTCCAGTCAACCCGACCAATCCAAGGAAGGGTCAAGTTCAACTTTTCAAGATCAAGTGAATGCAATCCATTCACAAATGTAACCAAAGCTAATAATCAAGTCCTTGAGCGAGAGAATTATGTTGAATACATGCATCTTGAAGCCAACATTTGAAGAACCCTTTGTCAATGAACTTAGATTTTGGAAAATAGAAAACAACAAGATTTTATTTTTGATGAAATTTTGTTAATAACGAATCTAAGTTCAAAAGCATACAACCATTAATACCTACCTTCCATTGCTGCAAACATCACTAAAACCCTGAATTTTGGAATTTAAGCACGTTGATTATTATATCATTTTGAAATTCTTTAAATTTCGGGGTAGAATTTTCAGCAATAAGGTAGGATTTAATGTATATGAGCTTTCATATTTCATCTTTTATTCTACATTTTATTTTTCGTCTCATAATAATAAAAAGAATTTATTCTTCTCTCATGTAAGAGTTTCTTGTTGTTCTTTATTTCAAAATAAATAAATAAATAAATAAATAAATAAATAAATTTTTTTGGCTTCACCCTCATCTTGAAGGTATTTGCAGAATTTTATCATTGTTCAAGCTAGAACAAATGTAAGTGCTTCAATTATCATCTGTTTTACTTTGTGCATAATAGAATTTGCATTGAGGACAATGCAAAATTTAGGTGTGGGGTGGGGATTAGTCATTTTATGTTTATCTTAGTCATTTTTTCCTTTTTTTACCATTTTTTCTTTTTATGTCATTTTTTCCTCTTTTCATAAAAAAGTCACTTGCCAACTTAATAGAGTTGATTAATAATTGATCTATTTAATAGAATTTAAAGTCTTCTAATCCTTAGTTAGTTCTATACTCAAGTTTACCTTTTATGATAACTCCAAATAAATTTCTTAAGAAATAATTTTCAAAGTAGTATACTTTACTTAAGTTTTAACTTAGATTTTTAATTAAAGTAATGAAATTTTTGCATGCCTAACTTAGAGTTGAAAATAATTTTTCAAGTTGTCTTGATCCAAATATTGTTCAGAATATATATACATATACACATATATATTTTACTAACTTAACAAAAAGAAGAAAATTTCTCTTAAAATTATTGGTGGTTCTATTTTACTGCCTAAGTTGATGAGTAATTAAGTCCGAGGAGTATTTCTATGCTTAATGACCTAAGCCCAATGGGTTGGGATTCATTGGCCCAAACTCGCTAAATTGTCACTTAGAAAGCCTGATTAAAAAGAACAAAACCACCAAGGAATAAAGAGTAAATAAAATTAAAAAAATTTAAAAAAATCATACTAACCATGTTTTATATATAGTTATATTTGTATATGTTCTTGAAGAATTAAATGGATTAAAAGACTTGAAGTTTGTTTAAAACAAAGAGTTAGCATGTTCTTTTCAAAACTTTTAAATTAAATTTTTGAGTTAAACTTGGTTTTGTATAACTATAATGGAAGGATTTTTTAAGAAAATTACATTGGAGTTATGATAAAAACGTTTTCTTGAGTATTAACCAACTTCAATTGGAATGTTTGAAGATATCAAATGAATTAATTATTTCATTAACTTCTTTAAATTGGCAAGTTGACTGAATTTTGTGGGTATATTCATGCAAACCCTCACGAGACTACAACTCGTCCACTAGGGTAACCTAGGGGTTTAAAGGCTTGTTGTATGCTTAAATACAACCGCGATTCCCGAAAGTGTGTTAGGTTTCTTTTTATTTTATTTGCTAGAGGACTAGCAAAAGTTTTAGGTGTGTATTTGATTATCACATTTTAATTACATTTTTATACCCTCATTACCTATTTTATATGAATAAAGATATCACTAATAATCGTTTTTATCTTAATTTGCAGGTTAATAAAGTATTAATGAATAAAGCTAAAAAGAGAACTCAAATTTCCTCATTTGTCAACTTTTACTGAAGCCGAGATCAAGCCGAGCAACCTACGGCTTCAAGATGCAAGGATCAAATATAAAAGAAATCAAATAAAAATAATGTTCAAGATGTTAGCCACAAAGAAATGACGATATCTCAATCCGAAGGCGAATTTAACATATAATCCCAAACTTTTACCCTCATTTATTTTAAAACCATCCATTTTCAAAATCACTCTTAAATCCACAATACTCAAAATCATTAATTCTACATTCAAGTTGTGTGTCATCGGTTTGATATATAGAGTAAGTTGCGATATTTTGCTTTAACTTGTATTTTTATTTACATGGTTAGGCACACATTATATTTTTAAACCAAATGTGTAAACCATTAATGTTGTGCCATTACGAACTGTATATGAGTTTTTTGGCCTACAACCTTAAGTCATACCCCCACCCCCCCCCCCCAAAAAAATATTTTTAAACTAACCCACTTTCCAAAGACGAGTTTTTTCCCTATAAAAGCTTCACCACCATTTATTCTTAATCCTACCCACTTTCAAAATTACTCTTAGACTCAAAGTATGTAATCAAATTATTTTTAAATTGACTTCGTAATCAAATTATTTTTAAATTGACTTTGTATTTCAACAATTTTTTTATGTCCGCTATAAGTTGTTATCTTTGGTTATAAATTTGATATATGTTGTTCTAAATGATTAAATACACGCTTATTTTTAAATCAAATGCTCAAATCATATTAATTTAGTTTTTTTTATCCTAATGCCGCAGCAACACGCGGGTCAATTTTTCTCGTTAGAGACTATAGGAATAAGATAGGCCTGTAAAGAATTTGTCCATTGGACGTGTGAAAAATGCAACACAGTACTTTGGTACCTAAAGTTGACATAGTTTTTATCTTTGACATCCCAAAGTTTGTATTTATCACTTTGATTGCTCAAAGTTACACCATTTTTTTAACTTTGATACCCAAAAAAATTCCAGACATTTTGGTACCTCAAAAGTTTAAACAGTGTTTAACTTTAACACGCCAAAGTTTACATAGTTTTTAACTTTGATACTTCAAACTTTGGTACCAAAGTGTCAAAATTTTGGGGTTCTAATTAAGTTTAAAGAGGTGTAAACTTTGGAGTATCCAAGTGCCAAATAAAAACTTTAGGGTATTAACGTAAAGAAAGGTGTAAACGTTGGGAGTTTCAAAGTGTCAAGAAAGGGGGAAAAAACTTTGTACATTGATTATCACATTTTAATTACATTTTTATACCCTCATTACCTATTTTATATGAATAAAGATATCACTAATAATCGTTTTTATCTTAATTTGCAGGTTAATAAAGTATTAATGAATAAAAGCTAAAAGAGAACTCAAATTTCCTCATTTGTCAACCTTTTACTGAAGCCGAGATCAAGCCGAGCAATCTGAAGCCAAGATGCAAGGATCAAATATAAAAGAAATCAAATAAAAATAATGTTCAAGATGTTAGCCACAAAGAAATGACGATATCTCAATCCGAAGGCGGAATTTAACATATAATATATGAAAATCGCCTATCTCGATGAGAGACGGAGCTAACTGCATTTTATTTTCAAATTCCAATCGGTTCACAAGGTTATTAATCGGTTGGCCAACCGATTACAACCGATTGGTCCAGAATAACTCGATTTGTGGCTAAGATTTGATCCTGGAGCCCAAGTTTCATCCAATGGTTCATGTGCATTTGTAGGCTATAAATAGGGTTGAGGGGAGAGGTTTGAGTGAAATATTTTCTAAAACTCTATTTGGAGAGGAGGGTCACTCTTAATTGAGAAGACCTTCCAAAATTGTAACTTTGTTACACAATAAATGAAATGTTTCACCCTTCAATTTCCTTTCTCTTCTTCTAATCCAAGGACCAAAAGGAGGATTAGATTAAGATCAGAGTTGTTGGTTTCTATTTTATTTCTTTTCATTTTCTTCTTTATTTTCTTGTTTGTAGAATAGATTTACTTTCATGCAATTTACTTTCTTGCAATTTACTTTCATGCAATTTAATTCCATGCAATTTACTTTCATTCAATGTATTTAATTCTTGTATTTACTTTCTAGAATAGATTTTCCTTTCTTTAATTCACCTTGAGGCTAGAACCCTCTAGGGAATTACCCTTTTCTAAGTGTGGAGCTAATATTCTGGGATCCCTAGAGATTGTTTGAAACTAGCTAACAAATCCAACTCATTTTCATGAGATTGAGATAAGCTAAGTGGATCTACTCTAGATTCCTATATTTAATTAATCCTCCATACTTTACCTTCTTTATTTTCCTCTTATCCTTGTTTTTCATTTGTTTGTTATTTTCCTTTATTTTTGATTTCATTGATTTTTACTTCTCTCTCAATCTCATATTCCCTTCATGTGCATATAATCTCAAACCTAGTTTTGTTATTATGTGCATATAACCACAACCACATTCTCAACTTTATTTTCTCTCTTTTGCACATAATCCACAATCCACTCTCTTTATCTCTCCACATCCACTTTCACCATTTTCTTACTTTCATTTTATTTGTACATAAACTCCTAATTGTCGCATAATTTGAGAACCAAAACTTGAGCAAAACTCTTCCTACTTCCTTCCTCGATCGAGAATTATACTATACTATAACTTGATCAAGGTTGTATACTTTAGGAGGTAATCATTTATTACCCAATTGTTTTGGCGCCGCTGCCGGGAACGTGCATAAGTAGGATTTTTATTAACTTTGGTTCCTTATTTTGTGTGTTTTCTTTTGTGTAGGAACTTGAAGCTTGAAGATCAAGAGTTGAAGATTCAAGATTGAAGATTTGCCTCCAACGAGGCTTTGGATAGCGATTGTGGGTAACTCTTCTTTCTAGTATTCTCAATTCCACCCTTTAGATAGTTCATTCACATTAGAGACAATTAGGATAAAAAAATTAAAAATTAAAAAAAGATTTTACCTGTCTAATCTCTAATAAAGTTCATTTCTTTGATTGTCAATTACCATAAAAAAAATGAAAAGATTTTTATTTTTGCATCCTTTTAGTTGCTTTTAATTCCTAGGGTTGCATTTCATATAATAGTAGGAATTTACCAAGTGATTTGAGCATCTTGATTTGGCACACACTTGAAATATATTAAGGGCAAAACCCATTAATCAAGATAAGGTGAGGGATTTCATCACCCTTTCCTTAGCCCAAAAATCACTAATTCCTCACTACACTTACCCAAGCCTCTTAAAATTTGATTAGACGTTGGCCTAATGATTCCAGCCATTAAGGAACGAGAAATCCTTAAGAATGAACCGTCCAAGTTTATCCGATTAATTGGTGTCTAAGGCAAGGTTTAGGGTTATGAAGGCTCCCAAAGGAAGAGATACTTAATTGATCTTTGATCTCCTCTAGTACTATCCTTAACGGCTACACGAGTAAACTTTGATCTTTCACTAAGGAAATTTTGGTTAGGAGTCGGTCTAAGTCAAGTTTAGGCTTAACCCTAGAGTTAGGGTGATTGAAAATGATTGCCTTGATTTATTTTAGTTAGTTTTTCCTTATTTTTTTCTCTCATCATCTTCTTAACTTTTTCTCTTGTCCTTTTCAAATAAAAAAAATTTTTAAAAAAGAAAATTTTGGTGTATGCAAACTTGGGTTAGGGATAATACCAATCGCTTAATTCGTTTTGATCCATCTCTTGAACCAAACGAAATGGCCAATACCAACCCACTGTTCTTCAAGATGTTTGTTACCCCACTAGAAATGCAATCCCTCTTGCATAAAACTCCCGAGGTCAATGGAGCAAATTTAACTTAGACCGTATTTTATTAACATGCTTCCAAATTCCTAGGAGTAGAAACCAAGACGCTTACATTTTCATCTCAATTTGAAGAAGTTTGCCTCATGATCAAGATGAGGGACTTAACCAAGATGCGATCAAACTCGATTTATTCCATTTGCCCTTAAAGACAAAGCCAAAAATGGTCAGTATAGCTTGCCCATGTGATTCCATCTCAACTTGGGGTGAATTTGTAAAAGTTTTTCTGAAAATTCTTTCCTATCCACAAAACGGTCAAGCTTAGAAACAGATTCAAAATTTTAAAATTGTCCTGTGAGAACCTTTTTGGAAGTATTTTAACAAATTCAAAGATCTTTTTATCCAATGTCCTCACCATGGTCTTGAAAAGTGGCGTATGCCAAATCATTTATGAAGGATTGGATTATTCTTCAAAAACTTCCTTAGAGTCAATGTGTCAAGGGATTTCATGAAGAAAACGCCGACAGCTTGGGACTTTTAGAGAATATGAGAAAACCATGCAAGTGGGAACACGTGATTCATCAGCTACCCAATCCTTCTAGAGGTCCTTCCTTAGAGTCAAACATAGCCTCCGGCTAAGATGGCTATAATTTCACGCGTGTTAGAAACTTTAGAAACCAAAGAACGAGCTCGCTCAAATCAATCAAGTCTCGCCTCAGTTGTCATAATCGTCTTTCTACGCCCCATGCTTGAGCAATGTCCACTCTTAGGAAATACCCAATCTCTAGAATAGATGAATGCCGATTCCAAAGATCCGACATGATCTATTTTCTCCAACCTATAATCCGGGTTGGAGAAATCATCCGAATTTTGCATGGAATCGTGGTAATTTCTCGAGAAATCAAAATTTCTCTTCAAACCAACACTTCCCTAGGAGCAACACAGCTTTCAATTCTCAAACCAATTTTCCACAACCAAATCGCCAATTTCAAATCGGTTTCATCATCAATCTACAAATCACATTTTTCAATATGAGAAACGCCTTAATGTTTTGGAAAGGGGTTGGAAGCCTTGATTAAAACCTCTACACGCACTAATTTAACTTGTTGACTCAAACATCTAGCACGATGAACTCCTTTATGCAATCAAGGAAAAATTCTCAACTCCAACACTCAAGCCATAGCTAGATTAGAAACCCACCAATCAACTAGCTAGCTATAAGTGAGAGAGAGAAAGGATCATTTCCAGTCAACCCGACCAATCCAAGGAAGGGTCAAGTTCAACTTTTCAAGATCAAGTGAATGCAATCCATTCACAAATGTAACCAAAGCTAATAATCAAGTCCTTGAGCGAGAGAATTATGTTGAATACATGCATCTTGAAGCCAACATTTGAAGAACCCTTTGTCAATGAACTTAGATTTTGGAAAATAGAAAACAACAAGATTTTATTTTTGATGAAATTTTGTTAATAACGAATCTAAGTTCAAAAGCATACAACCATTAATACCTACCTTCCATTGCTGCAAACATCACTAAAACCCTGAATTTTGGAATTTAAGCACGTTGATTATTATATCATTTTGAAATTCTTTAAATTTCGGGGTAGAATTTTCAGCAATAAGGTAGGATTTAATGTATATGAGCTTTCATATTTCATCTTTTATTCTACATTTTATTTTTCGTCTCATAATAATAAAAAGAATTTATTCTTCTCTCATGTAAGAGTTTCTTGTTGTTCTTTATTTCAAAATAAATAAATAAATAAATAAATAAATAAATAAATTTTTTTGGCTTCACCCTCATCTTGAAGGTATTTGCAGAATTTTATCATTGTTCAAGCTAGAACAAATGTAAGTGCTTCAATTATCATCTGTTTTACTTTGTGCATAATAGAATTTGCATTGAGGACAATGCAAAATTTAGGTGTGGGGTGGGGATTAGTCATTTTATGTTTATCTTAGTCATTTTTTCCTTTTTTTACCATTTTTTCTTTTTATGTCATTTTTTCCTCTTTTCATAAAAAAGTCACTTGCCAACTTAATAGAGTTGATTAATAATTGATCTATTTAATAGAATTTAAAGTCTTCTAATCCTTAGTTAGTTCTATACTCAAGTTTACCTTTTATGATAACTCCAAATAAATTTCTTAAGAAATAATTTTCAAAGTAGTATACTTTACTTAAGTTTTAACTTAGATTTTTAATTAAAGTAATGAAATTTTTGCATGCCTAACTTAGAGTTGAAAATAATTTTTCAAGTTGTCTTGATCCAAATATTGTTCAGAATATATATACATATACACATATATATTTTACTAACTTAACAAAAAGAAGAAAATTTCTCTTAAAATTATTGGTGGTTCTATTTTACTGCCTAAGTTGATGAGTAATTAAGTCCGAGGAGTATTTCTATGCTTAATGACCTAAGCCCAATGGGTTGGGATTCATTGGCCCAAACTCGCTAAATTGTCACTTAGAAAGCCTGATTAAAAAGAACAAAACCACCAAGGAATAAAGAGTAAATAAAATTAAAAAAATTTAAAAAAATCATACTAACCATGTTTTATATATAGTTATATTTGTATATGTTCTTGAAGAATTAAATGGATTAAAAGACTTGAAGTTTGTTTAAAACAAAGAGTTAGCATGTTCTTTTCAAAACTTTTAAATTAAATTTTTGAGTTAAACTTGGTTTTGTATAACTATAATGGAAGGATTTTTTAAGAAAATTACATTGGAGTTATGATAAAAACGTTTTCTTGAGTATTAACCAACTTCAATTGGAATGTTTGAAGATATCAAATGAATTAATTATTTCATTAACTTCTTTAAATTGGCAAGTTGACTGAATTTTGTGGGTATATTCATGCAAACCCTCACGAGACTACAACTCGTCCACTAGGGTAACCTAGGGGTTTAAAGGCTTGTTGTATGCTTAAATACAACCGCGATTCCCGAAAGTGTGTTAGGTTTCTTTTTATTTTATTTGCTAGAGGACTAGCAAAAGTTTTAGGTGTGTATTTGATTATCACATTTTAATTACATTTTTATACCCTCATTACCTATTTTATATGAATAAAGATATCACTAATAATCGTTTTTATCTTAATTTGCAGGTTAATAAAGTATTAATGAATAAAAGCTAAAAGAGAACTCAAATTTCCTCATTTGTCAACCTTTTACTGAAGCCGAGATCAAGCCGAGCAACCTACGGCTTCAAGATGCAAGGATCAAATATAAAAGAAATCAAATAAAAATAATGTTCAAGATGTTAGCCACAAAGAAATGACGATATCTCAATCCGAAGGCGAATTTAACATATAATATATGAAAATCGCCTATCTCGATGAGACGGAGCTAACTGCATTTTTAGTTTTTCAAATTCCAATCGGTTCACTAACGGTGGCTTAATCGGTTGGCCAACCGATCCAACCGATTGGTCCAGAATTAACTCGATTTGTATAAGATTTGATCCTTGGAGCCCAAGTTTCATCCAATGGTTCATGTGCATTGCTGTAGGCTATAAATAGGGTTGAGGGGAGAGGTTTGAGTGTGAAATATTTTATAAAAACTCTATTTGGAGAGGAGGGTCACTCTTAATTGAGAAGACCTTCCAAAATAACTTTGTTACACAATAAATGAAATGTTTCACCCTTCAATTTCTTTCTTCTTCTAATCCAAGGACCAAAAGGAGGATTAGATTAAGATCAGGAGTTGGTTTCTATTTTATTTCTTTTTCATTTTCTTCTTTATTTTCTTGTTTGTAGAATAGATTTACTTTCATGCAATTTACTTTCTTGCAATTTACTTTCATGCAATTTAATTCCATGCAATTTACTTTCATGCAATGTATTTAATTCTTGTATTTACTTTCTAGAATAGATTTTCCTTTCTTTAATTCACCTTGAGGCTAGAACCCTCTAGGGAATTACCCTTTTCTAAGTGTGGAGCTAATATCGTGGGATCCTAGAGATTGTTTGAAACTAGCTAACAAATCCAACTCATTTTCATGAGATTGAGATGCTAAGTGGATCTACTCTAGATTCCTCATATCTTTAATTAATCCTCCATACTTTACCTTCTTTATTTTCCTCTTATCCTTGTTTTTCATTTGTTTGTTATTTTCCTTTATTTTTGATTTCATTGATTTTACTTCTCTCTCAATCTCATATTCCCTTCATGTGCATATAATCTCAAACCTAGTTTTGTTATTATGTGCATATAACCACAACCACATTCTCAACTTTATTTTCTCCCTTGCACATAATCCATGTCCACTCTCTTTTATCTCCACATCCACTTTCACCATTTTCTTACTTTCATTTTATTTGTACATAAACTCCTAATTGTCACAAGATAATTTGAGAACCAAAACTTGAGCAAAACTCTTCCTACTTCCGTTTCTGGGATCGATAATCTTATATACTATAACTTGATCAAGGTTGTATACTTGCAACTTAGGAGGTAATCATTTATTATTATGAGCCAAAAAAATGTAGAATAAAAGATGAAACATGAGAAGCTCACATTCTACATTAAATCCTACCTTATTGCTGAAAATTCTACCCGAAATTTAAAGAATTTCAATATGATATAATCAATGATGTTCTCATATTCTAAAAATTTCGTGGTTTTAGTGATGTTTGCAGCAATGGAAGGTAGGTATTAATGGTTGTATGCTTTTGAACTTAGATTCGTTATTAACAAAAATTTCATCAAAAATAAAATCTTGTTGCTTTCTATTTTCCAAAAATCTAAGTTCATTGACAAAGGGTTCTTCAAATGTTGGCTTCAAGATGCATGTATTCAACATAATTCTCTGCTCAAGGACTTGATTATTAACCTGGTTCCCATTGTGAATGGATTGCATTCACTTGATCTTGAAAAGTTGAACTTGACCCCGCTCCTTGGATTGATCACGGGTTGACTCGAAATGATCCTTTCTCTCTCACTTATAGCTAGCTAGTTGACCAAGCCGGGTTTCTAATCTAGCTATGGCTTGAGTGTTGGAGTTGAGAATTTGTCTGTTGATTGCATAAAGGAGTTCATCGTGCTAGATGTTTGAGTCAACAAGTTAGGTAGTGCGTGTAGAGGTTTTAATCAAGGCTTCCAAACCCCTTTCCAAAACATTAAGACGCTTTCAACATTTGAAGGAATATGATTTGTAGATTGATGATCGAAACCGATTTGGAAATGGTCGATTTGATTGTGTAAAATTGGTTTGAGAACTGAAAGAAGCTGCGTTGCCCTAGGGAATTGTTGGTTTGAAGAGGGAGTGAAATTTTGATTTCGAGAAATTACCCCGATTCCATGCAAAATTCGGATGATTTCTCCAACCCGGATTACGGTTGGAGAAAATGGATCATTAATCGGATGCCTAATGCAAAGATTCATCCGTTCTAGAGATTGAGTATTTTTAAGAGTGGACATTGCTTTGAAGCATGGGTCGTAGAAAAGACGCTATGACAACCCGAGGCGTAAACTTGATTGATTTGTGCCGAGCTCGTTCTTTGGTTTCTAAAGTTTCTAACCTCGTAGAATTGTAGTCATCTTAGCTTCAGAGGCTATGTTTGACTCTAAGGAAGGACCTCTAGAACTGGATTGGGAACCGATGAATCACAGTGTTCCCATCGCATGGTTTTCTGATAAATTCTCTAAAAGTCCCAAGCTTCGTCGGCGTTTTTCTTCATGAAATCCCCTTGACACATTGACTCTAAGAAAGTTTTGAAGAATAATCCAATCCTTCATAAATGATTTGGCATAATCGCCACTTTTCAAGACCATGGTGAGGACATTGGATAAGAAGATCTTTGAATTTATCAAAATACTTCCCAAAAGGTTCTCCTGACAATTTTAAAATTTTGAATCTTGTTTCTAAGTTTGACTGCTTTGTGGATAGGAAAGAATTTTTCAAAAACTGCTACAAATTCACCCCAAGTTGAGATGGAATCGTGGGCAAGCTATCTGACCATTTTTGGCTTTGTCCTTAAGGGCAAATGGAATAAATCGGAGTTTGATCGCATCTTTGGTTAAGTCCTTCATCTTGATCATGAGGCAAACTTCTTCAAATTCGGAGATGAAAATGTAAGCGTCTTCGGTTTCTACTCCTAGGAATTTGGGAAGCATGTTAATAAAATGCGGTCTAAGTTCGAAATTTGCTCCATTGACCTCGGGGAGTTTTATGCAAGAGGGGATTGCATTTCTAGTGGGGTAACAAACATCTTGAAGAACAGGTGGGTTGGTATTGGCCATTTTGTTTGGTTCAAGAGATGGATCAAAACGAATTAAACGATTGGTATTATCCCTAACCCAAGTTTGCATACACCAAATTTTTTTTTTTTTTTTATGAAAAAGGATAAGAGAAAAAGTTAAGAAGATGATGAGAAAAAAAGAAAAAGGAAAAACTAACTAAAAGCAAATCAAGGCAATCACTTTTCAATCACCCTAAACTCTAGGGTTAAGCCTAAACTTGACTTAGACCAGCTCCTAACCAAAAATTCCCTTAGTGAAAAGATCAAAGTTTACTCAGGTAATTAGCCAGGTAAGGATAGTACTAGAGGGAGATCAAAGATCAATTAAGTTTTTCAAATTCCAATCGGTTCACCAACCGGTGGCCAATCGGTTGGCCAACCGATTGGCCAACCGATTGGTCCGTAACTAACTCGATTTGTGGCTAAGATTTGATCCTTGAGCCCAAGTTTCATCCAATGGTTCATGTGCATTGCTGTAGGCTATAAATAGTTGAGGGGAGAGGTTTGAGTGTGAAATATTTTCTAAAACTCTATTTGGAGAGGAGGGTCACTCTTAATTGAGAAGACCTTCCAAAATTGTAACTTTGTTACACAATAAATGAAATGTTTCACTCTTTTCCTTTCTCTTCTTCTAATCCAAGGACCAAAAGGAGGATTAGATTAAGATCAGAGTTGTTGGTTTCTATTTTATTTCTTTTTTTTCTTTTCTTTATTTTCTTGTTTGTAGAATAGATTTACTTTCATGCAATTTACTTTCTTGCAATTTACTTTCATGCAATTTAATTCCATGCAATTTACTTTCATTCAATGTATTTAATTCTTGTATTTACTTTCTAGAATAGATTTTCCTTTCTTTAATTCACCTTGAGGCTAGAACCCTCTAGGAATTACCTTTTCTAGTGTGGAGCTAATATTCGTGGGATCCCTAGAGATTGTTTGAAAGCTAACAAATCCAACTCATTTTCATGATTGAGATAAGCTAAGTGGATCTACTCTAGATTCCTCATATCTTTAATTAATCCTCCATACTTTACCTTCTTTATTTTCCTCTTATCCTTGTTTTTCATTTGTTTGTTATTTTCCTTTATTTTTGATTTCATTGATTTTACTTCTCTCTCAATCTCATATTCCCTTCATGCATATAATCTCAAACCTAGTTTTGTTATTATGTGCATATAACCACAACCACATTCTCAACTTTATTTTCTCTCTCTTTTGCACATAATCCACAATCCACTCTTTTATCTCCACATCCACTTTCACCATTTTCTTACTTTCATTTTATTTGTACATAAACTCCTAATTGCAACATAATTTGAGAACCAAAACTTGAGCAAAACTCTTCCTACTTCCTTCCTCGTGGGATCGATAATCTTATATACTATAACTTGATCAAGGTTGTATACTTGCAACTTAGGAGGTAATCATTTATTACCCAATTTTTGCCGCTGTCAAACGTGCATAAGTAGGATTTTATTAACTTTGGTTCCTTATTTTGTGTGTTTTCTTTGTGTAGGAACTTGAAGCTTGAAGATCAAGAGTTGAAGATTCAAGATTGAAGATTTGCCTCCAACGAGGCTTTGGATAGCGATTGCGTGGGTAACTCTTCTTTCTAGTATTCTCAATTCCACCCTTTAGATAGTTCATTCACATTAGAGACAATTAGGATAAAAAATTAAAAATTAAAAAAAAAAAAAGATTTTACCTTTGTCAATCTCTAATAAAGTTCATTTCTTTGATTGTCGACCATAATAAAAATGAAAAGATTTTTATTTTTGCATCCTTTTAGTTGCTTTTAATTCCTAGGGTTGCATTTCATATAATAGTAGGAATTTACCAAGTGATTTGAGCATCTTGATTTGGCACACACTTGAAAATATCTTAAGGGCAAAACCCATTAATCAAGATAAGGTGAGGGATTTCATCACCCTTTCCTTAGCCCAAAAATCACTAATTCCTCACTACACTTACCCAAGCCTCTTAAAATTTGATTAGACGTTGGCCTAGGATTCCAGCTCATTAAGGAACGAAATCCTTAAGTGAACCGTCCAAGTTTATCCTGGATTAATTGGTGTCTAAGGCAAGGTTTAGGGGTTATGTATAGCTCGAAGGAAAGAGATACTTAATTGATCTTTGATCTCCTCTAGTACTATCCCACTGCTAATTACCCGAGTAAACTTTGATCTTTTCACTAAGGAAATTTTGGTTAGAGCTGGTCTAAGTCAAGTTTAGGCTTAACCCTAGAGTTAGGGTGATTGAAAAATGATTGCCTTGATTTATTTTTAGTTAGTTTTTCCTTATTTTTTTTCTCTCATCATCTTCTTAACTTTTTCTCTTGTCCTTTTTCAAATAAAAAAAAATTTTTAAAAAAGAAAATTTTGGTGTATGCAAACTTGGGTTAGGGATAATACCAATCGCTAATTGTTTTGATCCATCTCTTGAACCAAACGAAATGGCCAATACCAACCCACTGTTCTTCAAGATGTTTGTTACCCCACTAGAAATGCAATCCTCTTGCATAAAACTCCCCGAGGTCAATGGAGCAAATTTCAACTTAGACCGTATTTTATTAACATGCTTCCCAATTCCTAGGAGTAGAAACCAAGACGCTTACATTTTCATCTCTCGAATTTGAAGAAGTTTGCCTCATGATCAAGATGAGGGACTTAACCAAGATGCGATCAAACTCCGATTTATTCCATTTGCCCTTAAAGACAAAGCCAAAAATGGTCAGATAGCTTGCCCATGATTCCATCTCAACTTGGGGTGAATTTGTAAAAGTTTTTCAAAAATTCTTTCCTATCCACAAAACTCAAGCTTAGAAACAAAGATTCAAAATTTTAAAATTGTCCCAGAGAACCTTTTGGAAGTATTTTAACAAATTCAAAGATCTTTTATCCAATGTCCTCACCATGGTCTTGAAAAGTGGCGATTATGCCAAATCATTTATGAAGGATTGGATTATTCTTCAAAAACTTCCTTAGAGTCAATGTGTCAAGGGGATTTCATGAAGAAAACACTGAAGCTTGGGACTTTTAGAGAATTTATCCGAGAAACCATGCAAAGGGGAACACTGGATTCATCGCTACCCAATCCAGCTTCTAGAGGTCCTTCCTTAGAGTCAAACATAGCCTCTGAAGCTAAGATGGCTATAATCCTACGGGTTAGAAACTTTAGAAACCAAAGAACGAGCTCGCTCAAATCAATCAAGTTTGCCTCAGTTGTCATAACTGTCTTCTACGACCCATGCTTTGAGCAATGTCCACTCTTAGGAAATACCCAATCTCTAGAATAGATGAATGCTGCATTCCAAAGATTCGACATGATCTATTTCTCCAACCTATAATCCGGGTTGGAGAAATCATCCATTTTGCATGGAATCGTGGTAATTTGAGAAATCAAAATTTCACTCCTCTTCAAACCAACACTTCCTAGGAGCAAACACGCTTTCAATTCTCAAACCAATTTTCCACAACCAAATCACCAATTTCAAATCGGCCTCATCATCAATCTACAAATCACATTTTTCAAATCGAAACGTCTTAATGTTTTGGAAAGGGGTTTGGAAGCCTTGATTAAAACCTCTACACGCACTCACTTAACTTGTTGACTCAAACATCTAACGATGAACTCCTTTATGCAATCAACAGGAAAAATTCTCAACTCCAACACTCAAGCCATAGCTAGATTAGAAACCCCACTTGGTCAACTAGCTAGCTATAAGTGAGAGAGAGAAAGGATCATTTCCGAGTCAACCCGTGACCAATCCAAGGAACGCGGGTCAAGTTCAACTTTTCAAGATCAAGTGAATGCAATCCATTCACAACATCAGTAAACAGGGCTAATAATCAAGTCCTTTAAGAGAGAGAATTATGTTGAATACATGCATCTTGAAGCCAACATTTGAAGAACCCTTTGTCAATGAACTTAGATTTTGGAAAATAGAAAACAACAAGATTTTATTTTTGATGAAATTTTGTTAATAACGAATCTAAGTTCAAAAGCATAACCATTAATACCTACCTTCCATTGCTGCAAACATCACTAAAACCCCGAATTTTTGGAATTTAAGCACATCGTTGATTATATCATTTTGAAATTCTTTAAATTTCGGGGTAGAATTTTCAGCAATAAGGTAGGATTTAATGTATATGAGCTTCTCATATTTCATCTTTTATTCTACATTTTTATTTTTCGTCTCATAATAATAAAAGAATTTATTCTTCTCTCATGTAAGAGTTGTTCTTTATTTCAAAATAAATAAATAAATAAATAAATAAATAAATAAATTTTTTGGCTTCACCCTCATCTTGAAGGTATTTGCAGAATTTTTATCATTGTTCACAAATAACAAATGTAAGTGCTTCAATTATCATCTGTTTTACTTTGTGCATAATAGAATTTGCATTGAGGACAATGCAAAATTTAGGTGTGGGGTGGGGATTAGTCATTTTATGTTTATCTTAGTCATTTTTTTTCCTTTTTCTTACCATTTTTTCTTTTTATGTCATTTTTCCTCTTTTCATAAAAAAAAAAGTCACTTGCCAACTTAATAGAGTTGATTAATAATTGATCTATTTAATAGAATTTAAAGTCTTCTAATCCTTAGTTAGTTCTATACTCAAGTTTACCTTTTATGATAACTCCAAATAAATTTTAAGAAATAATTTTCAAAGTAGTATACTTTACTTAAGTTTTAACTTAGATTTTTAATTAAAGTAATGAAATTTTGCATGCCTAACTTAGAGTTGAAAATAATTTTTCAAGTTGTCTTGATCCAAATATTGTTCAGAATATATATACATATACACATATATATATTTTACTAACTTAACAAAAGAAGAAAAATTTCTCTTAAAATTATTGGTGGTTCTATTTTACTAAGCCTAAGTTGACTGAGTAATTAAGTCCGAGGAGTATTTCTATGCTTAATGACCTAAGCCCAATGGGTTGGGATTCATTGGCCCAAACTCGCTAAATTGTCACTTAGAAAGCCTCGATTAAAAAGAACAAAACCACCAAGGAATAAAGAGTAAATAAAATTAAAAAAATTAAAAAAATCATACTAACCATGTTTTATATATAGTTATATTTGTATATGTTCTTGAAGAATTAAATGGATTAAAAGACTTGAAGTTTGTTTAAAACAAAGAGTTAGCATGTTCTTTTCAAAACTTTTAAATTAAATTTTTGAGTTAAACTTGGTTTTGTATAACTATAATGGAAGGATTTTTTAAGAAAATTACATTGGAGTTATGATAAAAACGCTTGAGTATTAACCAACTTCAATTGGAATGTTTGAAGATATCAAATGAATTAATTATTTCATTAACTTCTTTAAATTGGCAAGTTGACTGAATTTTGTGGGTATATTCACTCAAAACCCTCACGACTACAACTCGTCCACTAGGGTAACCTAGGGGTTTAAAGGCTTGTTGTATGCTAAATACAACCGCGATTCCTCGCGAAAGTGTTAGGTTTTTATTTTATTTGCTAGAGGACTAGCAAAAGTTTAGGTGTGGGGGTATTTGATTATCACATTTTAATTACATTTTTATACCCTCATTACCTATTTTATATGAATAAAGATATCACTAATAATCGTTTTTATCTTAATTTGCGGTTAATAAAGTATTAATGAATAAAAGCTAAAAGAGAACTCAAATTTCTCATTTGTCAACTTTTTACTGAGCCGAGATCGCCGAGCAATCTACGGCCGAAGATGCAAGGATCAAATATAAAAGAAATCAAATAAAATAATGTTCAAGATGTTAGCCACAAAGAAATGACGATATCTCTAATCCGGAGAATTTAACATATAATATATGAAAATCGCCATCTCGATGAGACGGAGCTAACTGCATTTTAGTTTTTCAAATTCCAATCGGTTCACCAACCGTTGGTTAATCGGTTGGCCAACCGATTGGCCAACCGATGGTCCGTAACTAACTCGATTTGTGGCTAAGATTTGATCCTTGAGCCCAAGTTTCATCCAATGGTTCATGTGCATTGCTGTAGGCTATAAATAGGGGTTGAGGGGAGAGGTTTGAGTGTGAAATATTTTATAAAACTCTATTTGGAGAGGAGGGTCACTCTTAATTGAGAAGACCTTCCAAAATTGTAACTTTGTTACACAATAAATGAAATGTTTCACCCTTCAATTCCTTTTCTTCTTCTAATCCAAGGACCAAAAGGAGGATTAGATTAAGATCGAGTTGTTGGTTTCTATTTTATTTCTTTTCATTTTCTTCTTTATTTTCTTGTTTGTAGAATAGATTTACTTTCATGCAATTTACTTTCTTGCAATTTACTTTCATGCAATTTAATTCCATGCAATTTACTTTCATGCAATGTATTTAATTCTTGTATTTACTTTCTAGAATAGATTTTCCTTTCTTTAATTCACCTTGAGGCTAGAACCCTCTAGGAATTACCCTTTTCTAAGTGTGGAGCTAATATTCGGGATCCCTAGAGATTGTTTGAAACTAGCTAACAAATCCAACTCATTTTCATGAGATTGAGATAAGCTAAGTGGATCTACTCTAGATTCCTCATATCTTTAATTAATCCTCCATACTTTACCTTCTTTATTTTCCTCTTATCCTTGTTTTTCATTTGTTTGTTATTTTCCTTTATTTTTGATTTCATTGATTTTACTTCTCTCTCAATCTCATATTCCCTTCATGTGCATATAATCTCAAACCTAGTTTTGTTATTATGTGCATATAACCACAACCACATTCTCAACTTTATTTTCTCCTTTTTGCACATAATCCACACCCACTCTCTTTTATCTCTCCACATCCACTTTCACCATTTTCTTACTTTCATTTTATTTGTACATAAACTCCTAATTGTCAGCAACATAATTTGAGAACCAAAACTTGAGCAAAACTCTTCCTACTTCCTTCCGTGGGATCGATAATCTTATATACTATAACTTGATCAAGGTTGTATACTTGCAACTTAGGAGGTAATCATTTATTTCCCATCATACATCAAAGTTAAAATTGGTGTAAACTTTTGATACCAAAGCAACTAACTTTTTGTTTTCCCAACTATAATCTTTGATCAAAATGGTTCTATTGACTAATCCATTTATTTATAAATTTTCAAAATTTTCAAGATATAAAATATGGATGGCCCTATCGGACACAATATTTTATTTTGTCGCATTATATTATTCTAGATGCTTTTCTTTTACATATAAGAAAGCCAATTTTGCTTAGATTAACTTGATAATCAGCTATATTTGACTGGCATTCTTTGTTGGATTTTGGAGAAGACAACTTTCTAAACAAAGAAAAGCGATGAGAGCCCAAACTTGACTTTACACCACCGATGAATCAAAGCGGTATAAACTCTCTATGTAATCACTAACTAATCAAGCAAATACGTAATCCAAGAACACCAAGAACAAATCTTGAATTCCAAAAATAAGAAATCCGATTTTATTGATAAATTCTCCTAAATTTTCAATCACCAAAAACATAATAAAACCCAAATACCGCATGGCCTTAAATAGCCTCTATTTTGACTTCCTAAACAAATCCTATTTGTAAACAAATTCACACTCCTAAATAATTCCCTACTTCCTAAAATAAATCATATTTATAATCAAATCAAATCCTATTATGACTCAGATCTTTATTATGTAGCTTCTTGTAATTATGCACCACGCGAGCACGGTCACTCTTACGATTGATGGCTCGGGATCATATCATTCTCCCTCCTTTGAGACTACGATTGTCCTCAAGTGTAAGATCATGAAATCTCTCATTGAGCTCATCATAATCCTCCTATGTAGTCCCGTCCTCAAGAAGTCCTCCCAAATCCTCTTTGGAATCGACAAAGGTTTCATCAACACTATTGTAGCCCTCTAATCATATTTTACCTTCCTCGCACATATCACACTCGCTATTTTCACTTTCACCGCTGCTTTTAGTCCTTCCCAATAGAAAAAATGCTTCACCTCGACATAAATTTGAAGCCAACTTGAATGACCTCCCTCTACTGTTATGAAAATAAGACAAAACATCATCCCTCAAGCCCGGTACTCGAACATATGCATAGCTTATGTAGACAAGTAGCCCATCTCGGAGTTCATATCTCTGCACCCGAGTCTTCACCCAATACGGTCACAAATATCCCTAGCTCGCCATCCAACTCATAGCCTAATGAATGATCCCACACTCTACAACCACTATTAATGGCATGCAAGCTCACCTCCTTCTCACTACACACCAACCACAACATCGGACCAAATCTCCTTCCGAGATAATGCCGGCAACTCGTATCCCGGATGATATATGATGTCAAACTCAAACCCGAAACTTCACCACAAACTTTTGATGTTCAAGAAATAATCTTCACGCCAATAAATGCTTAAAAGCCTCGTTGATCCTTCTTGATCTTGAATTTTTTCCCCAACAAGTATGGCCTCCAAACCTTCACATCATGCACGACTCCTAATATCTCCCGAGCATAAGTACTACCGGCCATCTTCTCAGTCCCAACGTCTTTGACATATAAGCTCCGGCCGCTATATTGCACCAATACCTCTCCTATACGCTTGCCACTAGCATCGCGGATATACCTCAAACTCCTTCAAAAACTAGGCAAAGCAAGCACCGAGTCCGAGATATCACTCTCTTCAAATCTTCAAAAGCGCATCGATAATCACATTTTATTACAATTTTACACCCTCATTATCTATTTTATTTAAATAAAATGTCACTAATAACATATTTTTCTCTTAATTTGCGTTAATGAAGAATCAATAAATAAAAGCCAAAAGAACTCAAATATTTTCAATTTTAACCTCTTATTGAAGCCCGGATCAAGCCAAGCAATCTACACAAGTCGAAGAAACAAAGATCGAAAAGAAATGGAATCAAGTCAAAATCATATTCGGGATGATTAGTTGCAAAGAAATGACGATATCTCCCAATCCGGCGGAATTTAACATATAATATATGAAAATCGCCTATCTCGATGAGACGAAGACATATGTTAAGTCAGATTTTTGATCCAAATATCGACATCGTAGACGACATCGTATCGATCATCGGTATCGATACCTTCCGTTACGATTTAAAGGTGAAATTGATTAACTTGGAGATCAAGTTTAATCCAAGGATTGATATTGGTTGTAATACTCTATAAATAGGGTTAGAAAGTGAGGGGTTTGAGTGTGAAATATTTTATAAACTCCATTTGGAGAGCAGTGGTTACTCTTAATTGAGAAGACCTTCCAAAATTGTAACTTTTGTTGCAATAAATAAAAATTATTTTACCTTTGTCAATCTCTAATAAAGTTCATTTCTTTGATTGTCGACCATAATAAAAATGAAAAGATTTTTATTTTTGCATCCTTTTAGTTGCTTTTAATTCCTAGGGTTGCATTTCATATAATAGTAGGAATTTACCAAGTGATTTGAGCATCTTGATTTGGCACACACTTGAAAATATCTTAAGGGCAAAACCCATTAATCAAGATAAGGTGAGGGATTTCATCACCCTTTCCTTAGCCCAAAAATCACTAATTCCTCACTACACTTACCCAAGCCTCTTAAAATTTGATTAGACGTTGGCCTAGGATTCCAGCTCATTAAGGAACGAAATCCTTAAGTGAACCGTCCAAGTTTATCCTGGATTAATTGGTGTCTAAGGCAAGGTTTAGGGGTTATGTATAGCTCGAAGGAAAGAGATACTTAATTGATCTTTGATCTCCTCTAGTACTATCCCACTGCTAATTACCCGAGTAAACTTTGATCTTTTCACTAAGGAAATTTTGGTTAGAGCTGGTCTAAGTCAAGTTTAGGCTTAACCCTAGAGTTAGGGTGATTGAAAAATGATTGCCTTGATTTATTTTTAGTTAGTTTTTCCTTATTTTTTTTCTCTCATCATCTTCTTAACTTTTTCTCTTGTCCTTTTTCAAATAAAAAAAAATTTTTAAAAAAGAAAATTTTGGTGTATGCAAACTTGGGTTAGGGATAATACCAATCGCTAATTGTTTTGATCCATCTCTTGAACCAAACGAAATGGCCAATACCAACCCACTGTTCTTCAAGATGTTTGTTACCCCACTAGAAATGCAATCCTCTTGCATAAAACTCCCCGAGGTCAATGGAGCAAATTTCAACTTAGACCGTATTTTATTAACATGCTTCCCAATTCCTAGGAGTAGAAACCAAGACGCTTACATTTTCATCTCTCGAATTTGAAGAAGTTTGCCTCATGATCAAGATGAGGGACTTAACCAAGATGCGATCAAACTCCGATTTATTCCATTTGCCCTTAAAGACAAAGCCAAAAATGGTCAGATAGCTTGCCCATGATTCCATCTCAACTTGGGGTGAATTTGTAAAAGTTTTTCAAAAATTCTTTCCTATCCACAAAACTCAAGCTTAGAAACAAAGATTCAAAATTTTAAAATTGTCCCAGAGAACCTTTTGGAAGTATTTTAACAAATTCAAAGATCTTTTTATCCAATGTCCTCACCATGGTCTTGAAAAGTGGCGATTATGCCAAATCATTTATGAAGGATTGGATTATTCTTCAAAAACTTCCTTAGAGTCAATGTGTCAAGGGGATTTCATGAAGAAAACACTGAAGCTTGGGACTTTTAGAGAATTTATCCGAGAAACCATGCAAAGGGGAACACTGGATTCATCGCTACCCAATCCAGCTTCTAGAGGTCCTTCCTTAGAGTCAAACATAGCCTCTGAAGCTAAGATGGCTATAATCCTACGGGTTAGAAACTTTAGAAACCAAAGAACGAGCTCGCTCAAATCAATCAAGTTTGCCTCAGTTGTCATAACTGTCTTCTACGACCCATGCTTGAGCAATGTCCACTCTTAGGAAATACCCAATCTCTAGAATAGATGAATGCTGCATTCCAAAGATTCGACATGATCTA
This sequence comes from Asparagus setaceus, assembly GCA_012295165.1. NCBI lineage: Eukaryota > Viridiplantae > Streptophyta > Magnoliopsida > Asparagales > Asparagaceae > Asparagus > Asparagus setaceus. The sequence goes on from CM022710.1 coordinate 17,034,300, forward strand.
TTTTCTCCAACCTATAATCCGGGTTGGAGAAATCATCCATTTTGCATGGAATCGTGGTAATTTGAGAAATCAAAATTTCACTCCTCTTCAAACCAACACTTCCTAGGAGCAAACACGCTTTCAATTCTCAAACCAATTTTCCACAACCAAATCACCAATTTCAAATCGGCCTCATCATCAATCTACAAATCACATTTTTCAAATCGAAACGTCTTAATGTTTTGGAAAGGGGTTTGGAAGCCTTGATTAAAACCTCTACACGCACTCACTTAACTTGTTGACTCAAACATCTAACGATGAACTCCTTTATGCAATCAACAGGAAAAATTCTCAACTCCAACACTCAAGCCATAGCTAGATTAGAAACCCCACTTGGTCAACTAGCTAGCTATAAGTGAGAGAGAGAAAGGATCATTTCCGAGTCAACCCGTGACCAATCCAAGGAACGCGGGTCAAGTTCAACTTTTCAAGATCAAGTGAATGCAATCCATTCACAACATCAGTAAACAGGGCTAATAATCAAGTCCTTTAAGAGAGAGAATTATGTTGAATACATGCATCTTGAAGCCAACATTTGAAGAACCCTTTGTCAATGAACTTAGATTTTGGAAAATAGAAAACAACAAGATTTTATTTTTGATGAAATTTTGTTAATAACGAATCTAAGTTCAAAAGCATAACCATTAATACCTACCTTCCATTGCTGCAAACATCACTAAAACCCCGAATTTTTGGAATTTAAGCACATCGTTGATTATATCATTTTGAAATTCTTTAAATTTCGGGGTAGAATTTTCAGCAATAAGGTAGGATTTAATGTATATGAGCTTCTCATATTTCATCTTTTATTCTACATTTTTATTTTTCGTCTCATAATAATAAAAGAATTTATTCTTCTCTCATGTAAGAGTTGTTCTTTATTTCAAAATAAATAAATAAATAAATAAATAAATAAATAAATTTTTTGGCTTCACCCTCATCTTGAAGGTATTTGCAGAATTTTTATCATTGTTCACAAATAACAAATGTAAGTGCTTCAATTATCATCTGTTTTACTTTGTGCATAATAGAATTTGCATTGAGGACAATGCAAAATTTAGGTGTGGGGTGGGGATTAGTCATTTTATGTTTATCTTAGTCATTTTTTTTCCTTTTTCTTACCATTTTTTCTTTTTATGTCATTTTTCCTCTTTTCATAAAAAAAAAAGTCACTTGCCAACTTAATAGAGTTGATTAATAATTGATCTATTTAATAGAATTTAAAGTCTTCTAATCCTTAGTTAGTTCTATACTCAAGTTTACCTTTTATGATAACTCCAAATAAATTTTAAGAAATAATTTTCAAAGTAGTATACTTTACTTAAGTTTTAACTTAGATTTTTAATTAAAGTAATGAAATTTTGCATGCCTAACTTAGAGTTGAAAATAATTTTTCAAGTTGTCTTGATCCAAATATTGTTCAGAATATATATACATATACACATATATATATTTTACTAACTTAACAAAAGAAGAAAAATTTCTCTTAAAATTATTGGTGGTTCTATTTTACTAAGCCTAAGTTGACTGAGTAATTAAGTCCGAGGAGTATTTCTATGCTTAATGACCTAAGCCCAATGGGTTGGGATTCATTGGCCCAAACTCGCTAAATTGTCACTTAGAAAGCCTCGATTAAAAAGAACAAAACCACCAAGGAATAAAGAGTAAATAAAATTAAAAAAATTAAAAAAATCATACTAACCATGTTTTATATATAGTTATATTTGTATATGTTCTTGAAGAATTAAATGGATTAAAAGACTTGAAGTTTGTTTAAAACAAAGAGTTAGCATGTTCTTTTCAAAACTTTTAAATTAAATTTTTGAGTTAAACTTGGTTTTGTATAACTATAATGGAAGGATTTTTTAAGAAAATTACATTGGAGTTATGATAAAAACGCTTGAGTATTAACCAACTTCAATTGGAATGTTTGAAGATATCAAATGAATTAATTATTTCATTAACTTCTTTAAATTGGCAAGTTGACTGAATTTTGTGGGTATATTCACTCAAAACCCTCACGACTACAACTCGTCCACTAGGGTAACCTAGGGGTTTAAAGGCTTGTTGTATGCTAAATACAACCGCGATTCCTCGCGAAAGTGTTAGGTTTTTATTTTATTTGCTAGAGGACTAGCAAAAGTTTAGGTGTGGGGGTATTTGATTATCACATTTTAATTACATTTTTATACCCTCATTACCTATTTTATATGAATAAAGATATCACTAATAATCGTTTTTATCTTAATTTGCGGTTAATAAAGTATTAATGAATAAAAGCTAAAAAGAGAACTCAAATTTCTCATTTGTCAACTTTTTACTGAGCCGAGATCGCCGAGCAATCTACGGCCGAAGATGCAAGGATCAAATATAAAAGAAATCAAATAAAATAATGTTCAAGATGTTAGCCACAAAGAAATGACGATATCTCTAATCCGGAGAATTTAACATATAATATATGAAAATCGCCATCTCGATGAGACGGAGCTAACTGCATTTTTAGTTTTTCAAATTCCAATCGGTTCACCAACCGTTGGTTAATCGGTTGGCCAACCGATTGGCCAACCGATGGTCCGTAACTAACTCGATTTGTGGCTAAGATTTGATCCTTGAGCCCAAGTTTCATCCAATGGTTCATGTGCATTGCTGTAGGCTATAAATAGGGGTTGAGGGGAGAGGTTTGAGTGTGAAATATTTTATAAAACTCTATTTGGAGAGGAGGGTCACTCTTAATTGAGAAGACCTTCCAAAAATTGTAACTTTTGTTACACAATAAATGAAATGTTTCACCCTTCAATTCCTTTTCTTCTTCTAATCCAAGGACCAAAAGGAGGATTAGATTAAGATCGAGTTGTTGGTTTCTATTTTATTTCTTTTCATTTTCTTCTTTATTTTCTTGTTTGTAGAATAGATTTACTTTCATGCAATTTACTTTCTTGCAATTTACTTTCATGCAATTTAATTCCATGCAATTTACTTTCATGCAATGTATTTAATTCTTGTATTTACTTTCTAGAATAGATTTTCCTTTCTTTAATTCACCTTGAGGCTAGAACCCTCTAGGAATTACCCTTTTCTAAGTGTGGAGCTAATATTCGGGATCCCTAGAGATTGTTTGAAACTAGCTAACAAATCCAACTCATTTTCATGAGATTGAGATAAGCTAAGTGGATCTACTCTAGATTCCTCATATCTTTAATTAATCCTCCATACTTTACCTTCTTTATTTTCCTCTTATCCTTGTTTTCATTTGTTTGTTATTTTCCTTTATTTTTGATTTCATTGATTTTACTTCTCTCTCAATCTCATATTCCCTTCATGTGCATATAATCTCAAACCTAGTTTTGTTATTATGTGCATATAACCACAACCACATTCTCAACTTTATTTTCTCCTTTTTGCACATAATCCACACCCACTCTCTTTTATCTCTCCACATCCACTTTCACCATTTTCTTACTTTCATTTTATTTGTACATAAACTCCTAATTGTCAGCAACATAATTTGAGAACCAAAACTTGAGCAAAACTCTTCCTACTTCCTTCCGTGGGATCGATAATCTTATATACTATAACTTGATCAAGGTTGTATACTTGCAACTTAGGAGGTAATCATTTATTTCCCATCATACATCAAAGTTAAAATTGGTGTAAACTTTTGATACCAAAGCAACTAACTTTTTGTTTTCCCAACTATAATCTTTGATCAAAATGGTTCTATTGACTAATCCATTTATTTATAAATTTTCAAAATTTTCAAGATATAAAATATGGATGGCCCTATCGGACACAATATTTTATTTTGTCGCATTATATTATTCTAGATGCTTTTCTTTTACATATAAGAAAGCCAATTTTGCTTAGATTAACTTGATAATCAGCTATATTTGACTGGCATTCTTTGTTGGATTTTGGAGAAGACAACTTTCTAAACAAAGAAAAGCGATGAGAGCCCAAACTTGACTTTACACCACCGATGAATCAAAGCGGTATAAACTCTCTATGTAATCACTAACTAATCAAGCAAATACGTAATCCAAGAACACCAAGAACAAATCTTGAATTCCAAAAATAAGAAATCCGATTTTATTGATAAATTCTCCTAAATTTTCAATCACCAAAAACATAATAAAACCCAAATACCGCATGGCCTTAAATAGCCTCTATTTTGACTTCCTAAACAAATCCTATTTGTAAACAAATTCACACTCCTAAATAATTCCCTACTTCCTAAAATAAATCATATTTATAATCAAATCAAATCCTATTATGACTCAGATCTTTATTATGTAGCTTCTTGTAATTATGCACCACGCGAGCACGGTCACTCTTACGATTGATGGCTCGGGATCATATCATTCTCCCTCCTTTGAGACTACGATTGTCCTCAAGTGTAAGATCATGAAATCTCTCATTGAGCTCATCATAATCCTCCTATGTAGTCCCGTCCTCAAGAAGTCCTCCCAAATCCTCTTTGGAATCGACAAAGGTTTCATCAACACTATTGTAGCCCTCTAATCATATTTTACCTTCCTCGCACATATCACACTCGCTATTTTCACTTTCACCGCTGCTTTTAGTCCTTCCCAATAGAAAAAATGCTTCACCTCGACATAAATTTGAAGCCAACTTGAATGACCTCCCTCTACTGTTATGAAAATAAGACAAAACATCATCCCTCAAGCCCGGTACTCGAACATATGCATAGCTTATGTAGACAAGTAGCCCATCTCGGAGTTCATATCTCTGCACCCGAGTCTTCACCCAATACGGTCACAAATATCCCTAGCTCGCCATCCAACTCATAGCCTAATGAATGATCCCACACTCTACAACCACTATTAATGGCATGCAAGCTCACCTCCTTCTCACTACACACCAACCACAACATCGGACCAAATCTCCTTCCGAGATAATGCCGGCAACTCGTATCCCGGATGATATATGATGTCAAACTCAAACCCGAAACTTCACCACAAACTTTTGATGTTCAAGAAATAATCTTCACGCCAATAAATGCTTAAAAGCCTCGTTGATCCTTCTTGATCTTGAATTTTTTCCCCAACAAGTATGGCCTCCAAACCTTCACATCATGCACGACTCCTAATATCTCCCGAGCATAAGTACTACCGGCCATCTTCTCAGTCCCAACGTCTTTGACATATAAGCTCCGGCCGCTATATTGCACCAATACCTCTCCTATACGCTTGCCACTAGCATCGCGGATATACCTCAAACTCCTTCAAAAACTAGGCAAAGCAAGCACCGAGTCCGAGATATCACTCTCTTCAAATCTTCAAAAGCGCATCGATAATCACATTTTATTACAATTTTACACCCTCATTATCTATTTTATTTAAATAAAATGTCACTAATAACATATTTTTCTCTTAATTTGCGTTAATGAAGAATCAATAAATAAAAGCCAAAAGAACTCAAATATTTTCAATTTTAACCTCTTATTGAAGCCCGGATCAAGCCAAGCAATCTACACAAGTCGAAGAAACAAAGATCGAAAAGAAATGGAATCAAGTCAAAATCATATTCGGGATGATTAGTTGCAAAGAAATGACGATATCTCCCAATCCGGCGGAATTTAACATATAATATATGAAAATCGCCTATCTCGATGAGACGAAGACATATGTTAAGTCAGATTTTTGATCCAAATATCGACATCGTAGACGACATCGTATCGATCATCGGTATCGATACCTTCCGTTACGATTTAAAGGTGAAATTGATTAACTTGGAGATCAAGTTTAATCCAAGGATTGATATTGGTTGTAATACTCTATAAATAGGGTTAGAAAGTGAGGGGTTTGAGTGTGAAATATTTTATAAACTCCATTTGGAGAGCAGTGGTTACTCTTAATTGAGAAGACCTTCCAAAATTGTAACTTTTGTTGCAATAAATAAAAATTATTTTTCACCCCTCCATATTCTTTTCTTCTCTTTGTTCAATGATGGAAAGAGGATGAAGATGAAGAATCAATATGTGGATTTATCTTTTCTTATCTTTTATTTTCTTGTTCATAAAATAATATTTACTTTCATGCAATTTACTTTCATGCAATTACTTTCTTGCAATTTAGTGTAGATTTATTTTCTTGCAATTAGTATAGATTTTCTTTATTTCTTTCTCTTTTGTTCATCTTTCATTCTTGCTTTTTAATTATTGTAATTAATTTTGATTTCTCTTTTCTTTTCTTTAATTGCCTTGAGGCTTAATATCTCTTGGGAATCACTCATTTTCTAAATATGGAGCTATTATTTGGATTCCTAGAGATTGTTTGAAACTAGCATTATGTCCAACTCATTCTTGTGAGATTGAGATTTACTAAGTGGATCTACTCTAGATTCCACCATCTTTAATCATCCTCCACATTTTACCTTCTTTATTTGTCGCTTTTCTTTTCTTTTGTTCATGGAGATCATAATTGGGGATCTCTAGAGATTGTTTGAAACTAGCTTCATATCCTACTCACTCTTGTGAGATTGAGATTAGCTAAGTGAATCTACTCTAGACTCCCCTATCTTAAATCAACCTTCCATCTTTTACTTTCTTGCTCTTTATTTAGTTGTTTCTTTTTTCTTTTTCTTCTAATTTTCATACTGCTTTACTCCTCTCTTGCTTTTCTTTTATTTGCACATATCCACTCTTTACCGTCCACTTTCAATCTCATTTTCTTTATACTTGTGCTTATTTCACTTCCACACTCTTAATCTTTCCACACTCACTTTCTTTCTCATTTGTATTTTTATTCAGCACTAAATCACAACCACTCTCTTATCTCTCCACAATCTACTTTCACTTTGCTTTAATCCTAATTGTCTTGCACATATTAAGAATCAAATTTGACTAAACTTACAACGCCTTCCTCGTGGGATTCAAAAATCTTAAATACTATAACTTGATAAGTTATGCACTTGCAACTTTAGGAACACATCAATTTTTCTATCACGCATTGTGACAAATCTACCCACCGAAACCCATCCTTTTCTAACATGTCGGTCAACGGTCTAGCAATCGGACCATAGTGCTTCAACGAACCTCCAATCAATCCCATCAACCCTAAAAATCCTTGAGTGGTTATCTCCTAAGTTGCAAGTATACAACCTTTATCAAGTTATAGTATATAAGATTATCGATCCCACGAGGAACGGAAGTAGAAAGAGTTTTGTTCAAGTTTTGGTTCTCAAATTATGCGATGACAATTAGGAGTTATTCAAATAAAATGAAAGTAAAAAATGGTGAAAGTGGTCATGAAAAGAGTAGAGAGTGGATTGTGGATTATGCAAGAAAATGAGAGTGGAGATTTAGAAAATGTGTGATAAAATGTGGAAGAAAATGGGTGTGAGGGGTTTAAAGATGAAAGTGGTAAAGTGAAAATAAAAGAAAATGAGTGTGAGAGAAGGAGGGTGATTGTGATTTGTGTAAATACAAAGAAAAAGAAATCGAGAGGAGAAAGACAATTAAAGAAAAATAAACAAATAAAAAATAAGGATAAGAGGAAAATTAAGAATGTAAAGTATGAAGGATTAATTAAAGATATGATGAATCTAGAGTAGATCCGCTTAGCTTATCTCAATCTCACAAGAATGAGTTGGATTTGTTAGCTAGTTTCAAACAATCTCTAGGGATCCCACAAATATTAGCTCCACACTTAGAAAAGGGTAATTTCCTAGAGGGTTCTAGCCTCAAGGTGAATTAAAAAAGAAAAATCTATTCTAGAAAGTAAATACAAGAATTAAATACATTGCATGAAAGTAAATTGCATAAAAGTAAATTGCATGAAATTAAATTGCATGAAAGTAAATCTAAGCTACAAAGCAATTAAATGAACAAGAAAGAAAATGAAAAAGAAATAAAATAGAAACCAACAACTCCTGATCTTGATCTAATCCTCCTTTGGTCCTTGGATTAGAAGAAGAGAAAGGAAATTGAAGGTGAAAAATTTCATTTATTGTGTAACAAAGTTACAATTTTGGAAGGTCTTCTCAATTAAGAGTAACCCTCCTCTCCAAATGGAGTTTTACAAAATATTTCACACTCAAACCTCTCCCCTCAACCCCTATTTATAGCCTACAGCAATGCACATGAACCATTGGATGAAACTTGGGCTCCAAGGATCAAATCTTAGCCACAAATCGAAGTTAGTTACGGACTAATCGATTGGCCAATCGGTTGGCCAACCGATTGGCCAACTGGTTGGTGAACCGATTGGAATTTGAAAAACTAAAATACAGTTAGCTCCGTCGTCGAGATAGGCGATTTTCATATATTATATGTTAAATTCGCCCGATTGAGAGATATCACCATTTCTTTGTGGCTAACATCTTGAATATTATTTTTATTTGATTTCTTTTATATTTGATCCTTGCATCTTCGGCTTCGTAGATTGCTCGGCTTGATCTCCGCTTCAGTAAAAGGTTAAAAATGAGGAAATTTGAGTTCTCTTTTAGCCTTTATTCATTAATTCTTTATTAACCTGTAAATTAAGATAAAAATAGTTATTAGTAGGATATTTATTTATATAAAATAGGTAATGAGGGTATAAATTTGTAATTAAAATGTGATAATCAATTTTTCACATGGAATGATGTTTCCCAATAAAATGAGAAACGAACCAAACAGCCCCTTACTCTATCAATTGCCCTAATTATTTTCCAGAATGTCTATTCCAAAATAGTATAAACACATATTAAGTCATCAACCTATATATGCTTGGAAACCAACCATTGTAACCTTTTTCTTTCATAGAAAAACAATGAGTTATGCATTGCTTGACTTCTCCACCTGTTCGTATAGTCTTGTAGTATCCATACATAATGAGAAAAGAAAGGGAGAGGGACTGGCCTTCTAAGTCTGGAATTCTCATTTTTAATTGAATGATTAGTCAAACAATTTCAATGGTTGGTTGCAATTTACTATCCATAGATTATCTACAAGTAGAAAGTTGAAATGCTTTTATCATGTTTCGAAAATGTTTTTGGTTGCAATTTGTCAACAGTAGATAGAAATGAAAAGTTCAAAGACGTTTGCCATCCTTACTCGCTTGCAAAATTATGTTTAATCCCTTTTAGCATTAGTTTGTTAAATAATAAATTTTATGATCGCTTGAGACACGGAAAGAACGCATAAAATTTAACCACTTAAATTTTAAGTTTTTGACTTTTAGATAGTGACATACTGTATTTGCTGCAGATTATCCTGTATTTGCTGCAGATTATCAAATACACCCTCGGCATGTATGATTTTCTCATTTATTCAGCATGTAATTGGAGAGTGAAAATATGGGATACCATGTGCAGAGAGAGCAAGCAATATTTTTGTAAACCTTTAATAGTTTAAAGGATAAATTTCACTAAACTGTCAAATGGGTTTGGCAATTAAACTCTAAAAACATTGAAATTCTCACTAAAAATCTCAATAATTTTTACCAAAACCCTCAAATTAACATGTTAGCCCACATGCAATCAAATGGCCAAAATATCACCAATAAATTTTATTAGAAAACCTAATAAATTTTAAGTTTTATCACTTAACCTCCATATTTGAAACTGTGATTTTATTTTCCTAAGTGAAAAATTAAAAAATTATAAATAGCCCCTAAAAATAAAAATACATAGAGCCCTTTAAAATCTAAAAAATGTAAATAATCCTCTTAAATATCTAAAAGTTGCAAACAAGACCTTAAAATGCAAAATTTGCAAAACAAACACCTTGAAAAATCTAAAAATTACAAGCAACCCCTAAAAGTCATAAATTGTAAACATGCCTTAAAACCAAATTTGCATAAAGCTCCCCTAAAGATCCAAAATTGTAAAAAAAAACCAATGAGAATCCAAAAACTACACAGCATCCTAAAACAAAAAATTATAAACAGCTCCTTGAAAAATCTAAAATTGCAAAAGCCCCTGAAAAATTTGAACAACTTTCATATCTTTTAGGGAGTGTGTGCAATTTTAATTTTTATGGGGTTGTTTCTATTTCTTGAATTATGGGGTGTGTTTGTGAGTTTTAATTTGAAGGGGTTGTTTGCAATTTCATAGTTTCTAGGAAATTATTTGCAAGTTTCTGTGGATTAACCATCTTCAGATTTTTTTGGGGGCTCTTTTAGTTTTAATTTCTTTTCAAAGACTTTGTAATTTTTCAAAATCATCATTTTAACATTTTGGTATTATTAACAAATATCTAGATTTTTTGGGGCAATGTGGAGGAAATCTGCAAATAGGGATGATATGGGGTTAAATATGCAGAAAAACCTTTTTTTCTACTTCTTGGTAAGAGCACTCGTTCCATAAAAAATATAGGTTGATGCCATTATAAGGGTCAAGTAGAAAAAATCAAAATATTTTGAGGGGTTTTTTTATCTCAACGTTATTGAGGTTTACTGAGAGTTTTAAAGTATTTGTGAGTTAAGTGCAAAATGTCAAAACTTATTGGGAGTTTTTTGAAATTTTTAAGCTTACTCCAAGAAAATGCTACTATCTTTTGTCTAATGTACGGAGAAATAGATACTTATCTATATATTGAAGCTAATGGGGTTACCACTTGTTCCTAAGCTACAAGACACCCCATGGCTTAGTATTATCATTATTTACTATTACTATTTATCTATATATTAAAGTTAAAAGGAAGTTCCTCTAGATTAGCAAGGTATTGTATTTATTTTATACCCACCTCTGAAGAAAGCTCTTTTGCCTATAAACCCAAAGTTTTACTCCCATTTATTTTGAAACCCACTCACTTCTAAATCAACATTTAGCCAAGAGTATTTCACTCAAAGTTTTACTCCATTTGTTCTTGTACCCACTCAGTCATAAAAATTCTTTTGTCTATAAATCAAAGTTTTACCCTATTTATTTTAAATTCACTCACTTTCAAAGTCATTTTAGACCCAAAATATTCTACTATTTATTTCTATGTGCACTTTGTATTCAACAATTTGATATACCACATAAAATTTCTTTTTCCACACTAATCTCTTGGAATTGTGAAATGTAGATGCTTATAAGCCCCTATATATTTCAAACCCATCCATTTCCAAAAGCAGGTTTTACATATAAGCCCAAACTTTTACCCTCATTTATTTTAAAACCATCCACTTTCAAAATCACTCTTAAATCTACAATACTCAAAATCATTAATTCTACATTCAAGTTGTGTGTCATCGGTTTGATATATAGAGTAAGTTATGTATTTTGCTTTAACTTGTATTTTTATTTACATGGTTAGGCACACATTATATTTTAAACCAAATGTGTAAACCATTAATGTTTTTATCTTAATTTGCGTTAATAAAGTATTAATGAATAAAAGCAAAAGAGAACTCAAATTTCCTCATTTGTCAACTTTTATCAGCCAGATCTTTGAGCAATCTACGTAGAAGATGCAAGGATCAAATATAAAAAGAAATCAAATAAAATAATGTTCAAGATGTTAGCCACAAAGAAATGACGATATCTTCAACCGGCGGAATTTAACATATATATGAAAACGCCTATCTCGATGAGACGAGAGCTAATCATGATTTTAGTTTCCAATCGGTTCACTAACCGGTTGGCTAATCGGTTGGCCAACCGACCAACCGAATCCCAGAACTAACTCGATTTGTCTAAGATTTGATCCTTGGAGCCCAAGTTTCATCCAATGGTTCATGCATTGCTGTAGGCTATAAATAGGGTTGAGGGGAGAGGTTTGAGTGTGAAATATTTTATAAAACTCTATTTGGAGAGGAGGGTCACTCTTAATTGAGAAGACCTTCCAAAATTGTAACTTTTGTTACACAATAAATGAAATGTTTCACCCTTCAATTTCTTTCTCTTCTTCTAATCCAAGGACCAAAAGGAGGATTAGATTAAGATCAGGAGTTGTTGGTTTCTATTTTATTTCTTTTTCATTTTCTTCTTTATTTTCTTTTTGTTTGAATAGATTTACTTTCATGCAATTTACTTTCTTGCAATTTACTTTCATGCAATTTAATTCCATGCAATTTACTTTCATGCAATGTATTTAATTCTTATTTACTTTCTAGAATAGATTTTCCTTTCTTTAATTCACCTTGAGGCTAGAACCCTCTAGGGAATTACCCTTTTCTAAGTGTGGAGCTAATATTCTGGGATCCCTAGAGATTGTTTGAAACTAGCTAACAAATCCAACTCATTTTCATGAGATTGAGATAAGCTAAGTGGATCTACTCTAGATTCCTCATATCTTTAATTAATCCTCCATACTTTACCTTCTTTATTTTCCTCTTATCCTTGTTTTTCATTTGTTTGTTATTTTCCTTTATTTTTGATTTCATTGATTTTACTTCTCTCTCAATCTCATATTCCCTTCATGTGCATATAATCTCAAACCTAGTTTTGTTATTATGTGCATATAACCACAACCACATTCTCAACTTTATTTTCTCCTCTTGCACATAATCCACATCCACTCTTTTATCTCCACATCCACTTTCACCATTTTCTTACTTTCATTTTATTTGTACATAAACTCCTAATTGTCAGCAAGATAATTTGAGAACCAAACTTGAGCAAAACTCTTCCTACTTCCCGCTTCGTGGGATCGATAATCTTATATACTATAACTTGATCAAGGTTGTATACTTGCAACTTAGGAGGTAATCATTTATTTCCCATCATACATCAAAGTTAAAATGGTGTAAACTTTTTGATACCAAAGCGCAACTAACTTTTTTGTTTTCCCAACTATAATCTTTGATCAAAATGGTTCTATTGACTAATCCATTTATTTATAAATTTTCAAAATTTTCAAGATATAAAATATGGATGGCCCTATCGGACACAATATTTTATTTTGTCGCATTATATTATTCTAGATGCTTTTCTTTTTCTTTTTACATATAAGAAAGCCAATTTTGCTTAGATTAACTTGATAATCAGCTATATTTGACTGGCATTCTTTGTTGGATTTTGGAGAAGACAACTTTCTAAACAAAGAAAACTGATGAGAGCCCAAACTTGACTTTACACCACCGATGAATCAAACGGTATAAACTCTCTATGTAATCACTAACGAATCAAGCAAATACGTAATCCAAGAACACCAAGAACAAATCTTGAATTCCAAAAATAAGAAATCCTGATTTTATTGATAAATTCTCCTAAATTTTCAATCACCAAAAACATAATAAAACCCAAATACCAGACGGCCTTAAATAGCCTCTATTTTGACTTCCTAAACAAATCCTATTTGTAAACAAATTCACACTCCTAAATAATTCCCTACTTCCTAAAATAAATCATATTTATAATCAAATCAAATCCTATTATGACTCAGATTTCTTTATTATGTAGCTTCTTGTAATTATGCACCACGCGAGCACGGTCACTCTTACGCACTGATGGCTCTGGGATCATATCATTCTCCCCTCCTTTGAGACTACGATTGTCCTCAAGTGTAAGATCATGAAATCTCTCATTGAGCTCATCATAATCCTCCTATGTAGTCCCGTCCTTCAGCAAGTCCTCCCAAATCCTCTTTGGAATCGACAAAGGTTTCATCAACACTATTGTAGCCCTCTAATCATATTTTACCTTCTGGCACATATCACACTCTGCTATTTTCACTTTCACTGCTGCTTTTAGTCCTTCCCAATAGAAAAAATGCTTCACCCTGACATAAATTTGAAGCCAACTTGAATGACCTCCCTCTCTACTGTTATGAAAATAAGACAAAACATCATCCCTCAAGCTCGGTACTGGGAACATATGCATAGCTTATGTAGACAAGTAGCCCATCTCGAGTTCATATCTCTCAGACTTCTTCACCCAACACGGTCACAAATATCCCTAGCTCGCCATCCAACTCATAGCCTAATGAATACGATCCCACACTCTACAACAGACTATTAATGGCATGCAAGCTCACCTCCTTCTCACTACACACCAACCACAACATCGGACCAAATCTCCTTCCAGATAATGCATCGGCAACTCGATCCCGGATGATATATGATGTCAAACTCAAACCCAGAAACTTCACCACAAACTTTTGATGTTTCAAGAAATAATCTTCAGCCAATAAATGCTTAAAAGCCCTGTTGATCCTTCTTGATCTTGAATTTTTTCCCAACAAGTATGGCCTCCAAACCTTCACATCATGCACGACTCCTAATATCTCCCGAGCATAAGTACTACCGCCATCTTCTAGCCCCAACGTCTTTGACATATAAGCTCGGCCCGCTATATTGCACCAATACCTCTCCTATATCGCTGCCACTAGCATCGGCATATACCTCAAACTCCTTCAAAAAACTAGGCAAAGCAAGCACCGGAGTCTGAGATATCACTCTCTTCAAATCTTCAAAAGCGCATCGATAATCACATTTTATTACAATTTTACACCCTCATTATCTATTTTATTTAAATAAAATGTCACTAATAACATATTTTTCTCTTAATTTGCGTGTTAATGAAGAATCAATAAATAAAAGCCAAAAGAACTCAAATATTTTCAATTTTAACCTCTTATTGAAGCCGGATCAAGCCAAGCAATCTACACAAGTCGAAGAAACAAAGATCGAAAAAGAAATGGAATCAAGTCAAAATCATATTCGGGATGATTAGTTGCAAAGAAATGACGATATCTCCCAATCCAGGCGAATTTAACATATAATATATGAAAATCGCCTATCTCGATGAGACGAAGACATATGTTAAGTCAGATTTTGATCCAAATATCGATACGGTATCGATACCGGTATCGATCATTGGTATCGATACCCGCTCACACGATTTAAATGAAATTGATTAACTTGGAGATCAAGTTTAATCCAAGGATTGATATTGGTTGTAATACTCTATAAATAGGGTTAGAAAGTGAGGGGTTTGAGTGTGAAATATTTTATAAACTCCATTTGGAGAGCGGTTACTCTTAATTGAGAAGACCTTCCAAAATTGTAACTTTTGTTGCAATAAATAAAAATTATTTTTCACCCCTCCATATTCTTTTCTTCTCTTTGTTCAATGATGAAGAGGATGAAGATGAAGAATCAATATGTGGATTTTCTTATCTTTATCTTTTTCTTGTTCATAAAATAATATTTACTTTCATGCAATTTACTTTCATGCAATTACTTTCTTGCAATTTAGTGTAGATTTATTTTCTTGCAATTAGTATAGATTTTCTTTATTTCTTTCTCTTTTGTTCATCTTTCATTCTTGCTTTTTAATTATTGTAATTAATTTTGATTTCTCTTTTCTTTTCTTTAATTCACTTGAGGCTTAATATCTCTTGGGAATCACTCATTTTCTAAATATGGAGCTATTATTTGGATTCCTAGAGATTGTTTGAAACTAGCATTATGTCCAACTCATTCTTGTGAGATTGAGATTTACTAAGTGGATCTACTCTAGATTCCACCATCTTTAATCATCCTCCACATTTTACCTTCTTTATTTGTCGCTTTGTTTTTTTTTTCTTTTGTTCATGGAGATCATAATTGGGGATCTCTAGAGATTGTTTGAAACTAGCTTCATATCCTACTCACTCTTGTGAGATTGAGATTAGCTAAGTGAATCTACTCTAGACTCCCCTATCTTAAATCAACCTTCCATCTTTTACTTTCTTGCTCTTTATTTAGTTGTTTCTTTTTCTTTTTTCTTCTAATTTTCATACTCGCTCTCTTGCTTTCTTTTATTTGCACATATCCACTTTTACCGTCCCACTTTCAATCTCATTTCTTTTTACTTGTGCTTATTTCACTTCCACACTCTTAATCTTTCCACACTCACTTTCTTTCTCATTTGTATTTTTATTCGCACTAAATCACAACCACTCTCTTATCTCTCCACAATCTACTTTCACTTTGCTTTAATCCTAATTGTCTTGCACATATTAAGAATCAAATTTGACTAAACTTACAACGCCTTCCTCGTGGGATTCAAAAATCTTAAATACTATAACTTGATAAGTTATGCACTTGCAACTTTAGGAACACATCAATTTTTCTATCACGTACTGTGACAAATCTACCCACTGAAACCCATCCTTTTCTAACATGTCGGTCAACGGTCTAGCAATCAGACCATAGTGCTTCACGAACCTCCAATCGAATCCCATCAACCCTAAAAATCCTTGTAAAGCCGACATATCCCTAGGTAAAGGCCAATTCATCATAGCTAGCAATCTTCCACTCATCTACCTTCACTCTCTCAGTTGAACTAATATGTCCCAAATATTCCAATTGTGCCTTCACAAAGTCGCACTTTGATAATTTAATATTGAAATTATGCTCATCCAAAACCAACAACACCTCCTTCGAATGATTTAAGTGCTCCTCCATGGTAGCTGAAGACACCAATATATCATCGAAGAACACTAAAACTAAATTTCTTAGAAAAGGCTTGAGCATGTTGCTCATAACCGTCTAAAAAGTTGATGGCACATTGCATAGCCTAAATGGCATCACCTCATACTCATAGTTCCCCTGAAAATCACATAATAGCCTCAGTGACAATAGCATAGTACTCAGCTCCTCCCTTGCATAACCATTCAATATATTAGCCTCACAATCCTTCAATCCTATAGAAATGGAAGTCCACGAGTATCTTTTTCCCTAACTGGAACACCATCTGCATGTCCTTATCAAATAATTTCAAATGATGATGTTTATCCGTGTCTAAACCCTGCACAACAAGGAAAGAGCTACCCTCGCTTCACTCATGAACCTAATTCACTTCACAAGAACGCAGTGTAAACCAATCATCATCTCTTTGAGAAAAGTACTTGTCCTCCTTGCCCCGATGAAAATATCAAGATCAAACTGTCATGGCCTCCATAATAGTAGATGACATGCATCAACTCTATCACACAAAATCACATCCTCATACTTGCCAATAGCTTAAAGAAATATGTCTGCTATTAGCCACATCACAATCGTTTGCTTTGATGTTAATAAAGGATTTAGAGTCATAGAAATTGAAGCAAGCGGAAATTCTTTCAAAGACTCCACATTCTCCATTTTCTCTTCTTTCTCCTCCACCCTTAGGTCCTTCGATTCAAGATTTCTATAACTACCAACATCTCACAAGTATCCAACAAAATCATTGTCCAGAGTGCTTAACAAGTCAACTTCAAAGACATGATTAGTAACTATCTCAACCAAATCGAATAATCATTTTTAGCATTAATTCTTTAGGTTGACTCTTCACAAACATCTCACCAAAATCTTCCTCATACCTTGTATCATGGTCATGATCAAACTGACTTTTACAATCTTTTCCATCGTCGGATGTTGTCGACATCCCGATTATACTGATAATCACCCCTATCATATCCATCCTCGCATAATCATAACCATTACTGTGTTCACCATGACAATACTAAAATCCATCACGATAATCTCTATAACGAAATCTTCCATAGTAATCTCCACGCTAGGTTCTCCGATCATTATCAATCCTCAATCAAATCCGGAGCCGAATCTCGGAGTAATCATGAACATCTCCGCTTCTAACAAATCATGTCCCACGATGATTAAATTGGGCATCGTCACCTTTAGGTTCCATCTCCCCCTAGGCAATCTCATCTCTTCCATAACATCTCCAAAGGTCACATCCATACCGAATCGTCGACTACCACAAGCACCACCGGCCTCTTGGTCATCCACGCTGTTTTCACGGCCACGCCTTGCTTTGCCGCCATGGCCTTATAACTCCCTGCCGCTTCACGACCTCGCGACTCTATTGATCGGCTCCGTCGGCCGCCGCTTTCGGTTGTCGGCTAGCGCCACCGCCCTCTTGTCATGGTTTCGTGCGCTATCGACCGTTGGTGCCACCGCGGTACTATTGCCCAGACTCCCACCTATCATTAAACTTTGTAGCCTCTTTCTCCCCCATGAATCCTCCATCGACGACCATCGTCATCATTGTGTTTTGTCATTGATCACTTTCTCCATCGACAAAGTCAATCATTCGATCGTCTCTACTAGTCCTCTCGATTCTTTTTCTCTTTGTACCCCTTTTCATCGCTTCTTTTGATTTGACAAAGTTTGATTATCGTGAGTTGATGACTCTCCTTCCACCATGGTAGACGATTGTATTCTCTCAAGAAAAGCACCGATTGATGAGAGCCCAAACTTGACTTTACACCACCAACGAATCAAGCGGTATAAAATCTCTATGCAACCAGCGATGAATCAAGCAAATACGTAGCCCAAGAACACTAAGAACGACCGGAATTCAAAATAAGAAATCCTAATTTTATTGATAAATTCTCCCAAGTTTTCAATCACTAAAACATAATAAAATTCTAATACCTAGCCAATTTTAAATAGCCTTTGTTTTGACTTCCTAAACAAATATGAAAGGAATTAAATATGTACCTAAGTTGCAAGTATACAACTATTAAGTTATAGTATAAAAAGTTATCGATCCCACGAGGAAGGTGTTGTAGGAGTTAATTAAACTCGGTTCTTATGTTGTGTGTGTGACAATTAAGAGAATGATAAATGAAAAGTAGTTGTGGAGAGATTAAGAGAGTGTTTGTGAAGATATGCAAAATAAAATTAAAAGAAGATTGAAAGAGGAGAAAGAATGATGAATAAAATGAAGGAAACAAAACAAACAAATGAAAATCAATAATAAAGAGAAAAATTAAGAAAGTAAAGATGGAGGATACAATTAAAGATATGAGGAATCTAGAATTGAATCCACTAGCTAATCTCACTTATAAAATATGAACTATTCTCTTATTATCACATTTTACTTTAGATTTATTAAGCATAGACTATCAAACCACTTAAGGAAAGCATAACCTATTAAATTATTATCCAAGTAAAATTAATACTCATGAAAAGAACAACAACTAAATAGTAATTCTGAAATTCATAAGCATAACCTATCAAACCACTCAAGATAAGCATAGATTATCAAATTCTTCTTCTACCAATTAGTTCTCTAGTTGATTATCCTAAACATGATCATTTTAAGCATAAGAGAATGATTCACAATTTATGAAAGAAATAAAACTTAGTTTCATGCAATTTACTTTCATGCAATTTACTTTCATGCAATTTACTTTCATGCAATTTACTTTCATGCAATTTACTTTCATGCAATTTACTTTCATGCAATTTACTTTCATGCAATTTACTTTCATGCAATTTACTTTCATGCAATTTACTTTCATGCAATTTACTTTCATGCAATTTACTTTCATGCAATTTACTTTCATGCAATTTACTTTCATGCAATTTACTTTCATGCAATTTACTTTCATGCAATTTACTTTCATGCAATTTACTTTCATGCAATTTACTTTCATGCAATTTACTTTCATGCAATTTACTTTCATGCAATTTACTTTCATGCAATTTACTTTCATGCAATTTACTTTCATGCAATTTACTTTCATGCAATTTACTTTCATGCAATTTACTTTCATGCAATTTACTTTCATGCAATTTACTTTCATGCAATTTACTTTCATGCAATTTACTTTCATGCAATTTACTTTCATGCAATTTACTTTCATGCAATTTACTTTCATGCAATTTACTTTCATGCAATTTACTTTCATGCAATTTACTTTCATGCAATTTACTTTCATGCAATTTACTTTCATGCAATTTACTTTCATGCAATTTACTTTCATGCAATTTACTTTCATGCAATTTACTTTCATGCAATTTACTTTCATGCAATTTACTTTCATGCAATTTACTTTCATGCAATTTACTTTCATGCAATTTACTTTCATGCAATTTACTTTCATGCAATTTACTTTCATGCAATTTACTTTCATGCAATTTACTTTCATGCAATTTACTTTCATGCAATTTACTTTCATGCAATTTACTTTCATGCAATTTACTTTCATGCAATTTACTTTCATGCAATTTACTTTCATGCAATTTACTTTCATGCAATTTACTTTCATGCAATTTACTTTCATGCAATTTACTTTCATGCAATTTACTTTCATGCAATTTACTTTCATGCAATTTACTTTCATGCAATTTACTTTCATGCAATTTACTTTCATGCAATTTACTTTCATGCAATTTACTTTCATGCAATTTACTTTCATGCAATTTACTTTCATGCAATTTACTTTCATGCAATTTACTTTCATGCAATTTACTTTCATGCAATTTACTTTCATGCAATTTACTTTCATGCAATTTACTTTCATGCAATTTACTTTCATGCAATTTACTTTCATGCAATTTACTTTCATGCAATTTACTTTCATGCAATTTACTTTCATGCAATTTACTTTCATGCAATTTACTTTCATGCAATTTACTTTCATGCAATTTACTTTCATGCAATTTACTTTCATGCAATTTACTTTCATGCAATTTACTTTCATGCAATTTACTTTCATGCAATTTACTTTCATGCAATTTACTTTCATGCAATTTACTTTCATGCAATTTACTTTCATGCAATTTACTTTCATGCAATTTACTTTCATGCAATTTACTTTCATGCAATTTACTTTCATGCAATTTACTTTCATGCAATTTACTTTCATGCAATTTACTTTCATGCAATTTACTTTCATGCAATTTACTTTCATGCAATTTACTTTCATGCAATTTACTTTCATGCAATTTACTTTCATGCAATTTACTTTCATGCAATTTACTTTCATGCAATTTACTTTCATGCAATTTACTTTCATGCAATTTACTTTCATGCAATTTACTTTCATGCAATTTACTTTCATGCAATTTACTTTCATGCAATTTACTTTCATGCAATTTACTTTCATGCAATTTACTTTCATGCAATTTACTTTCATGCAATTTACTTTCATGCAATTTACTTTCATGCAATTTACTTTCATGCAATTTACTTTCATGCAATTTACTTTCATGCAATTTACTTTCATGCAATTTACTTTCATGCAATTTACTTTCATGCAATTTACTTTCATGCAATTTACTTTCATGCAATTTACTTTCATGCAATTTACTTTCATGCAATTTACTTTCATGCAATTTACTTTCATGCAATTTACTTTCATGCAATTTACTTTCATGCAATTTACTTTCATGCAATTTACTTTCATGCAATTTACTTTCATGCAATTTACTTTCATGCAATTTACTTTCATGCAATTTACTTTCATGCAATTTACTTTCAAGAGGTGTAAACTTTTGAGTATCCAAGTGCCAAATAAAAACTTTAGGGTATTAACGTAAAGAAAGGTGTAAACGTTGGGAGTTTCAAAGTGTCAAGAAAGGGGAAAAACTTTGTACATCAAAGTTAAAATGGTGTACACTTTTGATACCAAAGTGCAACTAACCTTATTGTTTTCCCAACTATAATCTTTGACCAAAATGGTTCTATTGACTAATCCATTTATTTATAAATTTTCAAAATTTTCAAGATATAAAATATGGATGGCCCTATCGGACACAATATTTTATTTTGTCGCATTATATTATTCTAGATGCTTTTCTTTTTCTTTTTACATATAAGAAAGCCAATTTTGCTTAGATTAACTTGATAATCAGCTATATTTGGTGGCATTCTTTGTTGGATTTTGGAGAAGACAACTTTCTAAACAAAGAAAGCGATGAGAGCCCAAACTTGACTTTACACCACCGATGAATCAAACGGTATAAACTCTCTATGTAATCACTAGCGAATCAAGCAAATCGTAATCCAAGAACACCAAGAACAAATCTGAATTCCAAAATAAGAAATCCGATTTTATTGATAAATTCTCCTAAATTTTCAATCACCAAAAATATAATAAAACCCAAATACCGGATGGCCTTAAATAGCCTCTATTTTGACTTCCTAAACAAATCCTATTTGTAAACAAATTCACACTCCTAAATAATTCCCTACTTCCTAAAATAAATCATATTTATAATCAAATCAAATCCTATTATGACTCGATTTCTTTATTATGTAGCTTCTTGTAATTATGCACCACGAGCACGGTCACTCTTACTTGATGGCTCAGGATCATATCATTCTCCCTCCTTTGAGACTATGATTGTCCTCAAGTGTAAGATCATGAAATCTCTCATTGAGCTCATCATAATCCTCCTATGTAGTCCCGTCCTTCAGCAAGTCCTCCCAAATCCTCTTTGGAATCGACAAAAGTTTCATCAACACTATTGCAGCCCTCTAATCATATTTTACCTTCTGGCACATATCACACTCTGCTACTTTCACTTTCACTGCTGCTTTTAGTCCTTCCCAATAGAAAAAATGCTTCACCCTGACATAAATTTGAAGCCAACTTGAATGACCTCCCTCTCTACTGTTATGAAAATAAGACAAAACATCATCCCTCAAGCCTGGTACTCCGGGAACATATGCATAGCTTATGTAGACAAGTAGCCCATCTCGGAGTTCATATCTCTGTACCCCAGAGTCTTCTCACCCAACACGGTCACAAATATCCCTAGCTCGCTCATCCAACTCATAGCCTAATGAATACGATCCCACACTCTACAACCGCTATTAATGGCATGCAAGCTCACCTCCTTCTCACTACACACCAACCACAACATCGGACCAAATCTCCTTCCGAGATAATGCATCGGCAACTCTATATCCTGGACTGATATATGATGTCAAAATCAAACCCGAGAAACTTCACCACAAACTTTTGATGTTCTGAAGAAATAATCTTCTGCGCCAATAAATGCTTCAAAGCCTGTTGATCCTTCTTGATCTTGAATTTTTTCCCCAACAAGTATGGCCTCCAAACCTTCACATCATGCACGACTCCTAATATCTCCCGAGCATAAGTACTACCGGCCATCTTCTGCAGTCCCAACGTCTTTGACATATAAGCTACTGGCCCGCTATATTGCACCAATACCTCTCCTATACGCTTGCCACTAGCATTGGCATATACCTCAAACTCCTTCAAAAAACTAGGCAAAGAAAGCACCGGAGTCTGAGATATCACTCTCTTCAAATCTTCAAAAGCATACTGATAATCACATTTTATTACAATTTTACACCCTCATTATCTATTTTATTTAAATAAAAATGTCACTAATAACATATTTTTCTCTTAATTTGCAGATTAATGAAGAATCAATAAATAAAAGCCAAAAAGAACTCAAATATTCTCATTTTTTAACCTCTTATTGAAGCCCGGGATCAAGCCAAGCAATCTACACAAGTCGAAGAAACAAAGATCGAAAAAGAAATGGAATCAAGTCAAAATCATATTCGGGATGATTAGTTGCAAAGAAATGACGATATCTCCCAATCCGGAAGGCGGAATTTAACATATAATATATGAAAATCGCCTATCTCGATGAGACGAAGACATCTATCAAGTCAGATTTTTGATCCAAGTATCGACACCTATCGAATCGATATATCATAGGTTTTACATTCGATTTAAAGTGAAATTGATTAACTTGGAGATCAAGTTTAATCCAAGGGTTGATATTGGTTGTAATACTCTATAAATAGGGTTAGAAAGTGAGGGATTTGAGTGTGAAATATTTTATAAACTCCATTTGGAGGCGGGGTTACTCTTAATTGAGAAGACCTTCCAAAATTGTAACTTTTGTTGCAATAAATAAAAATTATTTTTCACCCCTCCATATTCTTTTCTTCTCTTTGTTCAATGATGGAAAGATGATGAAGATGAAGAATCAATATGTGGGTTTATCTTTTCTTATCTTTTATTTTCTTGTTCATAAAATAATATTTACTTTCATGCAATTTACTTTCATGCAATTACTTTCTTGCAATTTAGTGTAGATTTATTTTCTTGCAATTAGTATAGATTTTATTTATTTCTTTTCTCTTTTGTTCATCTTGCATTCTTGCTTTTTAATTATTGTAATTAATTTTGATTTCTCTTTTCTTTTCTTTAATTAGCCTTGAGGCTTAATATCTCTTAGGAATCACTCCTTTTCTAAATATAGAGCTATTATTTGGATTCCTAGAGATTGTTTGAAACTAGCATTATGTCCAACTCATTCTTGTGAGATTGAGATTTACTAAGTGGATCTACTCTAGATTCCACCATCTTTAATCATCCTCCACATTTTACCTTCTTTATTTGTCGCTTTGTTTTTTTTTCTTTTCTTTTGTTCATGGAGATCATAATAGGGATCTCTAGAGATTGTTTGAAACTAGCTTCATATCCTACTCACTCTTGTGAGATTGAGATTAGCTAAGTGAATCTACTCTAGACTCCCCCTATCTTAAATCAACCTTCCATCTTTTACTTTCTTGCTCTTTATTTAGTTGTTTCTTTTTTTTCTTTTTCTTCTAATTTTCATACTCGCTTTACTCCTCTCTTGCTTTTCTTTTATTTGCACATATCCACTCTTTACCGTCCCACTTTCAATCTCATTTTCTTTTACTTGTGCTTATTTCACTTCCACACTTTTAATCTTTCCACACTCACTTTCTTTCTCATTTGTATTTTTATTCGCACTAAATCACAACCACACTCTTATCTCTCCACAATCTACTTTCACTTTGCTTTAATCCTAATTGTCTTGCACATATTAAGAATCAAATTTGACTAAACTTACAACGCCTTCCTCGTGGGATTCGACAATCTTAAATACTATAACTTGATAAGTTGTGCACTTGCAACTTTAGGAACACATCAATTTTTCTATCACGTACTGTGACAAATCTACCCACTGAAACCCATCCTTTTCTAACATGTCGGTCAACGGTCTAGCAATCAGACCATAGTGCTTCACGAACCTCCAATCGAATCCCATCAACCCTAAAAATCCTTGTAAAGCCGACATATCCCTAGGTAAAGGCCAATTCATCATAGCTAGCAATCTTCCACTCATCAACCTTCACTCTCTCAGTTGAACTAATATGTCCCAAATATTCCAATTCTGCCTTCACAAAGTCGCACTTTGATAATTTAATATTGAAATTATGCTCATCCAAAACCAACAACACCTCCTCCGAATGATGTAAGTGCTCCTCCATGGTAGCTGAAGACACCAATATATCATCGAAGAACACTAAAACTAAATTTCTTAGAAAAGGCTTGAACATGTTGTTCATAACCGTCTAAAAAGTTGATGGCACATTGCATAGCCTAAATGGCATCACCTCATACTCATAGTTCCCCTGAAAATCACATAATAGCCTCAGTGACAATAGCATAGTACTCAGCTCCTCCCTTGCATAACCATTCGAATATATTAGCCTCACAATCCTTCAATCCTATAGAAATGGAAGTCCACGAGTATCTCTTTTCCCCTAACTGGAACACCATCTGCATGTCCTTATCAAATAATTTCAAATGATGATGTTTATTTGTGTCTAAACCCTGCACAACAAGGAAAGAGCTACCCTTCGGCTTCACTACTGAACCTAATTCACTTCACAAGAACGCAAGTGTAAACCAATCATCATCTTTTTGAGAAAAGTACTTGTCCTCCTTGCCCTGATGAAAAATATCAAGATCAAACTGTCATGGCCTCCATAATAGTAGATGACATGCATCAACTCTATCACACAAAATCACATCCTCATACTTGCCAATAGCGAAAGAAATATGTCTGCTATTAGCCACATCACAATCGTTTGCTTTGATATTAATAAAGGATTTAGAGCTGTTAGAAATTAAAGCAACTGGAAATTCTTTCAAAGACTCCACATTCTCCAGATTTTCCTCTTCTTTCTCCTCCACCCTTAGGTCCTTCGATTCAGTATTTCTATAACTGCCAACATCTCACAAGTATCCAACAAAATCATTGTCTGTAGTGCTTAACAAGTCAACTTCAAAGACATGATTAGTAACTATCTCAACCAAATCGGAATAATCATTTTTTAGCATTAATTCTTTAGGTTGACTCTTCACAAACATCTCACCAAAATCTTCCTCATACCTTGTATCATGGTCATGATCAAATCTGGACTTTTTACAATCTTTCCATCGTCGGATGTTGTCGACATCCCGATTATACTGATAATCACCCCTATCATATCCATCCTGGCATAATCATAACCATTACTGTATTCACCATGACAATACTAAAATCCATCACGATAATCTCTATAACGAAATCTGCCATAGTAATCTCCACGCAGTGGTTGCCTCCGATCATTGCCTCAATCTCTGTCAAATCCGAGCCTGAATCTCAGTAGTAATCATGAACATCTCCGCCTCTAACAAATCATGTCCCACGATGATTAATTTGGGCATCGTCACCTTTAGGTTCCATCTCCCCCTAGGCAATCTCATCTCTTCCATAACATCTCCAAAGGTCACATCCATACCCTGAACTGTCGCACTACCACAAGCACCACTGAAGCCCTCTTGGTCATCCGCCACGCCCACGCCAGGCCTGCCACGCCTTGCTCGCCATGCCTTGCTAATTTCGCCGGCCGCTTCCACGACCTCGCGACTTATTGATCAGGTTTCGCCGCGCCGCCGGGCCGTCGGTTATTCTCGCCACCGCCCTCTTGTCATGGCTCGATGCGCTATCATTTGTTGGTGCCGATCCGCGGTACTATTGCCCAGCACTCCACCTATCATTAAATCCTTTGTAGCCTCTTTCTCCCCATGAATCCTCCATCGACGACCATCGTCATCATTGTGTGTTTTGTCATTGATCACTTTCTCCATCGACAAAGTCAATCATTCGATCGTCTCTACTAGTCCTCTGATCTCTTTCTTTTTCTCTTTGTACCCCTTCTCTAATTCATCAAGCCTCTTTCGATTTGACAAAGTTTGATTATCAGTAGTTGATGACTCTCCTTCCACCATTGTAGACGATCGTATTCTCTCAGTAAAAGCACCGATTGATGAGAGCCCAAACTTGACTTTACACCACCAACGAATCAAGCGGTATAAAATCTCTATGCAACCACTGATGAATCAAGCAAATACGTAGCCCAAGAACACTAAGAACACTAAGAACGAATCTGGAATTCTAAAAATAAGAAATCCTAATTTTATTGATAAATTCTCCCAAGTTTTCAATCACTAAAAACATAATAAAATTCTAATACCTAGCCAGCCTTAAATAGCCTTTGTTTTGACTTCCTAAACAAATATGAAAGGAATTAAATATGTACCTAAGTTGCAAGTATACAACTATCAAGTTATAGTATAAAAAGTTATCGATCCCACGAGGAAGGTGTTGTAGGAGTTAATTAAACTCGGTTCTTATGTTGTGTGTGTGACAATTAAGAGAGTGATAAATGAAAAGTGGTTGTGGAGAGATTAAGAGAGTGTTTGTGAATATATGCAAAATAAAATCAAAAGAAGATTGAAAGAGGAGAAAGAATGATGAATAAAATGAAGGAAACAAAACAAACAAATGAAAATCAATAATAAAGAGAAAATTAAGAAAGTAAAAGATGGAGGATACAATTAAAGATATGAGGAATCTAGAATTGAATCCACTAGCTAATCTCACTTATAAAATATGAACTATTCTCTTATTATCACATTTTACTTTAGATTTATTAAGCATAGACTATCAAACCACTTAAGGAAAGCATAACCTATTAAATTATTATCCAAGTAAAATTAATACTCATGAAAAGAACAACAACTAAATAGTAATTCTGAAATTCATAAGCATAACATATCAAACCACTCAAGATAAGCATAGATTATCAAATTCTTCTTCTACCAATTAGTTCTCTAGTTGATTATCCTAAACATGATCATTTTAAGCATAAGAGAATGATTCACAATTTATGAAAGAAATAAAACTTAGTTTCATGCAATTTCTAGAGTTCCCACAAGAATTAGTTCCTCATCTTAGAAAAGGACAATTCCCTAGAGGGTTCTAGCCTCAAGGTGAATTAAAGAAAAGGAAAATAAATAAAAATAATTCTCTAGAGGGTTCTAGCCTCAAGGCGTATAGTGCAAGAAAATAAAATCTAAGCTACAAAATAAATGCGAGAATTTAAAGCGAGAAAGTAAAGACATGTAAGTAAATGCAAGAATTTAAAGCGAGAAAGTAAAGACATGAAAGTAAATTTACTCTACAAGCATAAAAATAAATCTAAGACAAGAGGGTTCTAGCCTCTTGGTTATCTAAACAAAAAAAAAATAAAATATAAATTTATTAGCAAAAGAGAAAACTTACATTCCAAGAGGGTTCTAGCCTCTTGATGAAGGCAAATCTTTATCTTCATCTCATCTTCATCTTCATCAAGAAATAAAGAGAAGAAAAAAAATTATGAAGAGGTGAACTTTTTTTTATTAATTGCAATAAAAAATTACAATTTTGGAAGGTCTTCTCAATTGAGAGTAATGCTCCTCTCCAAATAGAGTTTTTACAAAATATTTCACACTTCAAGCCCTCACTCTACCCCTCTATTTATAGATAACAAGAATCTCTCACAACCATTGGATTTGTCTTGGCCCCCCAAGAAACCCTCACAACCAAAAGATTTGGCTTAGGCCCCAAGCAACCCTCATAACCATAGGATCTCACAAAATAATCTAGACCATTGATTCAATACTTGAGAGGTGGGCTTTGTGGGCTTTATTTCTTTTATATTTAATTCATTTAAGACTCTTGGGCTTCTCTTAAATGCTCTTGGGCTTCTTAGAATTTAGCTTGGCCTTCAAATAATTAAATATATATCAATTAAATTTAGATTTCTATCATAATCTGCTACTGCTAATGAAATTTTTAGAATCTGATAATTTGGATGGCTCCGTCTCGTCGAGATAGGTGATTTTTATATATAATATATTGAATTCTGCTTTCCGGATTGGGAGATATCGCATTTTCTTTGCGGTTGACCATCCTAAGCATGAATTTGACTTTATTTTTTCTATATTTAATTTGATTCTTAATTGCAGGCCAAGTTATTACTAATTCTAACCAAGAAAGTAATGAGTACTGAGATTTTATTTCTAAACTTAGTCGTGGGTTTTGGATTTAGGCATTCTGGGCTTCATTAGAGATCTTTTAGGCTTAAAATAATCTTTATTTGAGCTCTTATTCAATAATTCTATATTACGCAAATTAAGATAAAAGATATTATTAATAGATATATTTATTTAAATAAAATAGATAAGGAGGGTATAAAAGTGCAATAAAATATGATGATCAAAATACTATTTGTAAATAAATTCCTACTCCTAAATAATTTTCACTTCCTAAAGAAATCCTGTTTGCCTAAACAATTCTCTACTGCTTAAACAATCCCCTACTTCCTAAAATAAATCATATTTGTAATCAAATCAAATCCTATTAAGACTTATATTCTTCATTATGTAGCTTCTTGTAATTATGCACCATGCGAGCACGATCACTCTTACGCACCGATAGCTCTAGAATCATACCAGGAACTTTTATTGATAGAATACTGAAGGGTACAACACTCTCTCTTACAAAAACACCTCACTAATACACTACTCTCTTATTTTAGACACTAACACAAGCCTATACTACACACTCAAGCTCTCAAGCTCACTTCTTGCTTATTTGCTCAAATGAGAGCCCAAGACCTCTATTTATAGTTGCATAAACATGCTAGGAAGTCTATAGAAGAATGAATCCTAGCCACACACTTGTAGGAAATTTCTAGAATAGTGAATATGAGCTATACACTTGCATACTTTCAGAAATTTCTTGATAGAACTACTATGTAGGATAATGCACAAGAGAATTCTAGAGCACTACTGTAGATATTTCAAAGTCGGTGAGGATTTTCAACACTCCCCCTCAACACCAACTTTATTCGAATGTGATGTCATTCCAAGTTGTTGTCAGAATTCTCCTCACTTTAAAGGAGTTAAGCTCTTTGTGCAAAAGTCTGCTACTTGGACTCTAGTCTTGATTGGTTGTAGCAATATTTCTTCTTGTAACACATTTTCTCTTATGTAGTGATGATGGATCTCTATGTGTTTTGTTCTCGCATAAAACACTGGATCTCTACCAATCGAATAGCTGATTGATTGTTGCAATGGAGAAATACTGGGTAGTAGACTGGCTGATGTAGATTACTTAGTAGTTGTAATAACCATGTGCTCTCTTGCACTGTCATTACTGCTGCTCTATACTCTGCCTCGGTAGTCAAAAGTGACACTGTAGATTGCCTTTTATTACACCAAAATAATGCTCCTGAGCAAGGTTGAATACATACCCCGCTGTTAATTGGCGAGTGTCATGATCTCTAATGAAGGTTACATCGCAATATCCTATGACTTTCAGTGCTTCTCCTTTCTTGTATAGTAGACAAAAGTCAAGTGGTCCTTTTACAAACCTCAATATTCCTCGAAAACTGCTCCTATATGAGGTTTTCTCGTCTCTTGCATAAACTGACTTGCTACTCCAACTCCAGTTGAAATGTCAGTCCTTGTACTAGTTAGATAGATTAGACTACCTATCAATTGCTAGTACATAGTTGAATCTTCTAACTCCTTGCCTATTTCTACGCATAATCTTACATTTACCTCCATATGAGTTGTGATTGACTTGCACTCTAGCATCCCAAATTTTTGCAGAAGATCTTTTGCATACTTGTGTTGGTGCAAGAATATCAATTCTTCTATTCATTATACCTCAAGCCCAAGAACGTGTTTGAGCTCTCTAAGTTCTTTCATCTAGAATCGCACCACCAAGTTCACTCTAATTTGACGAATTTCTAATTCATCATCTCTAGTGACGATAAGGTCATCTACATACACTAGCACTATTGCTAGTCTCCCTTCTTCAAATTTTACATACATGCTTGAATCTACTGGTGTTAGTGCATATCCATTATGCACTGAAAATTCTACTATATTACCATACCATGCTTGTGGAGCTTGCTTTAGTCCACAGAGAGCTTTTCTTAACTTACAGATATGTTCTGGATGTTTATGATTTTCAAAGCCTTCTGGTTGCTCCATGTATATGTCTCGATCTAGCTCTTCATGTAGAAAAGTATTCTTCACATCCATATGTCATAACTTCCATGACTTTTCTAGTGCTAAGCCTAGAAAGACATGTATTGTAGTTATTGTAGCTATTGGACTAAACGTCTCATCATAGTCTAGTCCATACTGCTGTGACAATCCACGAGCTACCAGTCGAGCCTTATATCTATCGATAGACTCATCTAGATGAGTCTTCACTTTATAAACCCATTTACATGATATGGGCTTCACATCTTTGGGCTTCGGTAGTTTGGTTCTGCAATAGTGCTGACATCTCTTTTGCCTTTCTCCATTCAACACTCTTAGATGCTTCTTTAAAGGTAGTTGGCTATTTGAAACTATCTACTTCAGCAGCTGCTGCATTAGCGTACCTGGGATTTAGTTTCATCTGTCTGCTCGATCTCCGAAGATGTTGTGGCTCCTCTTTTGTCTCTTCCATTTGATTTGGTCGAAGCTCCTTAGTTGCTTCATGTACTCCTGTCCTCCAGGAGTTTGTAGAAGAGCTAGGTTGTCTAAAATCTTCTAGATTGACTTGTTGCTCTGAGGCTTCTCAACTTGGTGACTTATTAGCTTCTTGTCCTTCCTTCTATAGTTTCTCTTGTAACTTGACTTCTAAATTTTTAGAGTCTGGCGGTGCTACCTCTTACGACCACCACGATGATGCTTTATCAAAGATGACATTGTGTAAAATATAGCATTTATTGGTTGTAGGATCACAATACTTCCATCCCTTTTTCTCATTGTCATAGCCAATGAAGATGCATCGCAGCACCTTCTTATCAAAATTTCCACGCAAGTGATCAGGTATGAATACATAACATACACACCCAAAGACTTTTAAGTTGCTTGTAGCTGGCTTCAGACTCCATAGCTTCTGAAAGGGTGAAATAATCCGAGCCTTGCTTGTGATCCCTGATTTGTAATATACACTACCGTCTTCATGCATTCTGCCCAGAAGTGACTAGTTAAGCTCCTTGCGTGCATCAAGCTTTAAGATGTGTTCATAAGCTCTCTCTTGAGCAGCTAAAGGTGAGCAACATTTTTCTTTGAGAAGAGAGAAGCAAGCGCGTCCCATGCTTGTTTGGTTGTCTCAATGTCTTCAATACATGAAAGCGAACTCGTTTATTATGGTTTGAATCGCATACAAAGCTTTCTCTGCCTTTACATTCTACTTCTTGATTGCCTATGCATTATCCATTAGTAGTAAGGTGTCATCACCATCAACGATATCCCATACATCATGACCACTGCGATAGGATTTAATACACGTTCACCAATCTCGATAACTGTACTCATTGAGCTTCTCCATACTGTCAAGACCATTGATCTGATCTGACATCGTGAGTTGGTTGTCCTTCACGTACTAAGTGTCCCAGACACACGAGCTTCACAATCGCATATTGTGCACGGAAAAAGATCACCCTCAAACAGCATCTCAAATACGGTCCCCAACCAATTAGCACGCACAGGCCCCAACCGTTTGCTCTAATACCAAACTGCTAGATTTTAGAGAAGACAACTCTCTACACAAAGAGAATTTTTATTGATATAATACTAAAGACTACTACGCTCTCTCTTACAAGAAGACCTCACTAACACACAACTCTCTTATTTTGGACACTCACACAAGCCTATAGTACACACTCAAGCTCTTAGGCTCATTTCTTAACTGGTTGCTCAAATAAGAACTCAATACCTCTATTTATAGTTGCCTTAACACTCTAAGAAAATGAGCAAAAGAATGAATCCTAGTCACACACTTGTAGGAAATTTCTAGAATAATGAATATGAGGCATACACTTGTATACTTCTAGAAATTTCTTGATAGAACTACTATGTAGGATAATACTCAAGAGAGTTCTCGAGCATTACTCTAGGTAGTTCAAAGTTGGTGAGTGATCATCACATTTTATTACACTTTTATACCCTCATTATCTATTTTATTTAAATAAATATGTCACTAATAACATGTTTTATCTCATTTGCAGGTTAATGAAGAGTTAATGAATAAAAGCCCAAAAGAATCAAATTCCCTGATTTTCTACCATTTATTAAAGCCCAATATGAAGACAAAAGCCCAAAAAATCTCAAGGATGCATGAAGAAATCGGGTCAGTAAATCAACAAAAATGAAATTCTGTTGCAAACCAATCGGTCGGCCAACCGATTGGTTCGTAACAGAAACAATTTCTGGTTGAGATTTAATCCTTGTTCTCCAAGCAAAATCTAATGGTTCTCATTCATTGCTGTAGGCTATAAATAGGGGTAGATAGTGAGGGGTTTGAGTGTGAAAAATTTTATAAAAACTCCATTTGGAGAGGAGGGTTACTCTTAATTGAGAAGACCTTTCAAAATTATAAACTTTTATTTGCAATTAATAAAAAAATTTTACCTCTTCATATTTTTCTTTTCTTCTCTTTATTGGTTGATGAAGATAAAGATGAAGATGAAGATGGAGATGAAGATTTGCCTTCAAGGGCTAGAACCCTCTTGCAATGTAAGTTTTATTTTTCTCTTATTTTCTTGTTTAGATATTCATGTTTTAGGATTTATTTTCTTTTCTTTTAGTAGATTAGATTTATTTTGATGTCTTATAGAGTAGATTTACTTTCATGCTCTCTTATTATTTTCTTACATTTTTATTTTGTAGTATAGATTTATTTTCTTGCATAGTTTAGATTTTTTTATGTTCTTTTATTTTTGTAATTTAGATTTATTTTTATGTTCATAGTTTAGATCTTTATTTGCTTATTATTTTTATTCTTATTTTCTTATTTTCTTTATTCTCTTTCTTTCATACTCTATATTTTATATTTTATTTCTTTGTTTATAATTTCTGTAATGTTGAACTAAAATCTTGTAAGAATTCTAGAATTGTATGAAACTATTTTGATTTTTTTATGATTTGTGAATTACTCTCTTGTACTTAAAATGATCATGTTTAGGATAATCAACTAGAGAACTAATTGGTAGAAGAAGAATTTGATAATCTATACTTATCTTGAATAGTTTGATAGGTTATGCTCATGAATTCTAGAATTAATATCTAGTTGTTGTTCTTTTCATAAATGTTAATTTTACTTGGATGATAATTTGATAGGTTATGCTTTCCTTAAGTGGCTTGATAGTCTATACTTAGTAAATCTAAAGTAAAATGTGATAAAAGAGAATAGTTTATAAATTCTAAGTGAAATTGAATAGTGGATTCAATTCTAGATTCCTCACTTCTCTAATTAAATTCCTCATCTTTTACTTTTGTGATTTTCCTCTTTTTTATTTTCCTTTATTTACTCCTTGATTTTATTTTCCTCTAATTTTTTATCTTTCTTTCTCCCTCTTAATCTAGCTTTGTTTTATTTGCAAATAATCACACTTTCCTCATATCTCTCCACAACCACATTTATCACTCTTAATTGTCCACACACACAACTTAGAAATAAATTTTGATTATTTCCTACAACACCTTCCTCGAGGAATCGACATCTTTTATACTATAACTTGATAGTTGTGCACTTACAACTTAGGTTTTATTTATTTCCTACCAAGTTTTTGGCGCCGTTGTCGGGGAAGGTACTTATAATTAGGAATTTTCTATTTTGGTTCTTTAATTTGTGTGTTTTCTTATAAAGGAACCACTTTGAAAATTAAAGATTGAGTATTGAAGATTGAAGATTGAAGAGTTGCTTAAGGTAAGTCCTCTTTCTAGTATTTTTAATTCCACCCATTTAGTTAGTTTCTCATAATTAGAGACAATTAGGATCTAATTAAAAAATTTTACTTTTGTCAAACCTAACAAAATTCACCCTCCACTTGGACAATCACTAACAAGATAATAAATTCAAATAAGAGCTTTCTTTCTCATATTTATTTGATTGTTAACCCTAATTAAAAAGAGATTTTATTTTGCATCCTTTTATAGTTGCTTTTAATTCATAGGGTTGCATTGCATATAGTTAATAGGAATTCACCAAAGTGATTTGAGCATCTTGATTTTACACTTACTTGAAAATATTCTTAAGGGCAACCCACTAATCAAGATGAGGTGAGGGATTTCATCACCATTTTCTTAGCCCACAAATCATTAATTTCTCACTACACAAACCCAAGTCTTTTAAAACTCATTAGACGTTGGCCCCTAAGGACTCGAGCTCATTAAGAAATAATAAATTCTTAAGTGAACGGTTTAAGTTTACTTGAATCCGTTGGTGTTTAAGGCAAGGTTTAGGGGTTGCGTAAAGCGCTCCGCAATGAACGAGGTACTTAATTGATCTTTGACCTCCCTCTAGTACTATCCTTACCTGACTAACTGACCAAGTAAACTTCAATCTTTTTACTAAAGGAGTTTTTGATTAGGAGCTGGTCTAGTTGAGTCTAGACTTAACCCTAGAATTAAGGGTGATTGATACAAAGTGATTGCTCTTGATTTGTCTTAGTAGGTTTTTCTTTATCCTTCTCCTTCTTCTCATTATCTTTTAGGTCTTTTAGTTTTTCTCTTTAAATTTTTTTAAACTTGTGTTAGATCTTTTTCCTAATTTTTTAGATAATAAAATCTAAAAAGAATTTATTTTGGTGTATGCGAATTTGGATTAGGGATAATACCAATCGTTTAATCCATGTTGAACCATTTTTTGAGACCAAAGAAATGGCTAACACTAATCCACCCTTTCTTCAAGATAGGTGTTATCCAATTAGGAATGCAATCCCATCTAGCATTAAGCTACCCGAGATCAATGAAACTAATTTTGAGCTTAGACCATATTTCATAAATATGCTTCCGAAATTCTTAGAACCTAAACCGAAGACGCTTACATTTTTATCTCCAAGTTTGAGGAAGTTTATCTTATGATTAAGATTAGGGAACTATCTGAGGATGCGATTAAGCTTAGATTTATTCCATTTGCTCTTAAGCACAAAGCTAAGAAATGGCTACATAGCTTACCCACAAATTCTATCCCAACCTGGGATGAATTTGTTACCATTTTTCTGAAATATCCATAAAATGGTTAAAGCTTAGAAACGGCATTCAAAATTTTAAGATAGTCCCGGAAGAGCCATTCTGAAAGTATTTTGATAGGTTTAAGGATCTTCTTATCCAATATCTTCACTACGGTCTAGAAAAGTGGCGAATATGCCAAATCATCTATGAAAGATTAAATTATTCTCCAAAACTCCCTTAGAATTAATGTGTCAAGGGGATTTCATGAAGAAAAATACCGATGAAGTTTAGAAAATTTTAGAGAGTTTATCTGAGAAAACCATGGAATTGGAACACTTAGATGAAAGAGTTTCATCTGTTCCCCAACCCAAATTTAGTGTCTTTTTCCTAGAGTCAAACATAGTCTCTAAAGCAAAGATGGCTATAATCCTACGTAGCTTAGAAGCATTAGAAATCAAAGAATGAGCTCCAGCTCAAATCAATCAAGTTTCTGCCTCAGGTTATCACAACTGTCTTTCTTCAACTCATATTTTAAAAATGTCCTCTCTTAGAAAATAATGAACCACTAGGTCAAGTAAACGCTGCATTCCAGCGTCTCGTGAATGATCCATTTTCTCCAACCTACAATCCAGATTGGAGAAATCACCCAAATTTTACATGGAATCAGAAAAGCTACTCCGAAAATCAAAACTTCACTCTCTTTTCAACCCAACAATTTCCTAGAGGAAACACAGTTCCTTTCACTTCACAAAATAATTTCCAATAATCAAATCTGTCTTATCCAAATTAGCCTCCTCACTATCAATTTGTAAATCATATTCCTCCGAGTTCTGATCATGATAAATGTCTCAATGTCTTAGAAAAGGGTTTAGACCATGATTAAAGCTTCTACACAGACCACTAACTTGTTGACTCAAACATCCAACACTTTGAATTTTTTTATGCAAATAACCGGACAAATGCTCAATTCCAACACCCAAGCCATAGCTAGGTTAGAAACCCAACTTGGTCAACTAGCTAATGTTATGAGTGACAAAGAGAAGGGAAAATTTCCGAGTCAACCCGTGGCCAACCCTAAGGACGTGGGATCAAGTTCAACCTACCAAGCTCAAGTGAATGCAACCCATTCACTACGGTCAGGAAAACATATCGATAATCAAGTTGGAATGCCTCCAAGTCAAGGTCTTGAACCTGAACAAACTCTCTCTCCTTTTGATAACTCTAGTCAACAATCATCCCCTTCCAATGATCAAGAATCTGAACCCGAACCTGAGCTCAATTTTGATAGGTTTAAACTAGTTCTTTCCTTTCCAAATAAACTCAGGCCTAGGAAAAACTCACCCCAAGTAGAGAAAATCCTAGAAACTTTCGAGCTGTTTAAGATCAACATTCCTCTCTTAGATGTAATTGAACAAATTCCTTCTTACGCAAAATTTTTTAAAGATTTGTGCACCAAGAAGAGAACAATAAATATTCCGAAGAAAGTTTTTCTTGCTGCCAATATCAGCGACATGCTCTCAAAGCCCACACCTTTGAAATATAAGGATCCCGGTTGTCCTATGATAATCACAATTTTATTACAATTTTATATCCCTATTTCCTATTGAATATGAATAAATATCTTGCTAATAATTGTTTTTATCTTATATTGCAGGATAATGAAGTATTAATGAATAAAAGCCCAAATGACTCTAATTCTCTGATTTTCTACCTATTTTTATAGTCCACATATGAAGACAAACGAAGGCCCAAGATATCAAGAAGATCCAAGAAGGAAATCATGCAAAAAGGCAAAAAGCGACCAAAGTCGGTGCGAACCGGTTATTACAACCTACATAACTGTCAAGTTGGGCCGTTCGAATTCCGTGATTCTTCTCCTATTTTGGCTTGGTTTGATCCAACGGTTCACATTGATTGCGTTAGGGTATAAATATGGGTTGTATCGAGGGTTTAGAGGTGTGAAATATTTTGTAAAACTCCTTTTGGAGAAAGGGTTGCTCTTGTTTTAGAGTACCTTTCATTGTAATAATTTTTCCTCAATAAATAAATATTTTCTCCCCTTCAATCCCATCTTCTTCTTCTTGTTCAAGGACCTAAAGGAGGATGAGTTGATGATGATGAGTTGCAGGTTTTTCTTTATTTCTCTTTATTATTTCTTTTTCTTTCTTGTTATTTATTTGCTTTGTAGTTTAGATTTAATAGCTTTTGTAGTTTAGATTTATTTGCTTTGTAGTTTAGATTTAATAGCTTTTGTAGTTTAGATTTATTTGCTTTGTAGTTAGATTAGTTTAGAATTTTTCTTTTTCTTTTTATTTTCTTTCTTTTTCTATTTGTTTGAATTTCCCAAGATGTTGAACTAAACTCTTGTGGGGATCTAGGTTGCATGAAACTAGTCTAATCTCTTTTGTATTTATGAATCATCTCTCTTATGCTTAAAAGATCATGTTTAGGTTAATCAACTAGAGAACTAATCGATAGAAGAAGAATTTGATAGTTTATGCTTTCCTTAAGTGGTTTGATAGGCTATGCTTATGAATTCTAGGATTATTATCTTGTTATTACTCTCTTCATGAGTTTGAATTTCAATTAGGTGATAATTTGATAGGTTATGCTTTCCTTAAGTGGTTTGATATCTTATGCTTAATAAATCTAATATGAGATGTGGTAAAAAGAGAATTTTTCATAGATTATAATTTGAGTTAGCTAGTGGATTCAATTCTAGATTCCTTCATCTCTCTTATTGAATTCTCATCTGTTTAATTGTGATTCCTTTCACACACAATCCAAATCCACTCTCTCATCACTTCATCATGCTTTCATACTATCTTGAATAAAACCCTAATTGTCACGCATAATTTGAGAACCGAACTTGAATCAAACACTTCCTATTTCCCGTTCCTCGTGGGATCGACAATCTTAAATACTATAACTTGACAATGGTTGTGCACTTGCGACTATAAAAGGTAAACACTCGTTTTTGCCCATCAAGTTTTGTGCCGCTGTCGGGAACTTGTTAAGTAGGAATTTTTTTTCTTAGTTCTTCAACTTGTGTGTTTGTCTATTGTGAATGACAAAAGGAGCTTGAAGGCAAGGAGTTGAAGATTCGAGATTGAAGGTTGCCTCCAACGAGGCTTTGCATTGCTTTTGCGCAGGTAACTCTTCTCTCTAGTATTTTTAATTCCACCCTATAGGTAGTTCATCACATTAGAGACAATTAGGTTAATAAAAAAAAAAAATTGACATTCTTTCTTGCTGACCATAATTAAAAAAAAAAAAAAGATTTTTGTTTTTGCATCCTTTTTAGTTGCTTTTAATTTCTAGGGTTGCATATCATATAATAGTAGGAATTCACCAAAGTGATTTGAGCATCTTGATTTGGCACTCACGAAAAATCATTAAGGGCAAAACCCACTAATCAAGATAAGGTGAGGGATTTCATCACCCTTTCCTTCACCAAAAATCAATGATTCCTCACTACACAAACCCAAGCCTCCTAAAAGAATTAGACGTTGGCCCCAAGGATTCGAGCTCAATAAGGAACAAGAAATTCTTGAGTGAACTGGTCTAAGTTTATTTGGATTAATTGGTGTCTAAGGCAAGGTTTAGGGTTATGTAGCCGCAAGGAACGAGGTACTTAATTGATCTTTGATCTCCCTCTAGTACTATCCTTACCTGGCTAATTACCCACGTAAACTGGATTTTTTCACTTAGGGAGTTTTTGGTTAGGAGCTGGTCTAGCTGAGTTTAGGCTTAACCCTAGAGTTAGGGTGATTGAAAAGTGATTGCCTTGATTTGTTAATTTTTCTTTTCTTCTTCCCTCTTCTTCTCTTTTCACCATCTCACTAACTTTTTCATTTTTTTTTTATTAAAAAAAAACTCTTGATTTTGGTTTATGCAAACTTGGGTTAGGAATAATACCAATCGTTTAGTTCGCTCTAATTCAACTTCTCAACCAAACGAAATGGCCAATCCTCCCGTTCTTCAAGATATCTGCTACCCAACTAGGAATGCTATCCCTTCATGCATTAAGCTTCCCGAAGCAAATGGAACTAATTTCGAACTCCGACCACATTTCATCAACATGCTTCCAAAATTCTTAGGAACAGAAACTGAAGACGCATATATTTTCATCTCGGAATTTGT
This sequence comes from Asparagus setaceus, assembly GCA_012295165.1. Classification (NCBI taxonomy): domain Eukaryota; kingdom Viridiplantae; phylum Streptophyta; class Magnoliopsida; order Asparagales; family Asparagaceae; genus Asparagus; species Asparagus setaceus. The sequence continues at coordinate 17,074,270 of CM022710.1, forward strand.
AGAAGTCGCCTCATGATTAAAATGAAAGACCTAGCGAGGATGCAATTAAGCTTCGATTTATTCCCTTCACTCTTAAGGACAAAGCAAAAAATGGTCGCATAAACTTACCCACAGATTCGATTTCAACCCGATAGGTAGTTCATCACATTAGAGACAATTAGGTTAATAAAATAAAAAAATTGACATTCTTTCTTGTGACCATAATTAAAAAAAAAAAAAAGATTTTTGTTTTGCATCCTTTTTAGTTGCTTTTAATTTCTAGGGTTGCATATCATATAATAGTAGGAATTCACCAAAGTGATTTGAGCATCTTGATTTGGCACTCACTGAAAAAAATCATTAAGGGCAAAACCCACTAATCAAGATAAGGTGAGGGATTTCATCACCCTTTCCTTCACCAAAAATCACTGATTCCTCACTACACAAACCCAAGCCTCCTAAAAGAATTAGACGTTGGCCCCAAGGATTCGAGCTCAATAAGGAACAAGAAATTCTTGAGTGAACTGGTCTAAGTTTATTTGGATTAATTGGTGTCTAAGGCAAGGTTTAGGGGTTGCGTAAAGAACGAGGTACTTAATTGATCTTTGATCTCCCTCTAGTACTATCCTTACGGCTAATTACCCACGAACCGGATTTTTTCACTTAGGGAGTTTTTAGTTAGGAGCTGGTCTAGGCTGAGTTTAGGCTTAACCCTAGAGTTAGGGTGATTGAAAAGTGATTGCCTTGATTTGTTAATTTTTCTTTTCTTCTTCCCTCTTCTTCTCTTTTCACCATCTCACTAACTTTTTCATTTTTTTTATTAAAAAAAAACTCTTGATTTTGGTTTATGCAAACTTGGGTTAGGAATAATACCAATCGTTTAGTTCGCTCTAATTCAACTTCTCAACCAAACGAAATGGCCAATCCTCCCGTTCTTCAAGATATCGCTACCCAACTAGGAATGCTATCCCTTCATGCATTAAGCTTCGAAGCAAATGGAACTAATTTGAACTCCGACCACATTTCATCAACATGCTTCCAAAATTCTTAGGAACCTAAACCGAAGACGATATATTTTCATCTCTGAATTTGTAGAAGTCGCCTCATGATTAAAATGAAAGACCTAGCGAGGATGCAATTAAGCTTCGATTTATTCCCTTCACTCTTAAGGACAAAGCAAAAAATGGTCAGATGACTTACCCACGATTCGATTTCAACTGGGATGATTTTGTAAAAGTTTTCTAAAAAATTCTTCCCAATTCACAAAACGGTCAAGCTCGAAACAAAGATTCAAAATTTTAGGATTGTCCCGTGAGCCATTCGAAGTATTTCGATAGGTTTAAGGATCTCCTCATCCAATGTCCTCACCACGGTGCGGAAAAATGGCGATTGTGCCAAATCATTTCTGAAGGATTGGACTACCCCGCAAAAACTTCCTTAGAGTCTATGTGTCAAGGAGATTTTATGAAGAAAAATGCCGATGAAGCGTGGGATTTCTTAGAGAGTCCAAAAAACCATGCAATGGGAACACCGTGATGACCGGGGTGCATCGGTTCCTCAAGCCCAATCTAGTGGTCCTTCCTTAGGAGCGAATATAGCCATGAAGCAAAGATGGCGGCGATCATCGTGGGCTAGAAGCTCTCGAAATCAAAGAACGGCTCTGCTCAAGTCAATCAAATCTCGCCTCGGGTTGTCACAATTGTCGGTCCCCATCTCATGTTGCCATGAATGCCCTCTTTAGGATCCGATCGGCCACTAGGTCAGGTTAACTTGGCGCATTCCGGCCTCCTAGAAATGATCCTTTTGCCCCAACCTACAATCCCGGTTGGCGGAATCATCCCAACTTTGCGTGGAATCAAGGAAGTTACCCCCGAAATCAAAACGTCAATCCCACCTCAAACCAACAAATTCCTAGGGGAAACATGATTCCGTTCAATCCACCAAACAATTTCCATCACTCAAATCTACCTTTTTCGAATTCCCCTAACCCAGATCTGGAAAAACGTCTTGGTGTCATAGAAAAGGGTTTAGAAGCCATGATCAAAACCACCACCAACCTGTTGACTCAATCATCCAACACTCTAAATTCCTTCATGCAAACAACCAACCAAGCGATCAACTCGAACACTCAAGCCATCGCCAGGATAGAAACCCAACTAGGGCAACTAGCAAACGCCGTGAGTGAAAGAGAAAAGGAACATTTCCGAGTCAACCCGTGACCAATCCAAGGAACCTCAGGTTCAACTTTTCACGATCAAGTGAATGCAATCCATTCACACCGGTCGGTAACTGGTTAATAATCAAATCCTTGAGCGAGAGAATTATGTTGAATACATGCATCCCGATACCAACATTTGAAGAACCACGTGTTAATGAACCTAGGTTTGTAGAAAATAGAAAACAACAAGATTTCATTTTGATGAAATTTTTGTTAATAATGAATCTAAGTTCAAAAGCATACAACCATTAATACCTACCTTCCATTCTTTTTATCACTAAAACCACGAAATTTTTGGAATTTAAGCACATCATAATTATATCATTTTGAAATTCTTTAAATTTCGGGTAGAATTTTCAAACAATAAAGTAGGGTTTAATGTAGAATATGAGCTTTTCATGTTTTATCTGCTATTCTACATTTGTATTTGTTGTCCCACACTAATAATAAAAGAATTTATTCTTCTCTCATGTGAGAGTTTCTTGTATAAAAACAAAAAAAAAAAAATAAAAATAAAAATAAAAATAAAAATAAAAAAATTTCTTCACTCCCTCATCTTAAAGGTATTTGCATTTTTATCATTGTTGTGACGGCCCGGTGAAATGTAAGTCTTCAATTACTATCTGTTTTACTTTGTGCTTAATCGAGTTTGCATTGAGGACAATGCAAAATTTAGGTGTGGGGTGGAATTTAGGTAATTCAATTTTTCTCTTATCATTTTTCTTTTCTTTTTATAAAAAATAAAATATAAAAAAATTAGTCTCTTGCCAACTTAATAGAGTTGATTAATAATTGATCTATTGGTTAGAATTTAAGTCTTCTAATCCTTAGTTAGTTCTATACTCAAGTCTACCTTTTATGATAACTCCAATTAAATTTCTCAAGGAATGATTTTCAAAGTAGTATACTTCACTTAAGTTTTAACTTAAATGTTTAATTAAGAGTGATGATATTTTTGCATGCTCGACTTAGAGTGGAAGATAATTCTTCAAGTTGTCTTAGTCCAAATATTGTTCGAACATATATACATATATATTATACTAACTTTACAAAAAGAAGTCACGAAAATGGGCACCACACATAAAAAAATAAAAATAAAAATAAAAAATCTAAAATCTTTGGGGTTTCATTTTATTAAGCCTAAGTTGACTGAGTAATTAAGCCCGAGGAGTATTTCTATGCTTAATGACCTAAGCCCAATTGGGTTGGGATTCATTGGCCCAAACTCGCTAAATGGTCACTTAGAAAGTCTGATAAAACCACCAAGGAACACCAAAATATATATATATATATATATATATATATATATATATATATATATATATATATATATATATATATATATATATATATATATATATATATATATATATATATATATATATATATATATATATATATATATATATATATATATATATATATATAAATAATAAAAATAAAAATAAAAATAAAAAAACTAACCAAGTTTTGTATAGATGTGTATATGTTCTTGAATAATTAAACTGGACTATAAGACTTGAAGGTTGTTTAAAACAAAAGTTAGCATGTTCCTTTCAAAACTTTTTAAATTAAATTTTTGAGTTAAACTTTGTTTTGTATCACTATGGAAGGATTTTCTTGAGAAAATTACATTGGAGTTATGATAAAAATATTTTCTTGAGTATTAACCAACTTTAATTAGAATGCCCGAATATATGAGATGAATTGATTATTTCATTAACTCTTTAAAATTGGCAAGTTGACTGAATTTTGTGGGTATATTCACTGCAAACCCTCACGAGACTACAACTCGCCCATCGGGTAACCCGGTTTAAAGGCTTGTTGTATCGCTAAATACAACCGCGATTCTACGAAAGTGAGTTAGGATTTTCTTTTTAGTTTTCTTTGCTAGAGGACTAGCAAAAGTTTAGGTGTGGGGGTATTTGATAATCACAATTTTATTACAATTTTATATCCCTATTTCCTATTGAATATGAATAAATATCTTGCTAATAATTGTTTTATCTTATATTGCGGGATAATGAAGTATTAATGAATAAAAGCCCAAATGACTCTAATTCTCTGATTTTCTACCTATTTTTATAGTCCACATATGAAGACAAACGAAGGCCCAAGATATCAAGAAGATCCAAGAAGGAAATCATGCAAAAAAGGCAAAAGCGACCAAAGTCGGTCTTGAACCGATCGGTTGGCCAACCGGTTGGCTAACCGGTTGGTTTCGGTACATTCAATTAGAGATTCTTCTCCTATTTTGGCTTGGTTTGATCCAACGGTTCACATTGATTGCGTTAGGGTATAAATATGGGTTGTATCGAGGGTTTAGAGGTGTGAAATATTTTGTAAAACTCCTTTTGGAGAAAGGGTTGCTCTTGTTTTAGAGTACCTTTCATTGTAATAATTTTTCCTCAATAAATAAATATTTTCTCCCTTCAATCCCATCTTCTTCTTCTTGTTCAAGGACCAGAAAGGAGGATGAGTTGATGATGATGAGTTGAGGTTTTCTTTATTTCTCTTTATTATTTCTTTTTCTTTCTTGTTATTTATTTGCTTTGTAGTTTAGATTTAATAGCTTTTGTAGTTTAGATTTATTTGCTTTGTAGTTTAGATTTAATAGCTTTTGTAGTTTAGATTTATTTGCTTTGTAGTTAGATTAGTTTAGAATTTTTCTTTTCTTTTTATTTTCTTTTCTTTTTCTATTTGTTTGAATTTCCCAAGATGTTGAACTAAACTCTTGTGGGGATCTAGGTTGCATGAAACTAGTCTAATCTCTTTTGTATTTATGAATCATCTCTCTTATGCTTAAAAGATCATGTTTAGGTTAATCAACTAGAGAACTAATCGATAGAAGAAGAATTTGATAGTTTATGCTTTCCTTAAGTGGTTTGATAGGCTATGCTTATGAATTCTAGGATTATTATCTTGTTATTACTCTCTTCATGAGTTTGAATTTCAATTAGGTGATAATTTGATAAGTTATGCTTTCCTTAAGTGGTTTGATATCTTATGCTTAATAAATCTAATATGAGATGTGGTAAAAAGAGAATTTTTCATAGATTATAATTTGAGTTAGCTAGTGGATTCAATTCTAGATTCCTTCATCTCTCTTATTGAATTCTCATCTGTTTAATTGTGATTCCTTTCACACACAATCCAAATCCACTCTCTCATCACTTCATCATGCTTTCATACTATCTTGAATAAAACCCTAATTGTCACGCATAATTTGAGAACTGAACTTGAATCAAACACTTCCTATTTCCCGTTCCTCGTGGGATCGACAATCTTAAATACTATAACTTGACAATGGTTGTGCACTTGCGACTATAAAAGGTAAACACTCGTTTTTGCCCATCATCCTACTATCTCATGTGTTATTAGAAATACCTTCATTGATAAGATACTTTTAGACTTAGGGGCCAGTGTCAATTTACTTCCTTATTCGGTCTACCAGTAACTTGGTGTAGGAGAACTCAAACCAACCAGATGCACTTTACAGTTAGCTGATAGATATATCAAAGTCCTCATGGGAGAGATAGAGGATGCTCTGATTAAGGTTGGGGAGTTTATTTTTCAAGTGGATTTCATTGTCTTGAAAACGCAGCCTGTTTCAAATCCCAAAATTCAGATACATGTTATTTTAGGAAGACCGTTCTTAGCCAATTCTAATGCTCTAATTAACTATAGAACTGGTCAAATGAAGCTGTCCTTTGGGAATATGACTGTTAATCTCAATATTTTTAATCTAGTGAACCAGCCAACTGATCAACCTCTAGAAGTAAATTACATTCAGGAAAATTCAATTAAAGAGATAGAAAAAGAGAATGAGTTAAACCTAAGTTTTGAGAAAATCTTTGGTGTGGAGCTAAAGATACTAGAGGAAATAGAATCAGAACAGGTCTTTCAGAACAAAGAAACTGACTTAGATACAAATTTCTCTGATCTTAGCTTCGAAGAACTTTTCACTGATGAGCCTAGGTTCCTAACAACCGAATTTTCATACCTCAATCATGAATCTTGGGTTTGAGAAAATTTTTAAAGAAGAACTGGTTGTGTTAGAACAAATTTTTATTCATGAGGAATCTAAGTTCAAATCTGAGACTTGCTTTCTATTTATTGAACACCAAGACTTTAAAATACATAACCTCCTTCTTACCTACCTTCAAATGTCAGAAATTATTAAAACTTGAGTGTACGTAATTTAAGCATATTTTTAGTTTATCATTTTAGACTTCTTTAAAATCTGGGTAGAAAGGATTTGATATAGAGTATGAGCTTTTTATTTTTAATCTATCATTCTACATCTTTACTTTTATCTCATATAATAAGAATAATAAAAGAATTTATTCTTCTCTCATTTGAGAGTTTCTTATTTTTGAAAAAAAAAGAAAACAAAGAGAAAAAATGCAAAAAAAATAAGATATGAAAAATGATGATAAAAAGAAGAAGAAAATTTTGACTTCATCATCCTCATACCAAAGGTAATTACGCTTTTTAGCATTGTTCTAGATCAACCGAATAAATGTAATGACTTCATTTCTTATCTGCTTTACTTTGTGCATTATAGAGTTTGCATTGAGGGCAATGCAAAATATAGGTGTGGGGATGGGGACTAGTTATTTTTTTCTTTATTTTACTATTTTTTTCTTCTTCATAAAAAATTATCACTTGCCAACTTAATACAGTTAATTAATAATTGATCTACTTGAAAAATTTTAAAATTTCTAATCCTTAGCTAGTTTTATACTCAAGTTAACCTTTTCGATAACTCTAAATAATTTCTTAAGAAATGAATTTCAAAGTAGTATACTTCACTATAGTCCAACTTACACTTTTAATTAAAATAATAAAATTTTTGCATGCTTAGCTTAAAGTGAAAATTAAATTTCTCAAGTTTCCTTCATCTAAATATTTTTCAAAAATATATATATACATATACTCATATATATATTATAAAAATTATTAACAAAAGAATATTGTGAAAAATAGGCACCAATAAAAATTCTCTTGAATCTAAGGTGGTTCTATCTTACTAAGCCTAATTTGACTGAGTGAGTTAGCCCGATGAGTATTTTCATGCTTAATAACCTAAGCCCAATTGGGTTGGGATTCATTAGCCCAAAACTCGTTAAATGGTCACTTAGAAAGCCCGATAAAGTAGAACAAAATCACCAAAAATAAAGAGTGTCAAATATATATATACACACACACACAAACAAATTTTTATGATATATAGTTATATTTGTATATATGTTCTTAAAAGTAAATTGATTAAGAGACTTGAAAATTATTTAAAACAAAGAGTTAGCATGTTCTTTTCAAAAATTTTAATTAAATTTCTAAGTTAGACTTGGTTTTGTATAACTATAATGAAAAGATTTTCTAAGAGATTAACTTTGGAGTACATAAAAACGTTTTCTTGAATAAAAACTAGCTATAATTGGATTGTTTAAAGGCATAAATAAAATTAATTATTCACTGACTTCTTTAAATTGGCAAGTTGATCGAATTTTATGGGTATATTTACTGCAAACCCTTACGAGACTACAACTCATCCTCTAGAGATAACCTAGGAGTTTAAAGGCTTGTTGTATGCGCTAAGTACAACCACGATTCCTGCAAAAGTTAGTTGGGATTTTTCTTTCTTTCCTTTTTATTTTCTTTCTTTGCTAGAGGATTAGCAAAAGTTTAGGTGCAAGGATATTTGATCATCACGTTTTATTTACTTTTATACCCTCATTATCTATTTTATTTAAATAAATATGTCACTAATAACATGTTTTATCTCAATTTGCAGGTTAATGAAGAGTTAATGAATAAAAGCCCAAAAAAATCAAATTCCCTGATTTTCTACCATTTATTGAAGCCCAATATAAAAATAAAAAAAGGTCCAAAAAAGCTTAAGGATCCATGAAGAAATCGGGTCAAGAAATCAACAAAAATAAAATTCTGTTGCAAACTAATCGGTCGGCCAACCGATTGGTCAACCGATTGGTTCGTAACAGAAATAATTTCTGGCTGAGATTTAATCCTTTTTCTCCAAATAAAATCCAATGGTTCTTATTCATTGTTGTAGGCTATAAAATGGGGTAGATAGTGAGGGGTTTGAGTGTAAATTTTTATAAAACTCCATTTAGAGAGGAGGGTTACTCTTAATTGAGAAGACCTTCCAAAATTATAAACTTTGTTTGCAATTAATGAAAAAACATTTTACCTCTTTATATTTTTCTTTTCTTCTCTTTATTGGTCGATGAAGATAAAGATAAAGATAAAGATAGAGATGAAGATTTGCCTTTAAGGGGCTAGAATCCTCTTGCAATGTAAGTTTTTCATTTTCTCTTATTTTCTTGTTTAGATATTCATGTTTTAGGATTTTATTTTCTTTTTCTTTTAGTAGATTATATTTTATTTTGATGCCTTGTAGAGTAGATTTACTTTCATGCTCTCTTAGTATTTTCTGGTATTTTTATTTTATAGTATAGATTTATTTTCTTACAAGGTTTAGTTTTTCTTTTATGTTCTTTTATTTTTATAATTTAGATTTATTTTTATGTTCATAGTTTAGATCTTTATTTCCTTATTCTTATTCTTATTCTTATAATTAGTTCTATTTTCTTATTTTCTTTATTCTCTTTCTTTCTTGCTCTCTAGTTTATATTTTATTTCTTTGTTTATAATTTCTGTAATGTAGAACTAAAATCTTGTAGGAATTCTAGAATTGTATGAAACTATTTTGATTTCTTTTATGATTTATGAATTATTCTCTTGTGCTTAAAATGGTCATGTTTAGGATAATTAACTAGAGAACTAATTGGTGGAAGAAGAATTTGATAATCTATGCTTATCTTGAGTGGTTTGATAGGTTATGCTTATGAATTCTAGAATTAATATCTAGTTGTTGTTCTTTTCATGAATGTTAATTTTACTTGGATGATAATTTGATAGGTTATGCTTTCCTTAAGTGGTTTGATAGTCTATACTTAATAAATTTAAAGTAAAATGTGATAAAAAGAGAATAGTTCATAAATTACAAGTGAAATTGAATAGTGGATTCAATTCTAGATTCCTCATTTCTCTAATTGAATTCCTCATCTTTTACTTTTGTGATTTTCCTTTTCTCTTGACTTTCCTTTATTTGTTTCTTGATTTTATTTTTCTCTAATTTCTTTATCTTTCTTTCTAGCCTCTTAATCTAGTTTTATTTGCAAATAATCACACTTTTCTCATATCTCTCCACAACCACATTTATCACTCTTAATTGTCCACACACACAACTTAGAAACCTATTTTGATTATTTTCTACAACACCTTCCTCGAAAAATCGACGCCTTTTATACTATAACTTAATAGTTATGCATTTGCAACTTAGGTTTTATTTATTTCCTGCGGTGAGGATTTTCAAAATTCTTAATGGACAATTCTCCACCCTATGTCTTTATTAATACATTTTCAATTACACAAAGTCTTTTATATAGAAAGAAAAAAAACACGAACTACATTCAGCAAGACCACCAAAATGACCACAAGAGGAGGCTGAATTGCACTGTGAAGAAAAAAAAATCATATAAAAGAAAGAAGGAGTGTCGTATATTTTTAAAATAACTAGTATAGTATACGAGCATTGCACGTAGTCATACGTGTTGATCCTTTTGAGAAATTTTTCTTGTTTTTTAGTGAAGGGTTTTTCTAACCATTGCCCTAAAGGCATTAGTTAGAAAGAGGGAGAGAAAGGAAATGGTGAGGGTGGGTGAGGCTTTATGTTTCCCACTAAGCACTCTTCCTCTTCTCTTTCACTTTTTTTCTCCTTCCTGATTAATTATTTCTCTTGGGCAATAATTAGCAAAACCGCTTAGGGAAAAAGGGAATGAAGTAATGAAAATGTGAGGAGGTGCATAGGTATTAAGAGGTTATTGGTAAATGAGTGAAGAAATAATGATATTTAATAAGTTAATGGATAGTATGGGGCTTAATGAAATACAACTTACATGGGTAATTGATGGAAGATTTTAAATAAGTAACTCACATTAATAAGTAGGATATCATTCTAATATTATTTTTTCTTCTAAATTACATAATTAAATATTATATAATTGGAAAATTATAGTATATTCAAATAATAGTTAAAAATATGAGATTTTGAGGTATTAAAGTGCAAATAAGTCTAAAACTAAAATATAGCCATATAAAAGACATGTATACAAAAAGATGCTTCTCGTTTAATCTTTTCATTTGATGTGACATTATCTGTATTAATATTGGATAAACATATGCACGCACTAAATCACATTGGCTTTCTTCAATCAACTGAAAGAAGAGGAATTGTAGAATCATCTCAAAATTTAAATACAATATTCTAAAGTTGTTCTAATTATCTCAATCTACATAGTCTTCCTAATGACGTGCATTGTCCATAGGCATACTTGTCAAAATATTATTATTAAAATTTAATAACATTATTAAGAATATTTAATAAAATATTGTATATTATCAAGTTTTAATTTTAATCATCACAAAATTGTGAAGGACACAAATCTAGATTGTCCGTTTCTTTTGACCAATCTCCAGCTCACCATTCTTTGGTAATTCTTCATCTTTGTTGAGATATGTAAAAGACATAATTCATAGTATGTAATTTATAAAGAAAAATAATAAAAATAATTATTTGGACTATGAAGAATAATTTAATTTTTCTTGATATTTTAATAGTGTTTATTAGTGTAAAATATATTAGAAACTGAGTATATTCGTTTAACATGTTTGGAAAACCAAATGCCAATAAACTTGAATCCACCTTGTTTCTCATGCAAGAGGATACTCATTTAAACCTATTAATTTCTACTCAACGTTTTAGCATATATGTTTTCTGGATCTTGTGTGCTTATACTCCTATAATCGATGAACACTTACCATGGACCAAGTTGACTATAAGATTTAAGCTATCGGGTATTATCTCTAGCTTTCTATTTAAGTCCACTATGTACTCTTTGTAAATCTTTTAATATACGCTTTTATATGAATTAACAACATGATAAACATATCAATCTTCTATGATCTAGGTTCAACTTGATCTAAATGTCAGCCTTGTTCTTTAGAATGATAATTATGTACAACAACAAAAATACTTATCCAACATAAACATTCAAGGGTAAATTTCACATAAGCCCCATTCATTTTGCCCATTTTGAGATAAACCCCATGGAATTTAAGAGTCACTCACAGATCAATGATTATATATATAATTAATTAATTAGATTTATAATCTAAAGCTTTATTTGGCATACAATCTATAGAATATTTTGAAGTCTACAAAACTGACCTTAAACATTAAAGTATATACCTTTCAAATACCTTATGTGGTTGCTGTCGGGTAAATTTCACATAAGCCCCACTTTAATTAAATTTATAATCTAAAGCTTTCTTCGACGTATAATCTGTGATTCATCTCCACCAATTGTTTCGCCTGTCATCATCAGTGAGAATCTGTTCATTTGAAGTCCACTCCTTTGATCCACAATTCCACATTAATCAGAATTTCTACCTATGAATCAAACAACAAATATATATATGAAAAAAAACAAATCTAAGACCCAGTAATACTAATAATTCTAGCAATATCAAATACCCTATGTGGTGTCAAATGCTGGTGTGAGTGCCATCTTTCATAATATCGGCAATATCTGTGAATTGAAGCATAGGTGCTCGACCTTTTCCACGAAAACCTCTCACAGAAATTACGCTCCTACAATCAAAAGAAATGACATTTATACAAATCTTGTCATCTAATGATTAGAATTCCTATTATGAAGACATTTTTTTTATAGAACTAATATGAAGACATTGAGTACAACATAAATAATAATAATAGTGTGCAAATGGAATGAACTCACAATTACTTTGTCATTTGAAAAATATTGTAGTTGTAATGGACTGTATTTGAAATGCATGATATAATACAAATTTCACTGTAAGCTATAGTTTCCACACTTCATAATGATTTTGTTATATGGTACAATGTACTAATGATTAGGAATGATCCGAAATAAGACAATTTAGTTTTGTGAACAGATATAATTCCTCAAACTCAACCAAAATAAAAGAAGTAACATCATTCTTACAAGTAACATCTAACAACTTATTATCTATTAAAACAAAAGGCTCAGTACTTAAAAATGATTGATGATAACATAACCAAAAATTTTGCAATTTTTCCGTGAAAAGATTCTTCTTGGTGATCTCAGTATCTGGTTTCTTCTCAGCATCAAAACCAAATTCTGAAATCCCCAAATAAAATTACATTAGTTTCAAATCAAACAAACACAAAAAAAAATTTAAAATAACAATGCGGTTTTAATAGCTAGTGCCTATTGATTGAGCGGTAAAAAGAGAGAGAACCCCATTGGTAGGTCTCCTTCAAAGTTCACCTGCAAAGCTTTCGTACGCAGGCATCCATCTTCTAAGTGCTTGCTTTTATAGAGAGAGAAGACGAATGGTAATTGTGGAAAGTTATTTGGTATTGGAGGAGTTATTGAGTAGTGGGGGTTAATTGATGTTGTGATAATGGAGATTAGTGGGGAGAGTAGTGGGAATAATTCATTGTTTGAGTTATGGTTGGAAGTTTGTTGGATGAGGAAAAGTTTCATGACTTTTTATGGTATGTATATATGTTTATGTATATATGTGGCTTATCATGAAGGTGTCGTTTGGCAAAGGGTTAAGTGAGCGGTTAAGGAGGCTTAATTCCTTCTTAACCCGCCAAATACAAAAAATCTATACAATGGTTAAAGTGAATTAACCCTCCATAATTTGTCAAACATAAAAAATGCAAAAAGGTTAAACTAACCCCTCTAGAGGGATTAATATGAGTTAACCCCTCAAAATGAGGGGTTTAGTAATATTCCTATTTAAAAGGATTAAGAGTTAATGATCATCAAATTTTATTGTACTTTTATACCCTCATTATCTATTTTATTTGAATAAATATATCTTCTAATAATAATTTTTATCTTAACGTGCAGATAATATAGAATTATTGAATAAGAGCCCAAATGAAGATTATTTCAAGCCCAAAAGATCTCTAATGAAGCCCAGAATGCCTAAATCCAAAGCCCACGACTAAGTTTAGAAGCAAAATCTCAATACTCATCACTTTCTTGGTCAGAATTATTAATAACTTGGATTGCAATGGAGAATCAAATCAAATATGGAAAAAATAAAGTCAAATTCGTGCTCAGGATGGTCAATCGCAAAGAAAAGGCGATATCTCCCAATCCGGAAAGCAGAATTCAACATATTATATATGAAAATCGCCTATCTCGACGAGACGGAGCCATCTAAATTATCAGATTCTAAAAATTTCATCAGCAGTGGCGGGTTATGATAGAAATCCGAATTTAAGTGATATATATTCAATTATTTGAAGGCCAAGTTAAATTCTAAGAAGCCCAAGAGCATTTAAGAGAAGCCCAAGAGTCTTAAATGAATTAAATACAAAAGAAATAAAATCCACAAAGCCCATCCCTCAATTATTGAATCAATGGTCTAAATTATTTTGAGAGATCCTATGGTTATGATGGTTGCTTAGGGCCTAAGCCAAATCCTATGGTTGTGAGGGTTACTTGGGGGCCAAGACAAATCCGAGAGTGAGAAGTAAAAGAAAATAAAATCAAGAAAAAAAAATCAAGAATAAAGATGCAAATCAAGAAAGTAAAAAGATGGAGGATTCAATTAAAGAGAATCTAGAATTAAATCCACTAGCTTATCTCACTTATAAAATATGAACTATTATCTTATTATCACATTTTACTTTAGATTTATTAAGTATAGACTATCAAACCACTTAAGGAAAACATAACCTATCAAATTATTATCCAAGTATAATTAATACTCATGAAAAGAACAACAACTAGATAGTAACTCTAGAATTCATAAGCATAACCTATCAAACCAATTAAGATAAGCATAGATTATCAAATTCTTCTTCTACCAATTAGTTCTCTTGTTGATTATCCTAAACATGATCATTTTAAGCTCAAGAGAATAATCCACAATTTATAAAAGAGACTAACCTAGTTTCATACAATTCTAAAATTCCTACAAGTTTTAGTTCCACATTATTGAATTAAAAGCAAAATAAAAATAGAGAATGAAAGAGAAACTAATTACAAAAGGAAAAATAAGAACAAGGAAGTAAAATCTAAACTATGAACATAAAATAAATCTAAATTACAAAAAAAAGAACATAAAAGTAAATCTAACTATGCAAGAAAATAGATCTATACTTAAAATTGCAAGAAAGTAATGCAAGAAATTAAAGACATGAAAGTAAATCTATTTTACAATGCATCAAAATAAATCTAAACTACCAAAGAAAAAAAAAAATACACAAGAAATTGAAAAGATAAAAGAAGACCTACATTCCAAGAGGGTTTTAGCCTCTTGATGAAGGTAAATCTTCATCTTGATCTTCATCTTCATCTCATCTTTATCTTCATGATCAAATAAAGAGAAGAAAATAAAAATATGAAGAGGTGAAATATTCTTTTATTAATTGCAACTAAAAGTTACAAATTTGGAAGGTCTTCTCAATTAAGAGTAATCCTCCTCTCCAAATGGAGTTTTACAAATAGAGGGGTAGAGTGAGGGCTTGAAGGGTGAAAAAATTTATAAAACTCTATTTGGAGAGGAGGGTTACTCTTAATTGAGAAGACCCTCTAAATTTATAACTTTTAGTTACAATTAATAAAAGAATTTTTCAAATCTTCATATTTTTATTTTCTTCTCTTTATTTGATCATGAAGATAAAGATGAGATCAAGATCAAGATCAAGATGAAGATTTGCTTTCATCAAGAGGCTAAAACCCTCTTGAATGTAGGTCTTCTTTTATCTTTTCAATTTCTTGTGTATTTTCTTTTCTTTTCTTTTGGTAGTTTAGATTTATTTTGATGCATTGTAAAATAGATTTACTTTTATCTTTAATTTCTTGCATTACTATCTTGTAATTTTTAGTATAGATCTATTTTCTTGCATAGTTAGATTTACTTTTATGTTCTTTCTTTTTGTAATTTAGATTTATTTTTATGTTTATAGTTTAGAGTTTATTTCCTTGTTCTTATTTTTCTTTTTGTAATTAGTTTCTCTTTCATTCTCTCTAGTTTTTATTTTTCTTTTAATTCAATAATGTGGAACTAAAACTTGTAGGAATTCTAGAATTGTATGAAACTAGGTTAGTCTCTTTATAAATTGTGGATTATTCTCTTGAGCTTAAAATGATCATGTTTAGGATAATCAACTAGAGAACTAATTGGTAGAAGAAGAATTTGGTAATTTATGCTTATCTTAAGTGGTTTGATAGAATGACTATCTAGTTGTTGTTCTTTTCATGAGTATTAATTTTACTTGGATGATAATTTGATAGGTTATGCTTTCCTTAAGTGGTTTGATAGTCTATACTTAATAAATCTAATATAAAATTTGATAATAAGATAATAGTTCATAATTTATAAGTGAGATAAGCTAGTGATTCAATTCTAGATTCCTCATATATTTAATTGAATCCTCCATCTTTTACTTTCTTGATTTTCATCTTTATTCTTAATTTTCTTTTCTTGATTTTATTTTCCTTTACTTCTCACTCTCTCAATCTTGTTTTGATTTATTCGCACATATTCACCTCCACTCTTTACCTTCTCACTTTCATTCTCATTTTGTTTTATTTACATTTTAATCACAACAATCTCAAATCTCTACACAACCACTTTCATCATGTTTCCTCCTAATTGTCACACACAACATAAGAACAATTTGAATAACCCTACAAACACCTTCCTCGTGGGATCGATAACTTTTATACTATAACTTGATGGTTGTATACTTGCAACTTTAGGTTCACATATTATTTACCTATCAGTTAACCCTATAATTATAAAGAAGATAGTCAAAATTCTTATTATTCTCAAACACTAAAATGATCACAATGGCTAAAATAAAACTTATAAAACGGATTAAAAATTTAGTAAAATATAAAATTAGTACAAACATAATATAGAATCGTTACAAATAATGTAAGAGTCAGTACAAAACAGTACATATACAAAATAAGTATACAAATAATAAAAGTTTGTACACCGATATATTGAATTATTTCAAACAAAGCAATAATCATAATTATTTCCGACTTATGAATAAGTATTGATACTAAAGAAAACCGAGAATTTTGTGCTGTTTTCTACAAAACCTTTCTCAACTTAGTTTTTCTAACTCCCCGTCTTTGTTTTTCCAACTAAACCCTTTTCTCGCAGAATCTCCAACTTTAACAGTGCAAGTCCTGAACCCCAAGCTCCGTTAGAATTAGTGGAAGTTTTACTATATCTCCAGTCAAAGATGTTCACATGAGGAAACCATCGTGAAAAACTAATGTAAAAAGTTCATAATTGCTTAATATCAAAAGCAAAGTTCAGTGGAGGCCATATAAAGTTTGAAATTTTTAAAGAGAGAGGGGGGAAAAGATAGGAAGCTCTGCCCTCGCTCTATCCGCAAGGAAAAAGAACGCTAAGAATTTCCTGTAAAAGTTTCGAAAGTTTAGATGAATCGATCAAGATCAAGATCAAGATGAAGATTTGCTTTCATCAAGAGGCTAAAACCCTCTTGAATGTAGTCTTCTCTTTATCTTTCAATTTCTTGTGTATTTTCTTTCTTTTTCTTTGGTAGTTTAGATTTATTTTGATGCATTGTAAAATAGATTTACTTTTATCTTTAATTTCTTGCATTACTATCTTGTAATTTTTAGTATAGATCTATTTTCTTGCATAGTTAGATTTACTTTTATGTTCTTTTCTTTTGTAATTTAGATTTATTTTATGTTTATAGTTTAGAGTTTATTTCCTTGTTCTTATTTTTCTTTTTAATTAGTTTCTCTTTCATTCTCTCTAGTTTTTATTTTTCTTTTAATTCAATAATGTGGAACTAAAACTTGTAGGAATTCTAGAATTGTATGAAACTAGGTTAGTCTCTTTTATAAATTGTGGATTATTCTCTTGAGCTTAAAATGATCATGTTTAGGATAATCAACTAGAGAACTAATTGGTAGAAGAAGAATTTGGTAATTTATGCTTATCTTAAGTGGTTTGATAGAATGACTATCTAGTTGTTGTTCTTTTCATGAGTATTAATTTTACTTGGATGATAATTTGATAGGTTATGCTTTCCTTAAGTGGTTTGATAGTCTATACTTAATAAATCTAATATAAAATTTGATAATAAGATAATAGTTCATAATTTATAAGTGAGATAAGCTAGTGGATTCAATTCTAGATTCCTCATATATTTAATTGAATCCTCCATCTTTTACTTTCTTGATTTTCATCTTTATTCTTAATTTTCTTTTCTTGATTTTATTTTCCTTTACTTCTCACTCTCTCAATCTTGTTTTGATTTATTAGCACATATTCACCTCCACTCTTTACCTTCTCACTTTCATTCTCATTTTGTTTTATTTACATTTTAATCACAACAATCTCAAATCTCTACACAACCACTTTCATCATGTTTCCTCCTAATTGTCACACACAATATAAGAACCGAATTTGAATAACCCCTACAAACACCTTCCTCGTGGGATCGATAACTTTTATACTATAACTTGATGGTTGTATACTTGCAACTTTAGGTTCACATATTATTTACCTATCGGTTAACCCTATAATTATAAAGAAGATAGTCAAAATTCTTATTATTCTCAAACACTAAAATGATCACAATGGCTAAAATAAAACTTATAAAACGGATTAAAAATTTAGTAAAATATAAAATTAGTACAAACATAATATAGAATCGTTACAAATAATGTAAGAGTCAGTACAAAACAGTACATATACAAAATAAGTATACAAATAATAAAAGTTTGTACACCGATATATTGAATTATTTCAAACAAAGCAATAATCATAATTATTTCCGACTTATGAATAAGTATTGATACTAAAGAAAACCGAGAATTTTGTGCTGTTTTCTACAAAACCTTTCTCAACTTAGTTTTTCTAACTCCCCGTCTTTGTTTTTCCAACTAAACCCTTTTCTCGCAGAATCTCCAACTTTAACAGTGCAAGTCCTGAACCCCAAGCTCCGTTAGAATTAGTGGAAGTTTTACTATATCTCCAGTCAAAGATGTTCACATGAGGAAACCATCGTGAAAAACTAATGTAAAAAGTTCATAATTGCTTAATATCAAAAGCAAAGTTCAGTGGAGGCCATATAAAGTTTGAAATTTTTAAAGAGAGAGGGGGGAAAAGATAGGAAGCTCTGCCCTCGCTCTATCCGCAAGGAAAAAGAACGCTAAGAATTTCCTGTAAAAAGTTTCGAAAGTTTAGTAGCAAGAAACAAATTTGAGGGGTGTTTCACAGGAATGGCCAAAATTCTGGGGGCTTTCTGTGAAATTTATCCTTCTTCTCTATTTCGTCTAAAGCATAATGACTAACTATCAGAAAACCTCCTCACGTTGGAAAATTATCAGATAACCCTGTTAACTTTGAAAATATCAGAAAACGTACCTTAACTTTAGCTCGTATCAGAAAACCCCTTTAAATTTGAGATTTTATTTAAAAAAACCCATAAAAGAGTAAAATATTAGGGTGGGTTTACTAATATAATCTCAAAATTAAAGAGTTTATTATAATAAATCTTATATTTAAAGGGTTTTGTTTTGCTAATAGCTATATGTAAGGGGGTTTTCTGATATTTTAGAAGTTATCAGGATTACTTGGTCAACGTTACAAATTAAGGGGAGTTTTCTGATATTTAGCCAAGAATAATCATCTGAATTGAAGTCAGCAGTCACCAGATCCCCTAACACGGAACGGCACCAACAAAAGTGACCCACAGCAGTTGACCCAAGTCGTCGTCTTCACCAAGCTTCTTAATCCCCCATTGCTTCGGCTCTTCTCCATTCCCGAACCAAAAAAAAAAAAAAAAAAACCCTAATTCTGCTCCAATCCAAAACCCTAACCCTAAAATTTCCCCCAATTCCAATCATGGAGGCCGTCTTCCAAGCCCTAATAGGCGCCATCTTCGGCTTCGTCTTCGTCAGCACCGTCTTCATCTTCCTCCGCCTCCTCTGCCGCCGGCCCCCCAAACCCTACCCCCATCTCCAAACCCTAGACCTCACTCAACGCCCCTCATCTCTCCCCCTAACAAAGCCCCCATCTTTCCGCGAGATCTCCTCCTTCGACCCCTCCATCGACCACATCTCCATGGCCGAGCTCGCCGCCGCCACCAGGAACTTCTCCGCCGACGCCATCATCGGCGACGGCGGGTTCGGTTTCGTCTACAAGGCTCAGCTCTCCAACGGCGTGACCGTCGCCGTCAAAAAGCTCTCCGCCGACGCCTTCCACGGATTTCGAGAGTTTCGCGCCGAGATGGAAACCCTAGGTCGGATCCGACACCAAAACCTCACGAAAATGCTCGGGTTTTGCATATCGGGTTTGGATCGGATCCTGATCTACGAGTTCCTCTATCGGGGCAGCTTAGATCAGTGGATCCACGAACCGGATCCGAACCCGTTATCGTGGCCCACCCGCGTAAAAATAATACACGGGGTTGCTAAAGGACTCGCGTTTTTGCACGATGAGTGTAACCCGTGTATAATTCATAGGGATATTAAGGCTAGCAACGTGTTATTGGATTCGGATTTCGGGGCGAGGATAGCGGATTTCGGGTTGGCGAGGCGGGTCGGGTCCGAAATGAGCCATGTTTCGACCCAAGTGGCGGGGACTATCGGATACATGCCGCCGGAGTACAGGGAGGGCTTGACGGTGGCCACGGTGAAGGGCGATGTGTATAGTTTCGGAATCTTGATGTACGAGGTGGCGAGTGGGCGGAGGCCGAACTGGCCGATGACAGGTGAGGATGGGAAGGAGGTTTGGATGGTGAGGTGGGCCCGGGGGCTGACGGAGTCGGGTCGGGTAGTGGAGGTTTTGGATCCGATAATGGGGAGGGAGGGGGTCAGGGAGGAGGAGGTGAAGGGGTTCTTGGATGTGGCTTATAAGTGCACTGAGGAGAGTTCTAAGAAGAGGCCTAGTATGAGAGAGGTTGTGTCGATGTTGGAAGCATGTATGATCAAATGAGCGTGTGTGTTGTATGGTAATATGTTGTTATATGCTAATATATGTGCTAATACTTTAAGAAACACTTGGAATAAAAATGAGGATTTTAAGTACATGATTAAAACGATCTTAAACTGCTAGAAACAAAGTTTCCATGAGAAAGCTAGAAGGCTTCAAAATAAAGAAAAGAATAATTTATAGCACTACTTGATCATTTGACCAGTCTCTGTATAAATTACGTTAAAACAATCTTAGCATGTCTTAGACCCGAATCATAATATTGCGATGACATTCTCATAACTTATGTGAGAATATTCTCCCGAAATGAGACACTTACATACTAATTTTAGAACTTTTTTAATTTTATTGTTTATTTATTGAATTTATTATGAATTCTTTTTAAATAAAATCAGGTATGTTTAAAAATAGAATGTGTGGTTTTAATTGTAAGTCAACAAACATTAAATATTAAAGAATTTTATAATTAGCATTTGAGTGCCGAATAGGATTTTGAGAAAAATATTCTCACATCTGCATAACAGAAGGTAACAAAGATTCAAATTTAAAAACGCACGTAAGTGATGCGAAAAACAAGTGAAGTGTAAAGTGTAAAGCAAGATAAATCATAGGGTATATAAGGTATTTAAGTTCTAATTAGTCTATAAAATTTCCACGCAAAGTGCTGGACGATAGGAAACCGAAGCAAAAGTCGAAGTTTTTTTTTTGGTGGCAACATTCACACTACGTAGCTTTAAATTGAAGCTCCATCAAATGGGACGATACACAAACTAACTATTCTGGCCCAATCCACAAATCTGCAAGAAAACAGAGCCCAAGGCGACAGCTTTCCACACAACAGCCCAAGGGATCCCATACTTTCCCTTTCCGAAAAGACCCCTGACAAATGGCCAAAATGTTAATAACACCCATGCACTACACACAACTTCCCCTAGCCCCCAACATTGCTGTCCCCCGGCAACTAAACGCATAGCTCCAGTGACCATCGCCGCAATGTGAACCATCACGAGTGCAGTCCCGGGCACAAACAAGGGAGATGAGTCGAATGTGAATCTACCAGGATCTTCGTCTGTATCATCGGTCGAATTATTTTGGTCCTTTCGAGTGATTTCAAAAATTGTTTCTGAGAGACCGAGGATTTTGAGGATGACAGAGAGGAAGGCGAACAAGAATGAAGATGTAGAGTAGATTCTGCTCATTCTCTGGTTGTTCCACCACGCACGAGCTGAGAGGCCGCATTCAAGGTAGTCGGAGAAGGTGGTGATGTTAAAGACGGTGAAGGTTGCTAGCGGGATGAGGAACTCGGGGCTAGATGCCTGTGTACAATGTTGTAGGACATTTCAGAAATTTCACAGTTCATATACTATTGGAAAAACATAAATTGTTTAGATTACAAAGGCCTTAAACCCAGCTAAATTAAAACAATATCCAAGTAACTAGTTTAATTTTTGAAGAGAATATAATATAACTAAGTAGTCTAGAGGCCTTAAATCGAAGAGGCGTTAAATCAAAGTAAGCGGTTTAATTTTTGAAGGGAATATAAGGTTACTAAGGAAGTTAGATTTTAGAGCCTTAAGCCCAATTAAAACAAAGCTCAAATAAGCAGTTTAATTTTTGAAGAGAATATAAAGAAAACTATATTGCAAAATTAGGTGTAACGTTTTGAATAGCAAAAAGAAAATTTTGCAAAATTTGATTTTAAAGTAGTTTCTTATTGAAGAATATTACCTTTGGCAAGAAATTGGTATTGGTCAGAAAGCAATATGCAGGGATGAGAGCATAGCAGAACTCAAATATAGAGGATATAGCCCAGGTATTAATCAGCAAATACGCCAGGCACTGTCTGAAGCTAAGGTGCTTAAATAAGGTTGCAAGTATTGGGCTGTTTGAATCAAAGAGGATCTCCAATAGGCCCACGGCCCATCTTTTGAATTGGGTCAGACTCGCTGGCCCACTAGTCGGAGCACTTCCGAGAAATGCTGGTGGGTCCGGTGTAAAATATGCTGATCTCCATCCCTTGGCTTGTATTTTAAGTCCAGTGAGAACGTCTTCAGTCATTGATCCATAAATCCATCCAATCTGCATCAAGTCAAGTTAATATAGAATTGAAGCATATGAAAATAAGAGAAATCATTAATTTGTCATCTCTGTCAAGAGACCCTGTAATTATCTGAAATTTTGGTGAGTTAGAGAGTTCTTTTTATGGATAGAAATCTGGTCTTACGTAGTGATATCAAAATCTTTTAAAATTGGTATTAAATTTGTAGTCAGTGGGACTTGAACCTATGTTGCTCTGATACAACGTCAAAGAACTCAGCCCCTACATCAAAACTCAGAAAATGTGGTTAGGATTACTGTTTTATATTCTAACAATCTCAATGTGAAACTAACACCGAGTTTAATAACTATTCAGAAACTAGATTAGAATTGATCCTGACACAATCTTATCTTGATCAGGCTTGATCCTTTCTTGACCTAAAAGAAATCAAGGTCAATGCTAGCACAACTTTTACTACATATAAATCTTCCCTAAACGGGACCATCACTGTGCTTGCCAAAACACGGCCTAAGAATACTTTCACAAATGAATATAGGTTACTATATGTTATGAGAATAAGTGCATAAAGCTTACCTCTTTGCCTTTAGGTTACTATATGTTATGAGAATAAGTGCATAAAGCTTACCTCTTTGCCCCAACACGTATTAAGCTCATACTTGCAAGAAGCAACTTCTCTAGCTGCTTGAATTCTACTACAGAGATCACCCATAATTGAAGATCCTAAATATTTCTTTGAAGTTATTTCATTGGCTGACTGCATTAATTCTTTGGAATTTCCGTATATTCTTCTCACATCTTCATAAGATAATTCATCTGTCCAAAAAATACGGGGAAATTAAAATATGTTATGTTGCACGATATTTGAAAAGACTAGTGCATCAATTTAGTCCAAGGTCAGTAAATTAAACAAGCATAAAACTTTGTGCATTTCACAAAATGCAGCTGACGTATATAAATAAATTTTGAAAGTTAAATTATCACGAGAACAGTGATTTAGATCGAAGATCGATAGACTATATTCAGTTGCATTGTCCTTGGTAGAAATAGGGTAGTTAAATTTACCCACTAATGTTATTTCCCCAAAAGTTTAAGATGTAATCCGCCGTCTTGACTTAACTAAGAGCGGATAGAATGCCATTAGTACCATCATCTTACATATATCTCTCTCTACTAGATTTTATGCACGTGCAATGCACGTGGTTAAATACCATAATTTAGTATATTTTGTTTATTTTCTTACTAAAATTTGTTTCTCGGTTCAATTTGATGGTTTTGCTCACTTATGTCTCTAAACTTTAGCATTGTGATTATTTATTTTCTTTAATATTCATTTAAATGAGTTACACCCAATTTAAATTTTTATGTTGATAATTGAATTTATAGGAAACAAATGTAATCCGAAGCCAATTTGAATTATCATGTTATTTGGTGACATGAAACCAAATTTGACTGAGAAAGTATAGTGTTGTAAAGTGAAAAACACTTCAAAAATGGCATTATAAAAGGAAGTCGAATAATTAAAGCTAATAAGATAAGATGATTGGTTAAAAGTGGGCTAAAACAACACAAAAGAAAATATGGAGTTTGTTCCTAATCCTTGATAGACTTTAAAAAATCATAAACTAAAGATTAATGCTAATACTAGCACACTTTTATATGACGAAAGCATCCACATAAGCATATAAAAATACAAAAAAAAATTCATGAAAATCCGTTCTAAAGATACCTAATTTACTCAAAAAATAAACTATTCTATAAAATATTCAGAAAACAGTGTCTTTCATTCCTTCGTTTCATTTTTATTGAGTTGACATCAATCCTTCTCTATCTTTATCTTTTTCGATAAAATTAGACTACTTTTAGATCTTTGAAAAAGAATAGTAAACCTTAAATTAGAAGTTAAATTTATATATCTTAATGAAAAAATATCAAACAACTACTCTTTTCTTTGCTAAGATTTGAAATTTTAGTTGTATTTTTGTGATTTTAAATTTTTGAGGGTGTGTTTTACAAATTTTAAAACTTTGAGAGTGTTTTTAAAAATTTTAAATTTTAAGTTGAGTGCTTGTAATTTTTATATTTCATGTGTTGGTGGTAAGTTTTCAAATGTCGGGATATTTCTTACAAATCTGAAATTTTGAGGGTGTATTTTACAATTATTAAAACTTTGGATTGTTTGTTGTAAAATTTAAATTTTTAGCGATCTGTGATAATTTCAAATTTGTTATGTACTAGTTATAAGTTTTGAAATTTCATGGTTTTTGTGATTTTTAACATTTGAAGGAGTTTTTATAATTTTATAACTTTGAGGTTATTTTTACAAATTTTAAATTTTAAGTTGAGTGCTTGTAATTTTTATATTTCATGTGTTGGTGGTAAGTTTTCAAATGTCGGGATATTTCTTACAAATCTGAAATTTTGAGGGTGTGTTTTACAAATTTTAAAACTTTGAGAGTGTTTTTAAAAATTTTAAATTTTAAGTTGAGTGCTTGTAATTTTTATATTTCATGTGTTGGTGGTAAGTTTTCAAATGTCGGGATATTTCTTACAAATCTGAAATTTTGAGGGTGTGTTTTACAAATTTTAAAACTTTGAGAGTGTTTTTAAAAATTTTAAATTTTAAGTTGAGTGCTTGTAATTTTTATATTTCATGTGTTGGTGGTAAGTTTTCAAATGTCGGGATATTTCTTACAAATCTGAAATTTTGAGGGTGTGTTTTACAAATTTTAAATTTTAAGTTGAGTGCTTGTAATTTTTATATTTCATGTGTTGGTGGTAAGTTTTCAAATGTCGGGATATTTCTTACAAATCTGAAATTTTGAGGGTGTGTTTTACAAATTTTAAAACTTTGAGAGTGTTTTTAAAAATTTTAAATTTTAAGTTGAGTGCTTGTAATTTTTATATTTCATGTGTTGGTGGTAAGTTTTCAAATGTCGGGATATTTCTTACAAATCTGAAATTTTGAGGGTGTATTTTACAATTATTAAAACTTTGGATTGTTTGTTGTAAAATTTAAATTTTAAGCGATCTGTGATAATTTCAAATTTGTTATGTACTAGTTATAAGTTTTGAAATTTCATGGTTTTGTGATTTTTAACATTTGAAGGAGTTTTTATAATTTTATAACTTTGAGGTTATTTTTACAAATTTTAAATTTTCAGGTGCCCGATGGTAAGCCATTGAATTCATCTTTATTGTTTGCAAGTTTTGAAATTCAGAAATTCAGGGTGCTTTTTTATTATTTAAACTTTGGAGGTGTTTCTATTTTTTGAAACATTGAGGGTGTTAATTATAAATTTTAAATTCTTTGGAGGTGCTTTGTTAATTTTAGATTTCATGTTTGTTGTTTTAAGTTTTGAAACGTCAAGATGTTTTATGTAATTTTTAACTTTTGAGGGTATTTTGAGCATTTTTAAAACTTTTGGGTTTTGTAATACTTCATATATTATAGCATGTTAATTCATTACCTTAACAAACTAATAAAGTGAAGCTGTTTCATGCATTTTATTAATCTTATTTTTAAAAGATTTTTGAGCTATAGGTAGTTCACATGGGATTAGGATATGATATAATTATAATTAGGATAGATTAAGATTTAAATGAAATATTCAAGATAGTGAAGGGTAATATTGACCATGGAAAGCTTTTCCCTAACTCGTACTTTTAAAGAGAGTATTATTTATTCTGACGCTAAACAAACAAAAAATAGTAATAATATTCATTTACTTGGAAAACCCCTTGAACTTTAGGGCGTGTTGCTAATAACCTCCGTGAACAATTCTAATTTGAGAAAACCCTAAACTTTGGGGATATTGCAGATATTCTCCTTGAACTTTTCCTATTAAACTAAATCTCGGTGAACTTTGGAGTGTTTGACAAAACCCCTTGAACTTTAAAATTTTCTCACTTTGAGGTTATTTTTACAAATTTTAAATTTTCAGGTGCCCGATGGTAAGCCATTGAATTCATCTTTATTGTTTGCAAGTTTTGAAATTCAGAAATTGAGGTGCTTTTTATTATTTAAACTTTGGAGGTGTTTCTATTTTTTGAAACATTGAGGGTGTTAATTATAAATTTTAAATTCTTTGGAGGTCTTTGTTAATTTTAGATTTCATGTTTGTTGTTTTAAGTTTTGAAACGTCAAGATGTTTTATGTAATTTTTAACTTTTGAGGGTATTTTGAGCATTTTTAAAACTTTTGGGTTTTGTAATACTTCATATATTATAGCATGTTAATTCATTACCTTAACAAACTAATAAAGTGAAGCTGTTTCATGCATTTTATTAATCTTATTTTTAAAAGATTTTTGAGCTATAGGTAGTTCACATGGGATTAGGATATGATATAATTATAATTAGGATAGATTAAGATTTAAATGAAATATTCAAGATAGTGAAGGGTAATATTGACCATGGAAAGCTTTTCCCTAACTCGTACTTTTAAAGAGAGTATTATTTATTTACTGACGCTAAACAAACAAAAAAAATAGTAATAATATTCATTTACTTCGGAAAACCCCCTTGAACTTTAGGGCGTGTTGCTAATAACCTCCGTGAACAATTCTAATTTGAGAAAACCCCCTAAACTTTGGGGATATTGCAGATATTCTCCTTGAACTTTTCCTATTAAACTAAATCTCGGTGAACTTTGGAGTGTTTGACAAAACCCCCTTGAACTTTAAAATTTTCTCACTAGGCCCATACATGTATTTGGTAAATAATTAAAATGTCCTTGAGAGGAGAAAAAAAAACCCCTAAATTGAGAGAGGATGTATGTTGCCTATAAATGGAAAATTACTAAATTAGATATATGATTTTCTCTTAAGAATATTTTATTTATAGGTAGGCTGTCTGGTGAAGAAAGTTTACAGCTTGGGGTTGCGAGACACTCCAAAATTCGGGACGATTTAGAGGAATAACAATGTTTATGGGTATTATCTACGACATGCTTAAAGTTTTGAAAAATTATCTCAAATTAAAATAGTTCAGGGAGTTGTTTGCAGCGCCCCCCAAAAATGGATTTTGATTAAAATTAACTATATTATAAGACTAGGGAATGGTTTTCAAGTACCATTTAGTAGAGGGTGGGCATTGCATTCCCCACGGGCAGGCGATGCACCGTAAATAATTTTCCTTCTATGGAAACAACCTGTTCCTCCATAAAAAGGACCTTGAATCCCTCCAATGCCCATTCCCAATTTCTGAAATTATGGAAATAGAAGAGATAATCAAATTCGAAATAAAACAATGAAAGGGAAGACCACTCCATGAGGCATTCTTTTTTTAAGGTAAAAATAGGGCGACGGGTCATATTTAAAATTATATATTTAGAAGGAAAAGTATCATCACCACTATTAGATGTTAGTAATGATAATACAAGAGACAGAATTTTTGAGGCGTGAAACATTTTCTTTAAAGAAATATTTGCTTCACTTGGTAATTCAAGTCTGCTTCAGGTTAATGCAAATTTTCTTTCCACGATACAACAGAAATTGAAAATTCCAGAAAGCAAATATGTAATTTTCCAACAATTCTCTGTGAAACAAGTTTGTACAAATTGCAGATTTTAGAAGGAGAAAATTTTGAGAGGAAAAAGAGAGATTAGAAGTTTGGAGGTGTATCATATTTATAGGATTGAAAAGGTGCTTCAACTTCATATTTCCAACAGCTAAACATTTTGAAATCGCAGCGATCAACTTTCAACAGTCAAATCTTTTAAAATCTCAACGGTTAATTTTCTACAATCAAAAATTTTCATTTGTGACATTTTGTTTTTATCAAATAAAATCCAACATTAGATAACCAAGAATACTAGAGAATAAAAAAATCTCTACTATATATGAGGATAAGGAGAAGACATGGTTGTCACTCTCTCGGAGGCATTCTTGCCAACAATATATACGTTAAATTTTTGGCTACATGGATAATCTAGCTAGGATTTTGATTATCACATTTTAATTACATTTTTATACCCTTATTACCTATGTTATATGAATAACGATATTACTAATAATCATTTTTATCTTATTTTGCAGGCTAATAAAGAAATAATGAATAAAAGCCCAAATGACTCAAATTCTCTGAATTTCTACCAATATTTGAAGCCCAAATCTGAAGACAAACAAAGGCCCAAGATACCAAATTGATCCAAGAGAAATTCGTGAAGAAAAATCAAGAAAAGACAAATTCGGTTGGGAACCAATCGGTTGACCGACCGGTTGGCTAACCGGTTGGCTAACCGATCGGCCAACCGATCGGTTTGCAATAGATTCCGAATTAATGGTGGATTTCTCTTCCTTTTTGGCTAGGTTTGATCCAATGGTTCACATCAACTCCGTTGGGCTATAAATAGGGGTGAAGGCTGAGTGTTTTGAGTGTGAAATATTTTGTAAAAACTCCATTTGGAGAGGAGGGTCACTCTTAATTGAGAAGACCTTCCAAAATTGTAACTTTTGTTACACAATAAATGAAATGTTTCACCCCTTCAATTTCCTTTCTCTTCTTCTAATCCAAGGACCAAAAGGAGGATTAGATTAAGATTAGGAGTTGTTGGTTTCTATTTTATTTCTTTTTCATTTTCTTCTTTATTTTCTTGTTTGTAGAATAGATTTACTTTCTTGCAATTTACTTTCATGCAATTTAATTCCATTTTATACCCTTATTACCTATGTTATATGAATAACGATATTACTAATAATCATTTTTATCTTATTTTGCGGGCTAATAAAGAAATAATGAATAAAAGCCCAAATGACTCAAATTCTCTGAATTTCTACCAATATTTGAAGCCCAAATCTGAAGACAAACAAAGGCCCAAGATACCAAATTGATCCAAGAGAAATTCGTGAAGAAAAATCAAGAAAAGACAAATTCGGTTGGGAACCAATCGGTTGACCAACCGGTTGGCCAACCGGTTGGCTAACCGGTTGGCTAACCGATCGGCCAACCGATCGGTTTGCAACAGATTCCGAATTAATGGTGGATTTCTCTTCCTTTTTGGCTAGGTTTGATCCAATGGTTCACATCAACTCCGTTGGGCTATAAATAGGGGTGAAGGCTGAGTGTTTTGAGTGTGAAATATTTTGTAAAAACTCCATTTGGAGAGGAGGGTCACTCTTAATTGAGAAGACCTTCCAAAATTGTAACTTTTGTTACACAATAAATGAAATGTTTCACCCCTTCAATTTCCTTTCTCTTCTTCTAATCCAAGGACCAAAAGGAGGATTAGATTAAGATTAGGAGTTGTTGGTTTCTATTTTATTTCTTTTTCATTTTCTTCTTTATTTTCTTGTTTGTAGAATAGATTTACTTTCTTGCAATTTACTTTCATGCAATTTAATTCCATGCAATTTACTTTCATGCAATGTATTTAATTCTTGTATTTACTTTCTAGAATAGATTTTTCTTTTCTTTAATTCACCTTGAGGCTAGAACCCTCTAGGAATTACCCTTTTAAGTGTGGAGCTAATATTAGGTGGGATCCTAGAGATTGTTTGAAACTAGCTAACAAATCCAACTCATTTTCATGAGATTGAGATAAGCTAAGTGGATCTACTCTAGATTCCTCATATCTTTAATTAATCCTCCATACTTTACCTTCTTTATTTTCCTCTTATCCTTGTTTTTCATTTGTTTGTTATTTTCCTTTATTCTTGATTTTGATTTTCCTCTCCTCTCTCTCAATCTTGCTTTCTTTTATTTTGCACTTATTTTCTCTCAATCTCATTTTCCCTCCATGTGCATATAATCTCAAACCTAGTTTTGTTATTATGTGCATATAACCACAACCACATTTTCAACTTTATTTTCTCCTCCTTTGCACATAATCCACAATCCACTCTCTTTTATCTCTCCACATTCACTTTCACCATTTTCTTATTTTCATTTTATTTGAAATAACTCCTAATTGTCACGCGCATAATTTGAGAACCAAAACTTGAGCAAAACTCTTCCTACTTCCCGTTCCTCGTGGGATCGATAATCTTTTATACTATAACTTGATAAAGGTAGTATACTTGCAACTAAGGAGGTAATCATTTATTTCCCATCAAGTTTTTGGCGCCGTTGCCGGGGAACGGTGCATAAGTAGGATTTTTATTGACTTTGGTTCCTTATTTTGTGTGTTTTCTTTTGTGTAGGAACTTGGAGCTTGAAGATCAAGAGTTGAAGATTCAAGATTGAAGAATTGCCTCCAACGAGGCTTTGCATTGCTTTTGCGTGGGTAACCTCTCTATCTAGTATTTTCAATTCCACCCTTTAGATAGTTCATATACATTAGAGACAATTAGGATAAAAATAAAAATAAAAATAAAAAAAGGATTTTTACCCTTGTCGACCCTAATAAACTTCATTTTTTTTTTGATTGTCGACCATAAAAAAAAAATAAAAAGATTTTTGTTTTTGCATCCTTTTTAGTTGCTTTTAATTTCTAGGGTTGCATTTCATATAATAGTAGGAATTCACCAAAGTGATTTGAGCATCTTGATTTGGCACACACTTGAAAATATTTTAAGGGCAAAACCCACTAATCAAGATAAGGTGAGGGATTTCATCACCCTTTCCTTAGCCCAAAAATCACTAATTCCTCACTACACTTACCCAAGCCTCTTAAAATTTGATTAGACGTTGGCCCCTAAGGATTCGAGTTAAGGAACAATAATTTCTTAAGTGAACCGGTCCAAATTTATTTGGATTAATTGGTGTCTAAGGCAAGATTTAGGGGTTGCGAAAGGCGCTCCGAAAGGAAAGAGGTACTTAATTGATCTTTGATCTCCCTCTAGTACTATCCTTACCTGGCTAATTACCCAAATAAACTTTGATCTTTTCACTAAGGGAATTTTTGGTTAGGAGCTGGTCTAAGTCAAGTTTAGGCTTAACCCTAGAGTTAGGGTGATTGGAAAGTGATTGCCTTGATTTATTTTTAGTTAGTTTTTCCTTATTTTTTTTCTCATCATCTTCTTAACTTTTTCTCTTATCCTTTTCAAATAAAAAAAATTTTGATTTTGGTGTATGCAAACTTGGGTTAGGGATAATACTAATCGTTTAATTAGTTTTGATCCATCTCTTGAACCAAGCGAAATGGCTAATACCAACCCACCTGTTCTTCAAGATGTTTGTTACCCCACTAGAAATGCAATCCCCTCTTGCATAAAACTCCCGAGGTAAATGGAACCAATTTTGAACTTGACCGCATTTCATAAACATGCTTCCCAAATTCTTAGAATTCGAAACCAGAAGGCATACATCTTTATCTCCGAATTTGAAGAAGTTTGCCTCATGATCAAGATGAGGGACTTAACGAAGATGCGATCAAACTCCGATTTATTCCATTTGCTCTTAAGGACAAAGCCAAAAATGGTCGTATAGTTTGCCCTGATTCCATCTCAACTTGGGGTGAATTTGTAGCAGTTTTCGAAAAAATTCTTTCCTATCCACAAAACAATCAAGCTTAGAAACAACATTCAAAATTTTAAAATTGTCCCGGGAGAACCTTTTTGGAAGTATTTTGACAAATTCAAAGATCTTCTTATCCAATGTCCTCACCATGGTCTTGAAAAATGGCGATTATGCCAAATCATTTATGAAGGATTGGATTATTCTTCAAAACTTCCTTAGAGTCAATGTGTCAAGGGGATTTCATGAAGAAAAACACTGAAGCTTGGGACTTTTAGAGAATTTATCAGAAAACTATGCGATTAGAACAACGTGATTCATCGATTACCCAATCCAATTCTAGAGGTCCTTCCTTAGAGTCAAACATAGCCTCTGAAGCTAAGATGGCTACAATTCTCTGAGTTAAAACTTTAGAAACCAAAGAACGAGCTCGGCTCAAATCAATCAAGTTTACGCCTCGGGTTGTCATAGCTGTCTTTCTGACCCATGCTTGAGCAATGTCCACTCTTAGGAAATACTCAATCTCTAGAAACGGATGAATCTTGCATTCCGGCATCCGATTAATGATCCATTTTCTCCAACCTATAATCCGGGTTGGAGAAATCATCCAATTTTGCATGGAATCGGGGTAATTTCTCGGAAATCAAAATTTCACTCCCTCTTCAAACCAACAATTCCCTAGGGCAACGCAGCTTTTCAGCTTCAAACCAATTTTCCACAATCAAATCGGTCATTTCCAAATCGGTTTCCTCATCATCAATCTATAAATCATATTCCTTCAAATGTTGAAAGCGTCTTAATGTGTTGGAAAGAGGTTTGGAAGCCTTGATTAAAACCTCTACACGGACTTCTGAACTTGTTGACTCAAACATCTAACACGATGAACTCCTTTATGCAATCAACGGGACAAATTCTCAACTCCAACACTCAAGCCATAGCTAGATTAGAAACCCGGCTTGGTCAACTAGCTAGCTATAAGTGAGAGAGAAAGGATCATTTCGAGTCAACCGTGACCAATCCAAAGAACGGGGTCAAGTTCAACTTTCCAAGATCAAGTGAATGCAATCCATTCACAACAATCGAGTAACGGGTTAATAATCAAGTCCTTGAGCGAGAGAATTACGTTGAATACATGCATCTTGAAGCCAACATTTGAAGAACCCTTTGTCAATGAACTTAGATTTTTAGAAAATAGAAAACAACAAGATTTCATTTTTAATGAAATTTTTGTTAATAACGAATCTAAGTTCAAAAGCATACAACCATTAATACCTACCTTCCATTCTTTGCACACATCACTAAAAACCACGAAATTTTTGGAATTTAAGCACATCGATGATTATATCAT
The DNA here is from genome assembly GCA_012295165.1 of Asparagus setaceus. NCBI lineage: Eukaryota > Viridiplantae > Streptophyta > Magnoliopsida > Asparagales > Asparagaceae > Asparagus > Asparagus setaceus. The sequence continues at coordinate 17,107,381 of CM022710.1, forward strand.
TTTGAAATTCTTTAAATTTCGGGTAGAATTTTCAGCAATAAGGTAGGATTTAATGTAGAATGTGAGCTTCTCATGTTTCATCTTTTATTCTACATTTTTATTTTTATCCCACAATAATAATAAAAGAATTTATTCCTCTCTCATGTGAGAGTTTCTTGTTCTTTTCAAAAAAAAAAAAAAACATATGAAAAAAAAAGAGAGAATAAATTTTGACTTCACCTTCTCATACCAAAGGTAATTCTGAAATTTTGTCATTGTTCGAAGTCGACCGAACAAATGTAAGTGCTTCCATTCTTATCTGTTTTTACTTTGTGCATAATAGAATTTGCATTGAGGACAATGCAAAATTTAGGTGTGGGGGTGGGAATTAGTCATTTTATCTTTATCTTAGTTATTTTTTCTTTTTCTTACCATTCTTTTATGTCATTTTTTCCCCTTCTTTTCATCATAAAAAAAATATAGTCACTTGCCAACTTAATAGAGTTGATTAATAATTGATCAATTTGATAGAATTTAAGTCTTCTAATCCTTAGTTAGTTCTATACTCAAGTTTACCTTTTATGACAACTCCAAATAAATTTCTTAAGAAATGATTTTCAAGTAGTATACTTTACTTAAGTTTTAACTTAGATTTTTAATTAAAGTAATGGAATTTTTGCATGCCTAACTTAGAGTTGGAAATAATTTTTCAAGTTGTCTTGATCCAAATATTGTTCAGAATATATATACATATACACATATATATATTATACTAACTTAACAAAAGAAGAAAAATTTCTCTTAAAATCATTGGTGGTTCTATTTTCCAAGATCAAGTGAATGCAATCCATTCACAACAATCGAGTAACGGGTTAATAATCAAGTCCTTGAGCGAGAGAATTACGTTGAATACATGCATCTTGAAGCCAACATTTGAAGAACCCTTTGTCAATGAACTTAGATTTTTAGAAAATAGAAAACAACAAGATTTCATTTTTAATGAAATTTTTGTTAATAACGAATCTAAGTTCAAAAGCATACAACCATTAATACCTACCTTCCATTCGCACACATCACTAAAAACCCGAAATTTTTGGAATTTAAGCACATCGTGATTATATCATTTTGAAATTCTTTAAATTTCGGGTAGAATTTTCAGCAATAAGGTAGGATTTAATGTAGAATGTGAGCTTCTCATGTTTCATCTTTTATTCTACATTTTTATTTTTATCCCACAATAATAATAAAAGAATTTATTCCTCTCTCATGTGAGAGTTTCTTGTTCTTTTCAAAAAAAAAAAAAAACATATGAAAAAAAAAGAGAATAAATTTTGACTTCACCTTCTCATACCAAAGGTAATTCAGAATTTTGTCATTGTTCGAAGTCGACCGAACAAATGTAAGTGCTTCCATTCTTATCTGTTTTTACTTTGTGCATAATAGAATTTGCATTGAGGACAATGCAAAATTTAGGTGTGGGGGTGGGAATTAGTCATTTTTATCTTTATCTTAGTTATTTTTTCTTTTTCTTACCATTCTTTTATGTCATTTTTTCCCCTTCTTTTCATCATAAAAAAAAATATAGTCACTTGCCAACTTAATAGAGTTGATTAATAATTGATCAATTTGATAGAATTTAAGTCTTCTAATCCTTAGTTAGTTCTATACTCAAGTTTACCTTTTATGACAACTCCAAATAAATTTCTTAAGAAATGATTTTCAAGTAGTATACTTTACTTAAGTTTTAACTTAGATTTTTAATTAAAGTAATGGAATTTTTGCATGCCTAACTTAGAGTTGGAAATAATTTTTCAAGTTGTCTTGATCCAAATATTGTTCAGAATATATATACATATACACATATATATATTATACTAACTTAACAAAAGAAGAAAAATTTCTCTTAAAATCATTGGTGGTTCTATTTTACTAAGCCTAAGTTGGTGAGTAATTAAGCAGGAGTATTTCTATGCTTAATGACCTAAGCCCAATTGGGTTGGGATTCATTGGCCCAAAACTCGCTAAATGGTCACTTAGAAAGCCCGATTAAAAGAACAAAACCACCAAGGAATAAAGAGTTAAAAAAAAAAAAGATTGTCATACTAATCATGTTTTTATATATAGTTATATTTGTATATGTTCTTGAAAAATTAAATGGATTTAAAGACTTGAAGTTTGTTTAAAACAAAGAGTTAGCATGTTCTTTTCAAAACTTTCAAATTAAATTTTTGAGTTAAACTTGGTTTTGTATAACTATAATGAAAGGATTTTCTTAAGAAAATTACATTGGAGTTATGATAAAACGTTTTCTTGAGTATTAACCAACTTCAATTGGAATGTTTGAAGATATCAAATGAATTAATTATTTTATTAACTTCTTTTAAATTGGCAAGTTGACTGAATTTTGTGGGTATATTCACTGCAAACCCTCACGAGACTACAACTCGTCCACTAGGGTAACCTAGGGGTTTAAAGGCTTGTTGTATGTGCTAAATACAACCGTGATTCCTGCGAAAGTGAGTTAGGTTTTCTTTTTATTTTCTTTGCTAGAGGACTAGCAAAAGTTTAGGTGTGGGGGTATTTGATTATCACATTTTAATTACATTTTTATACCCTTATTACCTATGTTATATGAATAACGATATTACTAATAATCATTTTTATCTTATTTTGCGAGGCTAATAAAGAAATAATGAATAAAAGCCCAAATGACTCAAATTCTCGAATTTCTACCAATATTTGAAGCCCAAATCGAAGACAAACAAAGGCCCAAGATACCAAATTGATCCAAGAGAAATTCGTGAAGAAAAATCAAGAAAAGACAAATTGGTTGGGAACCAATCGGTTGACCAACCGGTTGGCCAACCGGTTATTAACCGGTTATTAACCGATCGCCAACCGATCGGTTTACAAATGATTCAATTAATGGTGGATTTCTCTTTCTTTTGGCTAGGTTTGATCCAATGGTTCACATCAACTCCGTTGGGCTATAAATAGGGGTGAAGGCTGAGTGTTTTGAGTGTGAAATATTTTGTAAAAACTCCATTTGGAGAGGAGGGTCACTCTTAATTGAGAAGACCTTCCAAAATTGTAACTTTGTTACACAATAAATGAAATGTTTCACCCTTCAATTTCCTTTCTCTTCTTCTAATCCAAGGACCAAAGGAGGATTAGATTAAGATCGAGGAGTTGTTGGTTTCTATTTTATTTCTTTTCATTTTCTTCTTTATTTTCTTGTTTGTAGAATAGATTTACTTTCATGCAATTTACTTTCTTGCAATTTACTTTCATGCAATTTAATTCCATGCAATTTACTTTCATGCAATGTATTTAATTCTTGTATTTACTTTCTAGAATAGATTTTTCTTTTCTTTAATTCACCTTGAGGCTAGAACCCTCTAGGGAATTACCCTTTTTTAAGTGTGGAGCTAATATTCGTGGGATCCCTAGAGATTGTTTGAAACTAGCTAACAAATCCAACTCATTTTCATGAGATTGAGATAAGCTAAGTGGATCTACTCTAGATTCCTCATATCTTTAATTAATCCTCCATACTTTACCTCTTTAATTAATCCTCCATACTTTACCTTCTTTATTTTCCTCTTATCCTTGTTTTTCATTTGTTTGTTATTTTCCTTTATTCTTGATTTTGATTTTCCTCTCCTCTCTCTCTCAATCTTGCTTTCTTTTATTTTGCACTTATTTTCTCTCAATCTCATTTTCCCTCCATGTGCATATAATCTCAAACCTAGTTTTGTTATTATGTGCATATAACCACAACCACATTTTCAACTTTATTTTCTCCTCCTTTGCACATAATCCACAATCCACTCTCTTTTATCTCTCCACATCCACTTTTACCATTTTCTTATTTTCATTTTATTTGAAATAACTCCTAATTGTCACGCGCATAATTTGAGAACCAAAACTTGAGCAAAACTCTTCCTACTTCCCGTTCCTCGTGGGATCGATAATCTTTTATACTATAACTTGATAAAGGTTGTATACTTGCAACTAAGGAGGTAATCATTTATTTCCCATCAAGTTTTGGATCATCTCCATTGGCTATTCAAAAATAATAGAGACTATTACTTTTAATCTTAATTATTTATTATTTAATGGATAAGCGTGATTTGTCTTACGGACTACAAAGTGAAACAAGCAAATATGACTAGTGAGATACTTGGAATGAATCACAGATTTCCACGATCATATCTTGAATGATCAAAATTGAAATTAAATATAGTGGCCCCTCAACTACTTTTGATAGTGAAGCGAATCAAATCCTACTATGTAAACTATACTATTTGAAACACGGTTATTTTGTGATGACCCTCGAAATGTATTGCTATAGAGAGGTCTTAAATGAGAGAGAGAGAGAGAGAGAGAGAGAGAGAGAGAGAGAGAGAGAGAGAGACTACTTACCTTTTGCAAGACCACCAATTGATTTCCAAAAGGATCATCCTTGAGAGCACCATAGAATCGTTGTGGTTCTTGAGCAAATCCACTGAATACCTCATTGTCAAAGCCAAGCAAGAGGCACATCCCATGACGAATAACCCCCGGATTATTTGCAAACATGTCACAGTCCACATTGAGGATGAAAGGGGCATTTGTCATGACTCCCGATACTCTCGTCTGCAAATATTATCAAGTTCAAAATTATTGGCATTTTGTAAGTTTACTTGAAAATATTTATTTATTATTGTCATTCTTGGTTGATCGTCGATGATTATTACATAACTTCTTGATCATTTTTTGTGGTTATTCGTTGCTGATTGCATGATTTTTAAGCAACCTTGTAGCAAAAGGGATGTCTATTTTGAAATCTTTTTCTAAGATGACCGATTTGGAATTAGTACTTTTATGGGTGATTATTTCCTTTTTAAGTGTGGAGCTAATATTCGTGGGATCCCTAGAGATTGTTTGAAACTAGCTAACAAATCCAACTCATTTTCATGAGATTGAGATAAGCTAAGTGGATCTACTCTAGATTCCTCATATCTTTAATTAATCCTCCATACTTTACCTCTTTAATTAATCCTCCATACTTTACCTTCTTTATTTTCCTCTTATCCTTGTTTTTCATTTGTTTGTTATTTTCCTTTATTCTTGATTTTGATTTTCCTCTCCTCTCTCTCTCAATCTTGCTTTCTTTTATTTTGCACTTATTTTCTCTCAATCTCATTTTCCCTCCATGTGCATATAATCTCAAACCTAGTTTTGTTATTATGTGCATATAACCACAACCACATTTTCAACTTTATTTTCTCCTCCTTTGCACATAATCCACAATCCACTCTCTTTTATCTCTCCACATCCACTTTTACCATTTTCTTATTTTCATTTTATTTGAAATAACTCCTAATTGTCACGCGCATAATTTGAGAACCAAAACTTGAGCAAAACTCTTCCTACTTCCCGTTCCTCGTGGGATCGATAATCTTTTATACTATAACTTGATAAAGGTTGTATACTTGCAACTAAGGAGGTAATCATTTATTTCCCATCAAGTTTTGGATCATCTCCATTGGCTATTCAAAAATAATAGAGAGACTATTACTTTTAATCTTAATTATTTATTATTTAATGGATAACTGTGATTTGTCTTCTGGACTACAAAGTGAAACAAGCAAATATGACTAGTGAGATACTTGGAATGAATCACAGATTTCCACGATCATATACTGAATGATCAAAATTGAAATTAAATATAGTGGCCCCTCAACTACTTTTTGATAGTGAAGCAGAATCAAATCCTACTATGTAAACTATACTATTTGAAACACGGTTATTTTGTGATGACCCTCGAAATGTATTGCTATAGAGAGGTCTTAAATGAGAGAGAGAGAGAGAGAGAGAGAGAGACTACTTACCTTTTGCAAGACCACCAATTGATTTCCAAAAGGATCATCCTTGAGAGCACCATAGAATCGTTGTGGTTCTTGAGCAAATCCACTGAATACCTCATTGTCAAAGCCAAGCAAGAGGCACATCCCATGACGAATAACCCCCGGATTATTTGCAAACATGTCACAGTCCACATTGAGGATGAAAGGGGCATTTGTCATGACTCCCGATACTCTCGTCTGCAAATATTATCAAGTTCAAAATTATTGGCATTTTGTAAGTTTACTTGAAAATATTTATTTATTATTGTCATTCTTGGTTGATCGTCGATGATTATTACATAACTTCTTGATCATTTTTTGTGGTTATTCGTTGCTGATTGCATGATTTTTAAGCAACCTTGTAGCAAAAGGGATGTCTATTTTGAAATCTTTTTCTAAGATGACCGATTTGGAATTAGTACTTTTATGGGTGATTATTTCCTTTTTAACTAGATGAACATGGGATGAGAATGCAAAAGCCTTTGCATTAACAATATCTATTTATATCTATACTACTATATAAAGGTTCAAGTGAGGACAATCTAAAAATATGAACAGATGGAGGACATGCCCTCTTTCTTATTATGGTTAAGAGGGTAAAAAGAAATTTTACAAGAGATTTTTTTCTCCTATACCTCTTTGTTATTTTTCTAGAACAACCTGATCAACATTTTATCAAACCATAGATAGATTCTACACAATTATATATTCATTTTAGATTACAAAATATATAAAGAGAAAGATAAGTTTGTTTATTAAGATACATTATCATGTCTAAATACCAAAGAGCCAAGGATGTTATATATATATATATATATATATATATATATATATATATATAGAGAGAGAGAGAGAGAGAGAGATTCCATCTACAATTTAATTAATAAAATCAAGGCACTAATAAAAATAACAAATGAAAAACCAGATTTTAAGAATTATTTTACCAATTAAATATAACTCAAATGGTAAGCGATTCGAGGTAGATTATAGAAGATTACGAGTTCAGTTTTCCTTACTCTTCTCATCTAATAAACTGAAAATATATTTCAATTGCATCCTTTAAATACAACCTTATTCTTTTGATTAAATTAATTTACATGAACAAACATAGAAAACTTTTAGACAGTAATTTCCTTTAAGTTACTCGAAAAATAGCATTGAATTAATTTTGATAAATTAGTTTTTATCATGTGCATTATGCATGTGCATGTGATCTAGTTCTATGTCTATCAGCTTCATTTTCTTTCTCACTATTACATTAATTATCTCTAAACTAGGTAGTTTTAGGGCCAGTTTGATGTTGCTTTTTCAGGCTGCTTCTACTTTATTTTTAAAAAATAGTGAATAATGGTGTTTGGTAAAACTTATTTTGCATGCTTATTGAAACTACTGCTGCATTTTAAGGTGGTGCTTTTAGAAGACCAACTGCAGGTGATCCGGACGGTTAGAAGGTTCCAATATGGCTTCTACGGTCTTGGGTTCGATTCCGGGCTGGGTTATAAAAAAAATTAAAAATAAATAAAAACTTTAGCTTTTAGAAGCAATCTAAGGATTCTTTTAAAAACACCTTCTTTGTTTTGTAGTTTTAGTACCATACATACCTTTTAGTTTTTGACATTATTATCTTATTTATCCTAAAATGATCTTGTAGCTAAAGTTACATCTATTTTTGTCATTTTTCCTTATAATAATTTTTAAGCATAATTTTACAAAACATTATGATATATGATTATCAAACAACTATTTTCAGTAGCTTTATATTATTTATTGTTTCTATAAGTTGCTTATATGAGCAACTTATCATAAGCTCTAGCACTACCAAACTGATAATTAGTCCCGACCACTTTTAGTTTTCTAGTGACTTGTCAACTTTTCTAGATAAAGTTATTTTTGAAGTTCTCTTTTTATACATGTCAAAAAGGTTACAGAAAGCGCTAGGCGGTCTAGACGTTGGACCCAACACCTAGAGCCTAGGCACCTAGGTGGGGGTCTTGATGGGGCCTAGGCATCTTTCCTATTTTTATTTTTTAATTACAATGATTGATAGTAAATATCAATGTTATAGAAAGCTGAGGCGCCGGACTGCCGCACAAGCCAATTTCTTTCTTCATTTTAAGTGGTAGTGGAGGAGATTATTCTGAAGGTCGGAGGAGGTAGAGGTGTTCATAGTTGGAGGCTGAAGGAATTTGGAGGAGGTTGGAAGACATGGAGGGTACAACGGAGGAAATGATCAATACCTAAATAGTGCAGTTCACCTAGGCAGACAACGCTCCCCTAGGCGCTCTCAAAACCTAGGTGGACAGCCTAGGTACCACATTGGTGCTAGGCGCTAGGCGGGTGACCTAGGTACCACCTAGGCCTAGGTGTATGTCTAGACAGGCTAGGTGAAGACTTTTTAAAATATTGCATGTGGGCCATTTGACACTTTCTATCTCCATTCAAAATAAATTTTTGTGTGGCTGAAAATATTTTCAACTTGAAACAACCTTTGGTTTTTTTCCTATTTGGACTCAAACACATTCTATGGCAACACATCAAACCTGTTGTGGGTCCAGCCCAAAATCAAGGCCCAAAAGAGGTCCATGTGATTGAATCCTTGCTGGAGAAGGATTAGTAGGGCCTAATTGTAATTAGATTAGGTTAAGGGACCTTGGAATAATATTTCTTTTAAATAAGGAATAATTTTGTGAAACCATGTAGTGGGTTTTATAACGAAACAGAGAGCACGATTTATTTGTGTGCACTATTTTCGAAGAGAGAGAAAGAAAAAAAGAGGAGAGAAAAAGTTGATTTTCGGATTGCTCGTCTGTCCGATTGCAGTGATTCAAATACCATTTTCTTTAGAACTACGATGCCGTCAAGAGGTCAGTGTTGATTTCTCCGTGGGCGTTGGAGATTTGAGTTGAGATGAGTTTTAGAGTTTTGGTGCCCACTGTATTTTCTCTTATGATTTAATCTTCAAGTTTGGGTGTAGCTTTGAGGATTTGTACTCTTGATTCATAGTAGAATATTTCTCTGTGGATTGCCTCGTGGACGTAGGCACGATTTTCTGAACCACGTTAAATCTTAGTGTTTGCTTACGTATGATATTTTCGTTGGTGCCGTTATTTATATCTAGTGTTTAATTCCGCAGATATTCTTTATAAAATTCCTAACAAGTGGTATCAGAGCCCTGGTTTGAGGCGTGTCTTGGGATGCAAAAGATGGAGAGTTTCGGCACAATGATAAAATTAGATGATTCTAATTAGCAAGTATGGAAGTCCAAGATGGAAGATATTCTTTATTGCAAAGATTTACATGATCCTATTGAGGGAGATGAAGCCAAGTCAGAAAAGATGACCGACAAAGAGTGGGAGAAATAACACAGAAAGGTGACTGGTTATATTCCAATGTGGATCGATGTTAGTGTGCTTTTACGATATATCGAGTGAGACTAATGCGAAATCTCTATGGAAGAAGCTTGAGGATCTCTACGAGCAGAAGACCATTGGGAACAAGGCGTTCATTAAGAGGTGGTTAGTGAACTTGAAGTTTAAGGAAGGAAGCAGCATAGTAGAGCCCTTGAATGAGTTTAAGAGTTTGGTTAATCAGTTAGCCACCATGAAGATGACTGTCGATGATAAGTTACAAGCTTTATTGCTGTTGGGTTCTTTGCCAGACAGTTGGGAGACATTGATGGTGACGGCCAGCAACGCACTCCAGATGGTGCGTTATCGATGAGTATGGTTACTAGTAGTTTATTCAATAAGGAGACTCAGAAGAAGTCTACCAACACAAATAACTCACATGCCCTCATGAAGAACAGGGGTAGGAGTAGGTATAGGGACAGTTTAGAGGTTGTAGCGCATCCAAGGGCAGATCAAAGTCTAAAGGGAGAGGTTATTTTTATTGTGAAAAGCAGGGTCATATCAAGAAGCATTGTTGGATATGGAAGAAAGAGCAAGCTGGGAACAAAGATGAAAAAAAGAAAGCAGACAGTGACACTATAGCTACCCTATCTGAGACCGATGTGGTTCTCACTTTTGGGGAAGAAAACTGCATAGATGTTACAGATCAGAATTCTGTGTGGATAGTGGATACAGGAGCTATATGTCATGCTACCTCTAGTGGGGACCTTTTCACATCGAACAGAGTGAGTGACTTTGACAATGTGAAGATGGGCAATACTAGCTACTCGAAGATTGTGGGACTTGGTGACATACACTTACAGATAGATACCGGATGCGCATTGATCGTAAAGAATGTGGCGTGTTCTCAATTTGTGGCTCAACTTACTTTCGGGTCTTACTTTTGGCCGAATGGGATATGATGTTCACTTCGGTGGAGGAAAATGCAAAATCATCAAAGGCTCTCTTGTAGTGCCAAGAGCAAGTATATGCTGCAATTTGTACAAGACTCAAGTGAAGGCTTCATATGATTCTTTGAGCATGGATCAAGATGGTGACTCTCAGTTTGTGGCACAGGAGGCTCGGGCACATGAGTGATAATAGGTTGGAGATATTGGCAAAAAGTCTCTCATTCCCATTTCCCAAAGGTTTGTCACTTACCCCTTATGATTATTGTTTGTTTGGAAAACAACATAGAATTTCTCTTAGTAAGCCTTCTAAAAGAAAAGATAATATTCTGGATTTGATTTATTCTTATATTTGTGGTCCTATTGAGGTAGAGTCATTGGGTGACAACAAGTACTTTGCCACATTTATTGATGATGCATCACGGAAGATGTGGGTCTTCATATTGAGGATAAAGAATCTGGTGTTTCCAGTCTTCCAGCAGTTGCATGCCATGGTGAAGAGGTAGATAGGCAAGAAGTTATAGTATTTGCACTGATAATGAAAGAGAGTACACTTTCATTGACTTTAGTGATTATTGCTCCAAGAATACACTATTACTCCAAGCATTGTATTCAGCATCAGAGGACAAAGCCCGACACATCGCAATACAATAGAGTTGTAGAGAGGTACAACAGAACTATTATGAAGAAAGTTAGATACATGTTGAAGATGACGAAATCACCAAAGAGCTTCTGCGCTGCAGCTGTTCACACTGCATGCTACATAATCAACAGATCTCCTTTAGTTTTTTTGGATTTTGATATTACATAGAGGGTTTGGTCTAGGAAGGATATTTTCTACTCTCATCTGAAGGTGTTTGGTTGCAAGGCGTTTGCATATATTCCGTAGGAGCAGAGACAAAAGCTTGATGATAGGGCGATTCCTTGCATCTTTCTTGGTTATGGAGAAGATGAGTTTGGCTATAAGCTCTGGGATCCAGAGAAGAGAAGAATTATCGGACGACCAGATGTGGTCTTTCATAAGGGCGGACTATTGTAAATCTCGGAGAGCGAGCGGTCGAGATAGTGTTGCTAGTGGATACAGGAGCTATATGTCATGCTACCTCTAGTGGGGACCTTTTCACATCGAGCAGTGAGTGACTTTGACAATGTGAAGATGGGCAATACTAGCTACTCGAAGATTGTGGGACTTGGTGACATACACTTCGAGATAGATACGGATCGCATTGATCGTAAAGAATGTGGCGTGTTCTCAATTTGTGGCTCAACTTACTTTCGGGTCTTACTTTTGGCCGAATGGGATATGATGTTCACTTCGGTGGAGGAAAATGCAAAATCATCAAAGGCTCTCTTGTAGTGCCAAGAGCAAGTATATGCTGCAATTTGTACAAGACTCAAGTGAAGGCTTCATATGATTCTTTGAGCATGGATCAAGATGGTGACTCTCAGTTTGTGGCACAGGAGGCTCGGGCACATGAGTGATAATAGGTTGGAGATATTGGCAAAAAGTCTCTCATTCCCATTTCCCAAAGGTTTGTCACTTACCCCTTATGATTATTGTTTGTTTGGAAAACAACATAGAATTTCTCTTAGTAAGCCTTCTAAAAGAAAAGATAATATTCTGGATTTGATTTATTCTTATATTTGTGGTCCTATTGAGGTAGAGTCATTGGGTGACAACAAGTACTTTGCCACATTTATTGATGATGCATCACGGAAGATGTGGGTCTTCATATTGAGGATAAAGAATCTGGTGTTTCCAGTCTTCCAGCAGTTGCATGCCATGGTGAAGAGGTAGATAGGCAAGAAGTTATAGTATTTGCACTGATAATGAAAGAGAGTACACTTTCATTGACTTTAGTGATTATTGCTCCAAGAATACACTATTACTCCAAGCATTGTATTCAGCATCAGAGGACAAAGCCCGACACATCGCAATACAATAGAGTTGTAGAGAGGTACAATGAGAACTATTATGAAGAAAGTTAGATACATGTTGAAGATGTGAAATCACCAAAGAGCTTCACACTGCTCACACTGCATGCTACATAATCAACAGATCTCCTTTAGTTTTTTTGGATTTTGATATTACATAGAGGGTTTGGTCTAGGAAGGATATTTTCTACTCTCATCTGAAGGTGTTTGGTTGCAAGGCGTTTGCATATATTCCGTAGGAGCAGAGACAAAAGCTTGATGATAGGGCGATTCCTTGCATCTTTCTTGGTTATGGAGAAGATGAGTTTGGCTATAAGCTCTGGGATCCAGAGAAGAGAAGAATTATCGGACGACCAGATGTGGTCTTTCATAAGGGCCAGACTATTGTAAATCTCGGGAGAGCAGAGCAGTCAGATAGTGTTGCTAGTGAGATTCCAAATATGACACCCATTCAGTCTCCAGTACAGTTACATCCTACAGATACAGAACATGTGCATGATGATAATGGTGTTGATGATGACGGTCAGATACCAGAGCAGGGAGATAGTGATCAGGATCACGAGTAGGAGACTCCTCAGCAGGGGGAGCATCACTAGCAGCAAGAGATTGCAGAGCCACAGCTTAGGAGATCAACTAAAGAGCATAGACCATCCTCAAGATATCCTCCCTCAGAATATTCTTTGCTGATAGAAGAGGGGGAGCTAGAGAGCTTTCAGAAGGCACAGACTCATAAAGATAAGGACAGATGGTTTCAGGCTATGCAGACAGAGATGAGGTCTCTCCAGAAGAATGACACTTATGAGTTGATGAGTTGCCGAAGGATAGAAAAGGTTTGAAGAACAAGTGGGTATTCAAGTTGAAGAAGGATAGCTATAAAGAGATTCAAGAATACACAGCCAGATTAGTGGTCAAAGGTTTTGGTCAGAAAAATGGCATTGACTTTATTGAGATTTTCTCACCGGTTGTGAAGATGACATCCATTAGAGTGATTTTGGGGCTAGCAGCTAGTTTAGACCTCGAGATTGAGCAGCTTGATGTGAAGACTGCATTCCTTCATGGCGATTTAGAGGAGGAGATCTACATGGAGTAGTCGGAGGGTTTTGAAGTGAAGGAAAAAGAACATATGGTTTGCAGGTTGAGAAGAGCCTCTATGGTTTGAAGCAAGCACCCAGGTAGTGGTATAAGAATTTTGACTGTTTCATATTGAGTCATGGCTACCAGAGAACAGTTGCAGATTCTTGTGTATATTTCAGGAGATTTTCAGATTCTAGCTTATTATTTTGCTTTACATGGATGACATGTTGATTGTTGGTCAGGACAGTCAAACGATTAGTGAGCTGAAAAATGAGTTGTTTAAATCCTTTGCCATGAAGGATTTGGGCTCGGCACAGCAGATTCTTGGTATGAAGATTGCTCGTGATAGGAAAGCCAGAAAATTATGGTTATCACAGAAGAAATATATTGAACGGTTGCTTGATAGATTCAACATAAAATGTGCCAAGGCAGTTAGTACTCCTATTGCAGGTCACTTGAAGCTTAGCAAGAAGTTTTGCCCGATTACAGATGAGGAAAAGAGTGAGATGGAGAATATTCCTTACTCTTCAGCTGTAGGGAGTTTGATGTATGCCATGATTTGCACTCAGCCAGATATAGCTCATGCAGTTGGCGTTGTAAGCGGGTTTCTTTCTATTCCAGGGAAAGTACATTGGGAAGATGTAAAGTAGATATTGAAATATTTGAAAGGCAGTTCGGGATTGTGTTTGAGTTTTGGAGGTTCCACGCCATTACTATAAGGTTTTACAGATGCGAATATGGCAGGTGATCTCAATCACAGGAAGTCTACCTCAGGTTGGTTGTTCACTTTTGCAAGGGGAGCTGTATCTTGGCAGTCCAGATTGTAAAAGTATGTTGCTTTATCTACAATAGAGGCTGAATATATTACATTTGCAGAAGCCGATAAAGAGATGGTTTGGTTGAGAAGATTTCTGCAGGAGTTAAGCTTGCAGCTGAATGAGTATCAAGTTTTTATTGATAGTCAGAGTGCTCTTGATTTGAGCAAGAATTCTACATTCCATTTCTAGATAAAATACATTGATGTGAGACATCATTGACTTAGAGAAGCTGTTGAGAAAGAAGAGCTGAAGCTACAGAAGATTCACACAAATAAGAGTCCAGCAGATTTTTTGACGAAGACCGTTCCTAAAGAGACGACCGAATTGTGTTGGCGATTGGCCAACATGGACTCCCGGTGAGAAGTCACAGATTGGCATATCCCCTTTTTGGGATAGAGGGGGAGATTGTTGTGGGTCCAGCCCAAAATCAAGGCCCGCATGAGATCCATGTGATTGAATCCTTGCTGGAGAAGGATTAGTCGGGCCTAATTAGATTAGGTTAAGGGACCTTGGAATAATATTCCTTTTAAATAAGGAACAATTTTTGTGAAACCATGTAGTGGGTTTTAGAATGAAACAGAGAGCACAATTTATTTGTGTGCGCTGTTTTCAAAGAGAGAGAAAGAAAAAGAGAGAAGAGAAAAAAAGTTGATTTTCGAATTGCTCGTTTGTTCGATTGCAGTGATTCACATGCCGTTTTCTTTAAAAAATGACTACGCCGTCAAGGGTACGGTGTTGGTTTCTCCACGGGTGTTGGGGATTTGATTTCAGACAGGTTTTTGGGTTTTAGTACCCTAGAGGTAACACTGTATTTTCTCTTGTGATTTAATCCTCAAGTTTGGGTGTAGCTTTTAGGATTTGTACTCTTAATTCATTGTGGAATATTTCTCTCTGGATTGCCCCGTGGACGTAGGCATGATTTGCCGAACCACGTTAAATTTTGGTGTTTACTTGCGTATAATATTTTTGTTTTTGCCGGCAAATAATCTTTATAAAATTCCTAACAAAACCGTCAAACTAAAATATTTGAATATCAGTAGTTGAAAGCATCCAAATTTATAGATGCAATTATGCAGCCTACTATGTATTTCTAGGGCTTTACTTTCTAACTAGTAGCAATAAATAATTTTCTTTGTATCGTTTTTTGTTACTCATTGTATTACCAGAACATTCATAGCTCCTGCTTTGAAATGGTGTGGACTTTTTGGCCTCTTCTCTCTAGCAACATAAATCAAATGTGGAATACCATACTCTTCCTTGGTCTCCGATATCACCTACAAAGTAAAGGAAATAAGTTAGAGGGCAAACTTTTGAAAAGTAAAATATCAATTTTGTATTTTGTTTAATTCTTAAGGTGCTGTTTGGCAACGGGTTAAGTGAGGGGTTAAGGAGACTTAACCCCTTCTTAACCCGCCAAACACAAAATATCTGTACAAGGGTTAAAATGAGTTAACCCTCTATAATTTGCCAAACACAAAAAATATAGAAGGGTTAAGCTAACCCTTCTGGAGGGGTTAAAATGAGTAAACCCCTCAAAATGAGGGGTTTACTAATACTCCTATTTAGAAGTATTAAGAGTTAACCCTTCTATTTATAAAGAAAATACTCAAAATCCTCGTTATTCCCAAACACTAAAAATTATCACAAGAGCTAAAGTAAAACTTATTTAACGGGTTAATAATTTAGTCCTTCGGGTTATCGGTTGGGCTAACTACGTTAATCCTTCTCCTTAATCTCTCTTTCTTAACCATTTGCCAAATAGGGCCTAAAGTCGTTTGCTTAGCATACTTTTTTAAGGCAAAAATAGGAAATTGGATCCCCGTTCATATATATGTGGAAAGCATAAATATTTATAGAAAAGGATACGAGAATATATCCAAAAGTGTTTATCAAAAGCACAGAGAGTTTCCTAATCATAAAGTTACAGATTTTCTTCTTGTACGCATCCATAAGGTGAAAAGAGGATTATAGCTGTCATTCACAGCAAACATAGATACGTACAGGAACCAAACCTAACCCCATATTTATGAAAATGAAACACAAAGTTTAATTTACAAACAGCAACAACAAACGCAAAAAAACAAAACTTGTTTGCTTGGCATATTATTCTTATTAGCATTTTATTTTGGTACGTTGTTTGTTTTGATAACTTAGCAGAAACCAATAATAAAAAATTGAAAATGACTTCTACCGGACTGATATCCTTATAAGATCTTTGTAGCGTCATTCATTGTTTTTATTCACACAGATTTATATGTCTACTACATGTTGAAAATGAATATATTACCAAATTATTTCAGAATAAGTTAATACTTATAGTCACCCCCAAAGTTAATTACAGACAAAATGAGATGAAGGTTGAACAATCTAAACTAGCTAAGACCTGCCCCACACCGTGAAATTCTTGTTGTAATGATGACGATGCTCACGATGAAATTTGGATAATGCTATTGCTGAATGTGAGTGTTATTTTTGTGATGAGAATAATTGTGAAATTGGATTTTTCTTATGTTCTTTTTTGGGTAAAGATTAATTGTTTTCCCCTTGCATTTTGTTATAGATGAGGAGACTCGATGGTATGATGGGAAGGTGAGTTCATTTTCTCCCAAGATTGGTAGCTCCATTATCAAACTTTTAGGTTAAATGACGCCCGAGTACTTTAAAATTTTATATATTTTGTACTTATGCTCCTCCTCCATCCAAAAACTATAATGGACCAAACCCTAAAACCAAGTAACTTTTGGATTTAAATTGATTTTTTGGTAGCTTTTACTTTAGAATTATATCCATTGCTGATAAAAGTTTTGAACATTAGGCATTTCAAGTTAATTTGCCTAAAGTCTTGAACTTTTAATTTTTTTAATTTTAGAGAAATATAGGATTATAATAGGTTGAGACCATTAAGCTATCAAAAACGTTTATCTTAATGTTGTCTTTCCCTTGATTAGCAAAGCAAGTTTGGAAAATTAAAGATTGGATTATGAAATTGCGAACCTTGAAATCCCTCTCGATCAAGAATGAGTGGCTTGGTGCTTTTTCTGATGGTGGAGGTCATATTATTGCATATGCAATTGTTTTTATCTATTTGTTTATATTTTGAGATTTTAGCATTCTCTAATAATATATATGATTTATGATCGATATTTGTTATTCACATAAGTATTTCATAATAATAGCATTTTCTAATTATTTTGTTTGTTATTCACCTAAGATTGTGAGGTATATCCTATGCCACATTCATGCTCTTATTCATAGTCCAATAGTGTGAGTTCTTTCTATAAATGTGTTCATTTCTTGAGTATTTTCTCTTTGCCAATATTTTTGATTGGACAACCGCTCCAATTCTAATTAACAAGGAAAGACTTTAGTTCCTTGGGATTGTAGTTTTATTTTGTTTGTTCTTAATTCTGTTTCTTTTTTCTTTTACATTTTTAAAAGGTTCGAGTGAAGATTGAAGTAGTCGTGGGGATCCAAAGGGCATACTATGTGCGCAAGTGGATGAATTGAAGGTATATTTGATGGAGATGCATGGTTATTCTTAGGATTCTATCAAGAGATAAAATATTTTTCTTCAACCATTTATTTTTATGCATTTTAATATAATTTGCTTCTTTTCTTTGTGAATAATTACCAAATTATTATTAATCGTTTAGATCTCGATTACTATAATTTATTGTCACATATATTTTAAATTTACTTAATCATAATTATTTAAGATTCATACTTTTTCATCACATGTGATTCTAATTTACTTTAAACGCTTACCTATAACTAAACTTTCCTCACTCCGCAATAACTTAACTTTCATCGCTCTGTATGATTACACTTGGATTGCACTGCTATGATTAAACTTGGATTGCACTGCTATGATTAAACTTGCATCTCACCGCTATGACAAAAAGATTCAAAGGGTACTATGTAGAAACGGTACGGTGTAGAGAAGGTACTTGGTAATAAAATTTAACGTGAATTTAGTTCACAAATGATTGACTAGGGAATTTAGGGCATGAATTCGATCATGAAACACTTTTAGATCCTTAATTACATCCATGTTGACTTCTTATATATTTGTTCTCCTATTTTAATATTCATTCGATATGTAGAAAATATTTTATTTGATATTAAATTTTTAATACTTTTATATCTTATACTGTTATTTTGCCTTCTAAATATGAAATATACTTAGATTCTTGATGTTTAACATATGGTTGATGCAAATATTTTAAACTAAAAAATATAGCTAGGAGGTCTGTCTGTGCTTCGAACAGGGAGGTATATTCGTGCCTCAAATATGGATGTATGTCTATGGCTTTTGGAGATTCTTTTAGTAAACAAACGATCGAAAAATGAAAATAAGATCGGAAAACGGCGGTAAGAACGTGCTTAGCACGGGCTAAAACACTAGTTTTAGAATAAGTTAATACTTATAGTCACCACCAAAGTTAATTACATGCAAAATGAGATGAAGGTTGAACAATCTAAACTAGCTCAGACCTGTCCCACACCCTGAAAGTTTAGTAAGCTCATTAAAAGAACATGTCCTATAGATTTTGATTTTTTTAATATATTTACTTTTAGCATTTTTTAATGATAATTATTGTTTTTGTATAACTTAATTAGTTTTAGGATATGGATAATTAAGGTCTGATTTGAGCTCTATATAGATCAACATCATGATCACTTTTACTATGTGGAAAGAGGGGCGTCAAATATTCAGCCTTTGACAACCTTCAGCCAAATAAATTACATATAACACCTTTACGATATAATTTTCTGTAGGTAAATAAATTGAAGAAATTAATCCTAATAACAAGTGCTCTAGAATTAAAAAAAAAAAAAAAGAATTACATGAGTTAGTAACGTCACCTTGATAATGCTTGGATGGTTCCGTCTCTCTATGGCGGAAAACTCAACAAATTCATCGTTCATGTGATATGGAATATAATCTTTGGAAGCATTTTCTATCTTTCTAATTAGCTCCATATATTCCGCCTGATGAAGATAAAATCAAACATTTATTAGCTACTTAAACATAAAGAGGAGGGTTGGGGGTGTTGTATATATGTCAAATCTTTTATATTTGTAAATTTACCCTCCAAACCTTGGTATTTGCAAAACTAAACCAAAGCATATCCACACAACCGCCCGCCCAAACCAAATTCCCTAACATTTATTTATTTATTTTACCCCTCCCACTTAACAATTCTAGTTTTTGAACGGGAACATGTCGCAATCCTATTAGAAATTATGGGAAATTTTTGCACTGCGCTGTTTAGAAACCAAACAACATTAACTAGGTGGGGTTAAAAAGACCTAATATGCAAGTTTTGCAAATATCAAGATTTGTGGGATAAATTAACAAAATATGGAAGATTTGAGGGGTATATATGCAAAAACCCCAACATAAAAAGATAAGGTCAAACTAGAATTTCAGTTGCCTAACTTCTTACATACCTTCATGTGTTTCCAATCTTGAATGAAATCGGACGGTACCGACCCTATACTTTGCAATTCACTTGAGAAATACGCAAAGGGAGCTCGAACTTGAATGTTGTACTTTTTACAAAAAGGTACCCATAATTTAGCAAACTTAGAAGCTTCGCAAAGTGCATAGTATGTTATTGGAGATCCTCCATCGTCCGACACATAGCAAGCGAGACGATGACTTGGATATTCTACGGCGAGCAAGGAGAGTACTGTGTTGACGGTGACAATTGGTGGTTCTAGCGTTGGGTCGGCGGTTGTGACGAACATGTCCACTGCCGGTAAATCTTCAAATCTAACATAAACAAAAATGTTCGATAAAAACTATGAAAAAGATGTTTGATATGATGATGATAAAAATTTTGTCAAAAAGGGACGAGACGAACAGGGTAAATTTCATAAAACCCCTAAAAAAAATTCTGCATTTTGAGATAACCCTCAAATAATTCGGACCCCAAAACCTTTTCTGATAACCCCAAAGCATTAATAGGAGAGTTATTGAAAAATAGATTAGGAGAAGTGCCAAAAAAAGCGAGTTAAGTTATATTTTCCAAACTTTTGAAGGATTATCTCAAAATGAATCAAACTTCTTGGGAGTTTTGTGAAATTTATCTGAATAAATATGTATCTAATTAATATCCAATCTAGAGATTCAAGAACTAATGAACATATACCTCTTTGAGAGACGTTCAGGATATGTTATATAAGCAATTGGATTCCATTGACAATTGACATTGAGAAGCCATTCGAAGGCGAACCAAGATTCACAGACAAAGGCGATAAGCCAGATACTGAGGCTATCAGCTGTCTGGTAGGAGGCGAAGCGATAAATGAGGAGAGCGACGATGAGGAGAAAAATGAGAAGGTCGATGAATCTCTTCAAGTTGCTATGAAGAGAGACTTTCTCTTGGAGAGGGAAGGATTGGGAGCTTGTCATAGTTTTAAACTTTGGCTGTGGTAGCTAGCTATAGGCTATCTCCATACCATATCGTGTTTACATATAGCTTTGGAGTGAACTTGGAAGGTCTAATTGACTTGTGGCTTAAAAATATTGTGAGCGAAGAGAAAGAATATTACTTCTGTTGTAAACTATATGAACCACACCTACATGATTTCCTTAAGCACAAGGACACATACATACTACTGGTGTAAACATAAAGTATATTGTGTTATCCCCTACTTTCTGTATTGAAATTCTTTCATAAATCAAAGATTAATGGACGGGCTGCTACACCTTGAAATTGATTATAAAAATAATCATTGATTTAGGATACTGTGGCTTTTTTCTTTTTCCTTTTTGGGTTCTACCTGCATATATTCTTCCAAATTTAACTATTTGCTAGTTTCTCCAACCATTCATTGACATTAAATCAATATACCTCCCAGAGCTATCATTAGCAATATATCCCGTATATTCTCATTTTTCTATTAAAATGATTAACATTTTTAAAGTGGCTAATTACATTTTCGTAATTAAATTAATTAATTCATTTACAGAGAGTGTACGCGACGGGAGGTTCGTCGTCGATGTACGTGCACACGGGAAAGGGGGAGGAAAGCTGAATCTAAGGTTAGGATTGGAGAGAAGGAGGTAGAGATAGAGAGACAGAGTAGCAGTGCAACCTTAGACCTCTCCACGCCACACTTTTTTTCTCATGAGGAAGACTAATTTGTTTTTTTGTTTTTTGTTTTTTTTTTTGTTTTTTGAGAAGAAAGTAATTTTGGTATTTTATCACTTACATACCTTGTAGAAGACATTAATGCCCCCGTATTCCATCTCATACCTCGGAGAGAAATTTTCAATACATTGATAAGAAGAAGAGGATAATACTCCATTACTAATGCACCTTGTAGAATATCTTCGAAGAAAAACACTAACACGAAACAGTAATATTTAATAAAGGAAAAATCTTAAAGGGGAGATACTATATTTAATTTATACATCGAATCACAACTTCTCTGTTATAAGCAACAAACCATATAACATCGTCTGATACTGCACATTAATTGGCATACAATTAAGTATGCGCCTTGGAGTATTGCCATAAATCAAATAAGACGACAATTGTGAATTACCCAAGTTTTTGCCATTTTTTCTTTGGTGCATGCATTTGTACGTACGCTTCTTAAAATAGAACAGAACTAGTATTTAGCCGTCGCGATGCACGGCTTAGTGATATTGAAAACGCATACTCTATACCCTTTAATTTTAAATTTTTCAGTATATTACGTAGCCATTAGTGTTGGTGTTTACGCATATTACTTACCCCTTTGTTTGTTGCTTTTGTCGATTTGTTTTATGTTATTACTTATTTAATTTCATTAAATTGTTATTAAAACTTAAAAGTTTTAATAATTAGTAAAATCTTCAATTTATTTAATAAATTGCCATTTAAAAATTTCATATATTTAGACATGTTTAAAGTATAAAGCACTAATTAAAAATTTTCTTTAATAACAACATAATTTATCTAACATTTTAAATATTCAACTTTAATAAATATATTTAAGCAAAAGTTGAATTAACATACGATACTTAATATTATTAAAATTTTGGAACTTTGGTTATCTAATTATTAATGCTCCTGATTTTGTTTCACTACACAATTACCAAATCTGAAATGGAGGTAGTAATATGAAAAAGTGTCTAAAACGCCTTACACTTGTAATGGTCAAAGATTGCATGTTCAGCCACGTGTCTTAAAATGTAATACACTTGCTATATTTGTTATTTCCTAAAACTCTCTCATTTTGATTTATTGAAATTCTCCTGATCCCTCCTGAATCTTCCCAATCTCCGCCTCTTTCGG
Source organism: Asparagus setaceus (assembly GCA_012295165.1). Lineage (NCBI taxonomy): Eukaryota > Viridiplantae > Streptophyta > Magnoliopsida > Asparagales > Asparagaceae > Asparagus > Asparagus setaceus. The sequence continues at coordinate 17,129,666 of CM022710.1, forward strand.
CCGTCTACGCCGGTCAAGTCTTCCCAAATATTTCCAACCTCCAACTCCAAGAGCACTCAGGTTTCAATTGTTTAGCTTTTTATGTATAAATATTCCTTTGTCCTATGGTTGTAGCTGAACTTTTATTAATTTTTTATTAAATTTTCGTAATATCTAAAAGAACTTGAAGCTTTGATTTTTGCATATAGTTACATTAGTTTTAAGTACTTATTTTCGGCCGTTTAATAATCACTTTACGATTTCACCTTTTTCCATGATAACTCTCTGATTTTTGACTTTTGAAAATTGATAATGAAGTGTGTTGGAGATATCCCTTTTTGTTAATTAACATTTTTCCTGATCATTGCCACTGTAAATTGTTGAAAATTGGTTACGAAGTGTGTCGGAGATATCCCTTTTTTTGCATGATATCTAATTTTTCCTATATTGATTTCACTTCTGTAAATTGTTGAAATAGATGTTTAAGAATATATAAGATTTTTGAAACAGTTAAATTAATTTTTAGAAGATTTATTTAATATTATATACTATTTAGCGTTAAGAATTAATTTATCTCCATTTGTTCTAAAAATACCTATATAAGGAATTCTCAAATAATTTCAAATTTTGATAAAAGATGCCAGATATAAAATAGGCCAAATATTATGTAGCATAAGATCCGTGTTTTGACATACCTTATCCCTGAAAACTCTTGCTGTAGTTTGTTCTCTTGACTTATATGCAGAGATTGATATGAGAAAATTAAGAAACATCTTATTTTGGAAAATTGGGAATTGAAATATAAGCACATGCTGGATAGTGTCATTCTATCAGTAGCATGAACACAATCTAGTTTTCTTCACCTGCTACTACTTCTAAACAGTTGGTCGTTTCTCTGAAATAAGAAAAAAGTATCGGTTGATTTTCCTAATACCTGAATGAACTTGAAGTTTTGTTTTTGCATATAGGTACATTAGTTTTAAGTTCTTATTTTGGTCCATTTCATAATCGATCACTTTACGATTTTACAGTTTTATATTTTGCATAATAACTCTCTGATTTATTTACTATTGAAAATTGGTTGTGAAGTGTGTTGGAGATATGCATATGCAAAATAACGTTTTACTATGTATTAACGACATTGTTAAAATTGAGTAGTAATTAACACTGAAACTTCAGATCATAGCTACAAAATATAATGACTGCATTTCTCTTACAATGTAAACAGACACATCAGTACATAGCAAGTAACATCCAGTACAAAGACACGTTAGTACATAGCAAGTAACATCCAGTACAAAATACATGCATAATGCAATTATAGAGTCTACAAATTAAGATAAGTTTCTTAGTGACTAAGTCTTGCTATATAGCTTACACAAATAGCTAAATAAAGCCCTATTTCAAAAGTGATATTCCTTTTCTACCTATTCCTTCTCAGTTTTCTTTCCCTCCAAGTCTGGACATCCTCTTCCTTTTGTTATCTGTAAGCATAGAATTTAACTTGTATCATTGATTAACATTGTTATTGATCAATAATAACCTTGCACAATCAGTACCGCAGTTTTGTTGTTGAATATACCTTCTGAAATCTTTACTGTTTGGATATTGCAGTTATCAGCCTCCTCATCAAGTCCTATCATTCTGAGTGGAGCACATTTAAAATCCTTTTCAACTTTGGGTGTCAAGATATTGTTAGTCATTGGAGTAAAGACTGGTTTGACAACTGCAATTGGCGTTGGAGTTGGCGGTGGACATTCTTCATTTTCATTGATCTGTGGAAGTTGTTGAGAATCCTGATATAGTGAAGTATATGAAGTATTATTCACTGCATATTATAAAATGATTGAAGCATATGAAGATCACTGATCACCTCAATTATTATCATCGTGTCGCCTAGTTTCTCATCAGTTGAAATTTGTTCTATGAGTTTAGTAACTGTGAACCCCTCATTACCTGTGTTATAAATCAGCATTAATCCATGCAAAACTATAAAGTAATATATAGAATGATAGTTAAAAGAAAAATCAAATATGTCATGATAATCTAGAATGATTATGATTACCTCCAGCATAATTGTACTTTGTCAACTTGATTTGTACTTTTATAACTTTTCCTATAATTGTCCTTAGAATATCTGGAAATACCTCTCTTCCATTCTCCTGTATTTATATAATCAGTTATTTTTGGAGTCTGCGATTAATAAGAACGTTTGAATTGCAATTTATATAACTATCTATTATTTTATTTACCTTGTGTAGAGTTTTGACGACTTCTTGAGCAGACACCATAACTAAACTTTCAACTTCCTTGCGAATATAACAAAAGTGCTTATCGCTGAAGAATCTTGTACCTCAACTGTTAATCTATATCTGTTTATGTTATTGACAAATATTTTAGATAATTATCAGAAAATAGTCTCTTTTGTTAAAAGTGATAAGAGCTTAAATACCTGAGTTCTGCCATGACTTCTTTGTCGCATTGTCTGCACCAAAAATACTTGCAGATGGTAATGCTTTCTTAAAACAGAAAGGACATCCTGTGTATCGCCATTTTTGATTATCATCTATGCCAATAATTTTGACTTCACATATGAAATGGAAATCCTGGAAAGATATTTCACCGATCATTAGTATTATTACGTGTAGCTAAATATTTTGATGTAATATGTGACTTACTTCTTCAGTTTCAGGATCTTCAAAGTAAATTAACTCATTTAAAGTGGCAGTTGAAATTTTTAACAGCTTCGTTTGGCTTGGTTTCATGTCTAATGGCGTGGCAACAATTTGCAGCTGTGCTTCAGAATCCGGTATGTTCCTATTTGGTAAAGTATATATTAAAAGTTTATGTAACACCACATGATGCTGGAATATGCTAAGAATTGAATTATAGAAAATTTAAATTTGAGTTAATTTTTAAATTAAAATGTTATACGAATGTATTATATTGAAAGAAATTACCTTTGAGAGAGTTCCAAGCTCCTGGATTCTTGAATGTTGATGTATACCTTGGATCCTGTTGTTGATGATGCTGAGTATTGCCCTATTGTAGTAAAATCATTTATAGGTTATTATCATACTTTATTTTGGAAACTGTATAGTATGAATATCGTTGATATGTACGCATGTACCTCGAAAAGAGCTAACAAATATTAAGCACTATCATCACCATATTGTTTGGATTCTCACTTTGAAGTTGATTCTGTAGATTTATGGCTAGTTGATTCCACAATGTCACGTTGAACTCATCGTTGCTAAATTTTAAGATTGGATTGTTTCATAAGTAGTCATTCTAACATAATCTTAGAAATTGTTTGTAAGCAAAATCCTAACCTTTCATCGATCAATTTCAGTTGCCTTCTAGTGGTAAGTTTTCCTCCATTTGTTGGTAGTTCTAATGGATAGATCTCCTTCACAATTCCAATAATGTCTGCTCTAAAAAGAAATATTCATATTCTAATAGTAATAATTGTTAAATTTAGTAGAAATCAAAAGAAAGAATAACCTGTCAAGTATGTCCTGCTGGTGCTTAAACCTGGTAGTTTGTTAAAGGCGGTGTATTCAAATTTGTACTTAGCAATTTTGACATCATCCTCATGGAGAACCTTAATCTGAGTTTGTCTACAGAAACAGATTGCATGTTTGTTTCTAGTAATCCTGTAGTCACCATAAGAATTAATGACGCGAAACTTGGAGATAACATGTATGCGACCTTCTTCTAGCATAGGTTTAAGTCTTGACATTTCAGTTGTTTTAATGCTACCCTGTATAAGTGTATCCTGCAAAAACATCACAGACATTTAATAAAACACTGGTTAGAAAATGATAATGAAATCATATTAAGTCAAAATTATAAGAGTGTAATTTAACTATTCATACATCTTCGTCCAAAAGTGCGAGCTGTAGTCCATAATGTTGTCCTGTTTTGACATTAATATTCTCCCACAGACTTGTTAATCGCACCTTGACAATTGCAGATGAATCTCTAGTATTGAGGTCCCTCAATGCGGTGTAAACTGAAATAGTCATGGCGTCTATCTCGGATCTGCATTGCAAGGTTGTATCTCACACAATGTTATATTTTTTTATAATAACTACAACATTGCACTAAGTAAAAATTTGCAGAAAAAGATATTTATTTCAGCAATGAAACATACATTATTTAGGTAATGATCATGTCTTGCAGTTGATATGACAAAATGCATATAATTTTAAATAAGAGACAAAGAATCATTACTGGACAAAACCGTCACAGATGTCTAGATATTTATTGTTCTTTAAGAACTTAATGCATGATAAGTTTTGGATTTATAATTATACTGATGTTAGATTAAGGACAAAATCCGATTAAATACCTGTAATCAGATTGTTGAAAATTTCTTTGTAAACTACATTGTCAGTAATATCATTACTGTTTTTATCATCTTTGACTATGAGAATTTTAAGACCTCCAGCAGATGTTACTCTTGAAACCGCTACATATAATTGGCCATGTGTGAAACATGGTTGTGGCAAATATATACCAACATTTTCTAGTGTTTGTCCCTGAGACTTGTTGATTGACATAGCAAAGCATGGCCTAATTGGTAGTTGTCTACGTCTCATGTGAAATGGCCACTTAGAATCAGTATTTGTACTTATCATCCTCGAAATAAAATGCTTCGATCCAATATTGCTACCACTTATGATCCGTGCTTCTATTACCCATTTTAGAAGTTGAGTGACAATGAGCCTTGTTCCATTACAGAGACCTTGTGTTGGGTTTAGGTTTCGAAGAAGCATTATCGGAATTCCTACTTTGAGTTTAATCTCATGGTTTGGCATGCCGGGAAATGATAAAGAATTTAAGAACTCAACAGGAAATAGGCTTTCATTATCTTGCAGGTTTGGAGATGTTTTGCATATTGCATCTGAGCTGAGATATGATGTATATTCTCCACTTATTTTTTGCATGATTACATCATTTATAAAATCGACCGTTTCATTTCTAGGTGTTAGAATTGCCCTCTCCTCTAAATAACTTCCATCATTGTACTTGTGCTGAATATCAGGATATGTTGATTCAATGATATCCTCAAGTGTATTAGCATTTGTCTTAATTAAAAGCTCATTTGGGATGTAAATTTTACAATCATCTACTTCATTCCTAGATTCAATGCAATAACAATTTCCATTTCCGACATCCAAAACCCATTTGCTAAACTCGGAAGGGCTCATGTAGTCCTCATTGGTTGTTTGAGTTTGGATTCTCATGTTCCTAGTAAGGGTGAAAACTTTGCATTGATGCCATAGATAAGAACGACTGATGCAAGAGTGTATGATATCATGTTTACTCCCTTGCGGAATAACCGGTAAAATCTGTCTAAAATCTCCGCCAAGAACCACAGTCAGGCCCCCAAATGGCTTTTCTGATAATGTATGGTTGTCTTTACCAAGTATATCTCGAAAACTTCGATCGACAGCTTCAAATGCAAATCTGTGCATCATTGGAGCTTCATCCCAGATCACCAAAGAAGTTTGCTTTATTAAATTAGCTTCAGAACTCCCTTGCTTGATTCCACATGTTGAGTTTGCATTTAGTTTGATTGGAATCTTGAATCTTGAATGTGCTGTTCTCCCATGTGGCAGTAGAATTGCCGCAATACCGGAGGATGCAACAGCTAATACAATTTTCCCCTCAGATCTTAATTTTGTGATGATACATTTCCAGACATAGGTTTTTCCAGTTCCACCATGTCCATATAAAAAATATAAACCACCTGTTTTGTTTTGTGCAGACTGTGTCACCGTATCATATACAACTCTTTGTTCATCATTCAGACCTTGAAAGTATCTCTCATGTTCTTTCTTCAGCTCTTCTCTATTGAAATTTAGTTCCTCACTTATAATTCGATCGTTACATTGGTTCATCAGATTTGAGTTAGGTAAAGGCATTCCATGATATTTGCTCAGACATTGTCCATTTTGGAGTAGCAAATATTGGATGTCAGATAAAGTATAGCTTTGGAGATGTTCGTCAGACATAGTTAAGGTTGGCATTTGTAACAATTCTCGTTGCTTCTCAAGAATACCTTCTGCTAGACACTTCCAATTATCCTGCCATAGTTTTTTTGGATTGATCACTTCACAAAATAAAAGTAGTTGTGCAAATAGGTGTCTCATTTGTTGTCCTGAACAGTAAAAGGACGCCTCATCAATGACATGCTGCCATTCGTTGTCATCATCTAATAATCGCAATGCAGCACATGTGTCTTTGAAAGACTCATATAAAATGCCATCATATGTTCGGATATCATCAAATGACATAGCACCTTTCACAACGTTAAGAAGTAGGCGAAGATAGAACCTTTCACCACATGACGGATGAGCATATACAATACGCCCTACACTGAACCCTTTTTCCCTTCGCTTCCATCTTTTCTCATCACTTTTCCAAACAAACTTCGATGGATATTCAGAATATGTTAGAGTTGTACCTTCAGGAAAGTGTTTGTTAGCTTCCATCCAGCCCTTAAATTTTGTTTGCTTTGAATCTATGTCATTCAATATATCATGCAAGTTATCAGTATCTTTGAATACTATTGACTGTTGCTCTGGTAGGTGAAAAGGAAGCCTTTCAACTGCTGGATAGCGATAGTGGATATCAAATCCATAAATTCGCCAAACTGCTTCTGGAGCAGATAGATATCTACAATCCAAATAGTATTGTATTTCATCCAGTTTTCTAGTCTCGATCGAAGTTTGTGAATTATCTTTGCTCTTTTGAAGCGATACTGAAACATAATCATTACCTTTGGTGATATATTTGAATAAATATTTGATTGATCGCCCACGATTGCACCATTCCACATTGATGTGTGCTTGGTACTTGACAATGAGATCTCGGTTATAAGGAACGACATAACCATTGTCCAACTGGACTCCATTTCTCTCTACAAAATTAGTATCATTAGCTCTCCTACGATATATTGGAAATCCAACCTCATCAATTATTGTTTCAGTTGCGTAGTTTTTGGGAAACCGCTTTCGACAACGATTATCTTTCATACAAACTGCATTTGTTGATGCTGTACCGCAAGGTCCATGCATCATAAATTGAGCAACAGCAGCATAGCCATATGGATCTACATTCTGATCTGGAATTTCAGCACTAATGATTTTATTAATGCTTGCAGGAGTTGGAAATTTGTTAGCTGGATGTAGCCAGAGAAGGATATGGGCATGGGGCAGTCCTCTTTTCTGGAACTCTATTGTGTATACCACTGTCATGAGAGAAGAACATGAAGGTTAGTAAATAATATTTTATATAAACAATACTTCATACAAATCAATTGTTATTATAAATATAAACAATTGTTTACAATTCGGTTGTAGTTTGACAACATTATTCAATAAAACTGTACAATAATATAAGTTAAACAATCACCAAAAAATCTTATCATTACTAAATTTAATGTCAAATAATACTAAACTTCTCATTCTATTGCTGATATAGATATAGAGTTATATAAGTAATCAATTATTTTATTTTGGTTTGAAATGCCTCATTCTATTAGGATATAGATATTGATTTTTATAAGTAATAAGTTAAATTTCACAATTGTACAAAATTTAAAATTAAATAGGCATTTTATTTAGTCTTATTTGGATGAAAAATGCCTCAGAGAAAAATATTAATTTTATGGTACTGGCAACATCATCTATCATTTGAGCAGCATATATATATATATATATATATATATATATATATATATAAAATTCATGATTAGAATAGAAGTAGTTGTTGAATAGGGGAATGAGAAACGAACCTGCTATGCATCTGCCAAATCGATTTTTTTTGTGTAGATCCTCAATTAGATCATCTAATTTAATCTTAAACACCCGAGCGACCATATCAGGCCTTTCATCAGTTCTTTGTCTACCAATATCTTCAAGAGCTGCTTTAATTTCACTCCACTTTGGATTTGAAGTCATGGTAATAAAGAGATCTGGGTTGCCCATATTGCGACATAGTGCAATTGCATCATGATAATTTTGCGCCATATATCGCGGACCACCAGTGAATGTAGAAGGCAGAACAATACGTTGCCCTATTTGGGAACCTTCTGTATCCCCTCTGAAAACTGCATCTTTGATTCCGCAATATAGCTCTGCTCTAATTTTTGTTTGATTCTTTTTCACCCAATGTAGTCTATCTTCCTCAATGCACGTCATAAGATCAACAATGTACGTCTGGAATAGTTTTCCAGAGAGAAGCAATGTATGTGCCTCATTATGACGTTGTTGTATTCGAAAGGCAGCATACTCCATCATTGTCACATCTTTCCTCTTTCTAGATTTACAGTTATCAGACTGAAGAAGTTCTACACCAAGTTGATATCCATCTTCTCCATAAGGAAAGAGCAAAGGATATTGCATGGCCATAAAGCTTGGGTGAAGATCACTTATTCTCGTCAAACCCAATTTGCGATCATCAACTACAATATCACGGATACCAATAGTTTCTTCAAGATTGCCAACAATTAGTCCTGCGATCTCAGAAGAGGTGGGCATATTTTGAACTCTTCCATCTCCACTTCTAGCTGCTTTGATGACTAATTGAAATGTTATGACTTCATTTTCTCCCATTCTATCCCTCACCATGCGAAATGTTTGTACCAATATATTATGTTCATCAAGCATTTTAGGAGACCAGCGACAATTGTTGGATTCAAATCTTTTGTTCCATCTACTGCTTGCAACCTGTTTGCTATCTCATTATCGGTATCATAAATATACAGCTGACAGAATTTTGGACTTGATCCTGGAAGAGGTTTCAAAGAACCAATTCTATGATGGTTTTGTCCATTTAAGCGAAAGCAGTAAGGGCCACCTCCATTGTTGTAAGTATTATCAATCTTCCCACCGGAGGATGTAAAAGCAAACATCGAATTATATGATCGGATATTGTCTTTAAACTTTTTACTTCTTGCATCTTCACCAGTTAAGAGGTCCCATAGGAAAGTTGGAGGATGTGTTAGCAGAGGGAATTGTACTTGTCCTTTCCGGCAGCACAATGAAAATGTGGGTTTTGTGGTTTGTCGAGACTTCTCTGCTCTCTCTGCATACCATAGTACAGCTCATAATGTTCGCAGCTTATGTTGGGTCCTCCCAAATTATGAATCTCATTGTTATATACTGTAAAAATGAAAAGAAGTAAAAAATGACTAACTATAACATATTATCATAAGCATAATGAGATGAATGATAAATCATAGATAGAATAAAAGGGAATGATGTATCACCTGCAGCATTATTTTCAATATCCATTACATGGTTGAAGCCAGGAGGGAATCGCTTTTGACGTCTAGGAATATTATCGGAACCCAAATAGGTATTTCCACCTTGAGTCAAGTTGGTAGAGGTGGAACATTGACCTGTGCTGCATAAAGGACTGATTTCACTACATCTTTGGGTAGACCATAGTTTTCTTTTCTTTTGTGTCTGGGTCCTTTTCCGCGATGTAGTGAAATCTAAAATAGCCAGTAAAGCAGTTAATTAAAAAAAACAACATTCTGATATTGTTCATATAGATAATGTATGATTTCTACCTATATTAATAATTATCATGTGTAAAGGAAATAGACTTACCTTGACTGGTATCAACGCATCCGAAAGCGCTTATATCCAACTCAATAGATTCTGTTGCACTATTATTTAACTGGGTGATGCAAGAACTTTCATATGGATATGTACTCGCCAATGATAATATTGGTTCTTTGGTTTTAATATTAGCCTTCGAACAGGAACCTTCAAAAATATTGGGAAATGATGTTTTTTGTTTAGTACTATGAGGCAATAAAGGTGATAAATAAATATATATGAATACCATTACAATCTGAAATATTATCTCACCTAGTGTTTTATCACCAGTTTGTGTCCTTGCAGGTGGAAGATCCATTGAATTGGCAGAGTGAAGTTGAGATCCGATCTCTTCATTTATCATTCATCATGCATTGCCATAAGCTGAGCTCATTAACAGATATGTTCTACACTTTTTTCTCCGTTCAAAGAAGACAATAACAAATAAATTTCTTCAACTTCTAAATCTTCAAGTATGTTGTCTAATGCATTTCCCATGCATCACTAAGCTGAATCTCTAATAACAGAGTGCAAGAACTACCTTTGATGCATTTCCTGTTCATCACTAAGCTGAATCTCTAATGACCGAATGTAGGAACTGCCTTTGATGCATTTCCTGTTCGTCACTAAGTTGAGTCTCTAATAAAGGGTTTTGAGAATTCATATTTTGAGATCAGACAGTAATTCCGCAATGGAGTTGAGATCATGCTAGTTTAATATTATTAACATGTATCTTTGTTAACACATAAAAAGGCCAATAATACTTGATAACACGTGATGGACATCTAAAAGAATGAAAGTAGTTTAACATCACATAAATTTCTTAAACTCTAAAACTGATAGAAAGATAGCCTAACAATTAAATGGGAATATTAAAACTTTTGGCATGAAAGCTAACTACCACTATCATAAATAAGACAATAAATGAAAGAAGTATTAAAGCATGAAACAGTAATAGTACCTTAGTGAAAGAGCAATGTATCAGTAAGAATTCCCTGCGTAGAGAAGGAATTAATGCTTCAATAAATGGTAGAACTGATCTATTATAATGGTTGTAGAGAATGAATTACAAAAGTTCTCAAACATTCATCAATCACATATAATCCACTGGAGCTTCATGAGTGAAATAGATAATTAATGGCCCAAAAAGAGAAAAAATGAAAAATAACTCACCAGCAGCTAAAAGTTTAGAGCAGGAATGAAATTTGTGAGGTGAAAAGAGAGGAAGTATATATATTTCTTTGTCTGGATTATTATAATTTGTACATAATAATATACGATTTTGTATACATAAAAATAATATGATATGACATGTAACAATATTTAATTATTATAATTTGAATTTAGAAATTCAAATTGCTAGTTAGTTTTTTGGCACAAAATCCCGCCCAAAAATTGGATTTTTGGTCTCTACAAATTGGAGATCAGGGGTTAAATTGAGTAAATTTAGAATTAAATTTTTTATTATACATGGGATGCATAATTAATAAGGGGGGCATTTAATGCAGGTGGCATTGAGCATGAGTCCAGCAGAGTTCATTGGAAAAAGAGCTTTTATATTGAGAGTGGCAGTGACAGATGATGGGGGCCACAATGGACTTCTGTAGCATGCACAGTGCTATAAGAGATTTTATTTTAGGTATAAAAAAAAGGTAGTCGATGATGGTTGATGATATGAAGCATTTAATGCAAGCGGCATGGGGCATGGGTCCAGCAGACTTCATCATTCAAAAAAGAGCATTTATTTGTATTTGTATTGAGAGGTATGTGAGTGGAAGTATACAGTTATATTTTTTTTTAATTTTTTAATAAAGCCTTGGAAGCAATCCGCGCGGAGAACTCGGTTTCTCTGGAGCAGGACAAAATGGCAGTGAAAGATGGTGGGGGCCACAATAATTTTCTGTAGCTGCTACAGTGCTTCTTGAGGTTTTGCTTTAGGTATAAAAGTAGTTGATAGGGGACCACGTTACCTCAGTGAAGCAAGAGGAGATGAACTTCATGTGACACATGAGGAGTTGGGAGTTCTCTTTGGATTGGCTTACTAAGTTCTTTTCAACATGACGAAAGAAATGATCTGTCATTTTTTGGACTCATTATGACTAAAGGTTTGTTTCATGAATCTTTGATTAACCAAGAATCTCTCTCTCTCTCTCTCTCTCTATTTCTCTCGTCTTTTATGTTAACCAAGACTCTATTGTTTTAACGTTTTGTATATTTTCTGATGTGGTCCCTTTTCTTTTTGTCCTTCTCAACACTCTGTTAGCTATCTTTTTACCAATGAATAAGGATGCTTGGCCACAACATAAGCTATCTTTGCACCAAGTGGCATCCTTTCTTTTCAGGGACACCTTCCTTCCTTTTTTTTTGTTTTTTGGGAATAAGTTTTAAAAAGGGTGAATTTTACCAAAACCCCCCTTTAAGTTCTGCAATTTTGAGAGAACACCCTTAACTATTTTAGTTCCATAAAACCTCCCTTAACTTTGAGGTGCTTTGCACATAACCCCCTGAACTTCTTTTGTTTCACTAAGTCTCTTGAACATTTTTTTTTATATTTTAGTCTAACATGTCAGGTGTTAAGCACATGACTGAAAATGATGAAAATACCCCTCACCTATCACACTTTCATTTTTATTATTTCCATGAAAATTTCACGATTGAGGTATTTTTCTTTCTTTTTAGTCAAGTGCTTGATGACTGACACTTTATATTTGACGGTGGTACTGCTAGGGTTAATTAAATTAAAATAACTTTAAGGGGTTTTGGTGGAATAAAAGAAGTTTAGGGGGTTATGAGCAAAACCCTTCAAAGCTAAAGCGGTTTTGTGGAATTAAAATACTTAAGAGGAGCTATCTCAAAATGGGCCAAACTTAGGGGTTTTTTTGTGAAATTCACCCTCTAAAAATATTAATAAATTTTTAATATCGCATTTGACTTGCTATTTTATTTCTCTTTTTCCTCATCTCTCCCATCAACCATCCATCTATTCTCCACCCGTTATGGTTGGATACAGAGTTTGAGGAGGAGAGAGGAGGGACAATAGAGTGCAATAAGGTGAAGAAAAGGATATCCCTTTTAAACTTCTTAGTTGTTCGATGGGGAGCGTGGGGGTGGTATATCAATTTTTCTTATTTTGTTAGACCGCTGGAATAGGAAAGATGAGATGATGTGTTAGTAAAATTTATAATTATATCCTGAGATTGGAGACTTTGTTTTTAAAGAAAAGAACGAGTTTGAAAATTCAAAAAAAAATATATGGGTATAAAAGTTATTACACGACAACATTTTCTCGCCCCTCAATCACTGTTCACTTTCCCTTCGATTTGAGGGGATTGTGAATAGTGAACATCTTATTCTTCTTTTTATTGTCTCTCCCCTTCACTCACTTCACCTTCCTCTCTAGAAATCTCAATTTGTCGTTCTCCCTCACCTCACCTCACCTCATTCTTACCCCTACTAATCAACCCTTAACCACATCTTCCTCCCGTGACGTGACCCCTCTCGCCCCTCTCCCTCCTAATCCATTGCTTGATGTTGTTTGCCGATAGATGGATTGTACTACTCCAGGATCACATGTGCATGATTTTTCACAACACATAGAGACACACAGTAGTGGCACACACGGACCACTCCGACTCCGTAATCATTGTGTACAAATTGAAGTGACAACTACTAATTATCAGTGAGATCCGTCGACAAGAAAGGGAGATTATTTTGCAGGAGAGCTTTAAGATCAACATCTTACCACGTCATTTTAACAATTTTGATGAGTAATGAACAAAGTAAGACATGAGGTTCCTCTTTTGAACCACTGTATGTTCAATGCAAATTCAGATCAATCCCTGCCATGTGGACGCTCATGTAGGCACATGGGGCTTGCATGAAACTGTCCTATCTCAATGACGGTATTGGGAGTGTTTGGCACCTCATTTTTTAAAGTGTAAATAACACTAAATCTCCCTTGAAGTTTGCAACTTTGATAAAACCTCCTCCTGAGGTTTAGAAAGTAACACCTTCTCTCCCTCATTATTAGTTCTCAATCTAATAGAGTCACATGATACTTATGTGACCTCTTAATAACCAAAATACCCTATAGAGTTTTTTTTTTTTTAAATTTATCTCCAGCATCTTTTGTCTTCTAGGTTTTTTAATTCATTTTGTAGTTGTCATAAAAAAACTATTGAGCTAAGAACAAAATTTTACCTTTCACTGATTCTCCCCTAAAAATTTTCATCCAAGAAAACAAGACAAATTCATTTATTTTTATACTTTATGGAGTTTAAAAGTTATAGGGTTCGAATTCCCTAAAACAATAAAAGAAAAAAAAAACTAAAAAAACTAACTCTGCAGTAAAAAAAAGAAATGGAGAAGGAAAATCATGGTAAAGGGTATTTTGATCCTTAAGTAGTCACATGAGTATCATGTGACTCTATTACGTTAAGAATAAATAGAGAGGGGGAGAAAGCGTCACTTTCTAAACCTCAGGGGAATTTGTTGTCAAAGTTGCAAACCTCAAGGGGATTTAATGTTATTTACCCTTTTTTTAATGGGCCAAACTTGATTCATAAACTGGTTTTAACAAAACTTAGTTTAGTTATAGTCCAACTTCCCATAGTTCACAACTAAACCAGTTCAAAGACTCAAAAATGAACTAAAGTCAACTGGATCATTTCTTACCCAAGTTTTGCCAATCACCAAATCATTGCAAAACTAGATAAGGTTCAAATCTGGGCCTAGTTTTAAAGAAGAGCCAAACACACTATGGATATGTAGAAATGTGGGTTAGAGTAATTCTCACCAAAAATATGATCCCCACCATGTGCTGCTTTGATGCAAGGATATTTTAATTTGTGGTTTTTTTTATATTAGTCCCCTAACTTTTATATAATTTGAATTAGTCCCCGCGAATCTTCATATTTTAAAATTAGTCACCCAAAATTTATAAGTGTCTTAAAATTAGCCCCCACAAATCTTCATATTTTGAAATTAGTCCTCCAAATCTATTAAGCGTTTTGAAATTAGTCTCTCTAGTCGACACTAAGTTAAAAGATTTGGGAACTAATTTCAAAATATGATGATTTGGAGGACTAATTTCAAAATATGATGATTTGGAGGACTAATTTCAAATACTTATAGATTTGGAGGACTAATTTCAAAATATGAAGATCCAAGGGATTTATTCAAAGTATGAAAATTTTGGGGACTTGATATCCGGAAAAAAAACCTTTAGTTTTCAATTAAAGTAGTCTTAAAATATTATATATAATATATTATTGGCATAAATATGAAAGAGTAATTTTATAATTCTAAAAAAAGTTATATAGATACGCTAAATAAGGCCCCTTATATGTTATAATAAGACACTCTCTAGGTGGTACTCTGAAGTTTATACTTCTGAGTGCGGTTATTCAATTAAGTCGGTGAGCACATATGAATGTTAGATTCACCTAAACATCCCATAAAAGTTTTATAATTCAAAATTTTTATAAGAGTAAGAGCATGTTTGGCAATTACTTATTTTTTGACTCGATATTGGATTAGTTATGTGTTTGGTAAATCAATAACTTATAAGGTTTTTTTCTCATATGTGCGGAAGGTCTTTCAGATTTATTAATTTCAGCAAATAATGAAAAGAAGTTACATGGGGTGACGATTTGCAGGGGTAGCCCGATCATCTCACATTTATTATTTGTGGATGATAGTCTTCTCTTTGCTCGGGCTTCTCTTGAGGAGTGCCGGTCTATCGTTGATATTCTACAAGTTTATGAGGAGTGTTTTGGACAAAAAATCAATGTCGAAAAGTCCTCACTGTTCTTCAGCAAGAACACCTCTTCCCATAGTTGTGACAGAATTAGACATTTTTTGGGCATCTCGGATAATACTAGATCTAACAGTTACTTGGGTTTGCCGGCTTTGATTGGGAAGTCCAAAAAAATTACTTTCAATTCTATTCGTGACAGGGTCTGGAAAAAGCTTCAAGGATGGAAAGAACGGTTTCTATCAAAAGCTGGTAGGGAGTTTTTGATCAAAACAGTGGCCCAAGCCCTTCCTACATATGGGATGAGTGTGTTTCGGCTCCCGGCAACTTTTTGTGATGAGCTCAATTCCATGGTCAGTAAATTTTGGTGGGGACAACGAGATTCGGAGAGAAAAATTCATTCGTTGTCTTGAAATAAAATGTGTGATTCTAAATGGACAGGGGGCATGGGTTTCAAAAATCTCACTTCCTTTAATTTGGCGATGTTCACTAAACAAGGTTGGAGATTATTAGCTAATGATTCTTCACTCTTCTTTAAAGTTTTCAGAGCAAAGTATTTTCCCCGCTCTTCTTTTATGGAAGCTTGTCTAAGCTCTAACCCGTCTTTCATTTGGCGGAGTATCATTGACGCTAGACCAATCATTGAGAAAGGTTTATTATGGAGAATTGGAGATGGCAACCACGTTCACATATGTGAGGATCCTTGGGTGTTTGAAGATAAGAAATTGATCAACTTTAGAAATGGATATATGTCTCCTAATACTACTGTGAACGCTCTCTTCTGTCCGGGTACACGGAGATGGGATTCAGAGTTCATTAGGGAAGTGTTTGATCCGAGTATCGCTGATTGTATTTTACGAATTCCAATTAGTAGAAGGGGGGCTAATGATTCAGTTAGATGGTCGAGAGAGAGGAGCGTAGCAGTATGTTCTCCGTCAAGTCGGCTTATGTTGTAGCTCGAGAATTACAACGCGAGGACAGATCTGTGCAACCCTCTTCCTCTCGGCCAGGAAGTCTTTGGAAAAGTATTTGGCATAGCAAGGTGTCGAACAAGGTTCGTATGTTTATTTGGCGATGTACTTGCGATATTATTCCCTCGTTCTCTAATCTGCTAAAATGAGGTGTTCAACTTGATGCTTGCTGTCGGGTTTGTCGTGGGGCTAATGAGGATACAATACATGCTTTGTGGCTATGTCCAGTGGCGAGTGACACTTGGAGACTTCACAGTCAATTGGGTTTGCTTCAAATAGAAAATTTTAATTCTTTTGATGATATTGTTGAAAGAATTTGGAGTTCCTCGCCGCAGCTACTGGACTTATTTGCTATCATCTCTTGGAAACTTTGGACTAATAGGAATATTGTGGTTTTTGAGAATAAATATGATTCGCCTGGAAGTATTCTTTGTAGTAGCGTTTCCTATCTAAATGAATACAAAGAAGCTAATGGTATTTCTTCAAACTTATCTGCTCAACGTCGGGTTCAATGGTCAGCTCCATCTCCAGGCACATATAAGATCAACACGGATGGTGCTTACTCGCTCCCTAGGGATTGTTCAGGTATTGGGGTTATTGTGCGTGATCATCATGGGCAAGTTATGGCAGCGGCAGCTTTTAAACGTCCTCTTCTGGTTGATGCGATCATGGTGGAAGCTCTAGCTATTCTCGAAGGATTCATATTTGCAAAAGAAGTGGGATTCACTAGAGTTCATGTCGAAAGTGATGCCCTCTTGGTTATTCAAGCCATCCAGAACACAGGTCCTTGTATGACTAGTTTTGGAACTATTATTGCAGAAATCAAACTCATGATTCAAGATTTTCGAAGTTGTCTCTTCTCTCATATTAATAGAGATGGAAATCGAGCTGCTCATTGTCTAGCTCAACAAGCATTATTAATCAGGATGTTAGTGTTTGGTTGGAGGAAACCCCACCCTTTCTTAATTATATTGTAATGAGCGAGTGTGATTCTGATTTAATAATCTTTACAGGTATTGCCTCTTTTCCCAAGGTTTTTAGCGAGGCAGCACCTTTTCCCTCAAAAAGAAAAAACTTATAAGGTTGTTCTAATTGTCAATGACCTAAAAGACATATTATTGTATCTCATTTTATGACTAATTAATTTATTTTTATATTAAGCGAGATAATTATTATTAGTAAATTTATTAGTTAATTAACTAAGCAATTACTAAAAATTAATGATTTTGCATAATCAAACATTATTATTAATAAAATAAATAAATAACTAATTAAAATTAATTATCTCATAAGAAGAAATACATTTGATCAAAATATTTCCATATATTACATTATTTGTGGTTATTAATTACTAATATTGAGATTAGTTAATTAACTAATTTCATATTAACAAAATAATAATTAAAGAAATAATTTATTTATTTATTAATAATAAATAATTAATTAACTATTAATAATTTATTTATTAATAATAATAAATATTAATTATTAATAATTTATTTATTATTAAATAATAAAATATTTAATTAAATTACATTTTTATATATTATATATATTTTTATTTACCACATTATTTACTCTTATTAATTACTAACAAAATAATAATTAAAAATTATTTATTTATTTATTTATTATTAATAAATAATTAACTATTAATAGTTTAGTTATTAATAATAATAAATATTAATTATTAATAATTTATTTATTATTAAATAATAAAAGATTTAAGTAAATTACATTTTTATATATTATATATTTTTATTTACCACATTATTTACTATTATTAATTACTAATACTAACCTTTGTTTAATTAATTTTAATAAATTATTAATAAATTTCACATTAAATAAATAATAATAATAATAATTATTAAATATAATAATAATGTAATTAATTAAAATATGTTTTGATATATTTTTATATTTTTATATATATCACATTATTTATTGTTTTTAATTACTAACATTGACACTAATTAATTAATTTTAAAAATTATTAATAATTTATTTATTAATTATATAAATAAATTAATAAATATGACTCTATAATAATAAAATATTATATATATATATATATATATATATATATATATATATATATATATATATATATATATATATATATATATATATATATATATATATATATATATATATATATATATATATATATATATATATATATATATATATAAGTCAAAAGTGAGTCGACTCTCGAACACCCCTGAGTCGAAGTCAAAAGGCCACCAAACCTAGAGTTGAATTCTGTGTTAAATTCAAACTCATAGGTGAAGTTCGCCAACCAATGAACTTCACCCACATCAACTCAAGTGGACCAGTCATCCACTTCTGAAGAAGACTCACCCATGTCCGCAGCAACCCTCGCCCCACGACATCGAATCTCGCTGGCCCACAATGATTCGCCAAGTCTTCAAAGAAACTTCACCAAGTCCGTGAAGTTCGCCAAATAGCAGTTTTGAGAGCTATTTTCAGAGGAATAACCGCTCCCCATTATCTCCTACTTTAATGGCCACTTAATCCACAATTAAAGACCATTAACTCTCTCTTTTAGCCTATAAAAGGAGAGGAGATCATTCATTTTAAGCCCCTGGCCCCAATCGGAAAAGCCTTAATCAAAAATACACATGCCTAGAGAGATTATCATTATCGCACTTACGATTTTATTGAGAAAAGTTGTCAAGAGAAGACTGAGTTATCTTCCAAGCAATCCGACTCTCATCAACAGCAAAAGACTCATCGTCTTAGTCGGTGTGTCAATAGAGTACGAGATCGACGCTCCATCGGCATATAGAAAAGAACCCCCATGAAATATAAATTTTTTATTTTATTTGTTATTCCTTTATTGTAATCTGCGTTAATTATGATATTTAAAGAACCTAAAACTGGATGGCGACTCTGCTAGGGACTACTTTCTCCTCTAATGAGAAAACTGTGTCGCACACCGACACTAAGACCCTCGAGTTTTTTGCTGAAATGTTGGTCATTGAATTTGACTAAGCGAAGTCCGAGGAATATATTTCCATGGATAGAATCTCTTCAATGGCAGCTATACACGGTTGTCATAGAATTCACAGAGTGTGAATCTCGGGTTTAACATGACCCTCGTGTGAAAAGGCTACCTTAGAAGTTAGTTTGAGCTTAGCTAGAACAAACGAACTCCGCCAAGAGCGAAGAAAATTTGACTCTCACCTCGGCGAAGATCATGATTTTACCACATCTGTTGATCTTGGGCTTGATCTATGACTCCTCTTGGAGTTCGATTTAAAATCTCGCGATGTTCACTATGATTCCCGATAGAACCTAAGAATGGGGGTAACGTCATCTAAATTCCCTCAAGGGAATAATATTGATGATTTATTTGGACAAAAATCGCGGCCGCCGTAGCGATGTTAAGCACACCAAGGCCTAAACCAAATGGGTTGACACCAATGTTGATCTAAGAGAATTCATATCTCTGAAGAGAGCTTGCCAATGTCAGCATTGTGCAACTCTTAGAGAAGTGGTCTCGGCAGTTCAAAAGAGTTGTCAATATAAATCTATTCCTAAAAAGGAATCACTTTAACCGTCTTAGTTAGGGTCACGAGCTTTTAGAGGTTGGACTAAGAAACGACGCGTTCAAGAGGCAAAACACAAGTATTCACTGTCAACATGACAAGTGTAACTTCTAGAGATGAAGAAGAAAGTACAGATAGTTCACCGATCCAGTGTATTCTCCTAGCATTGGATCCATACCTGTCAGTGTGTATCATAACACCGAGCTAAGAAGAAGAGCGATTCCTATATATATATATATATATATATATATATATATATATATATATATATATATATATATATATATATATATATATATATATATATATATATATATATATATATATATATATATATATATATATATATATATATATATATATATATATATATATATATATATATATATATATATATATATATATATATATATATATATATATATATATATATATATATATATATATATATCATATTATTTATTGCTATTAATTATTAATATTGGCACTATTTAATTAATTTCATATTAAAATAAATAATTTTAAATTACGTTATTAATTAATTAATTTTATTATTTTAGACATACTTTAATGCCGTAGCAGTGAGGAATTATGCAAGCAAAAGAAACTTTGAGAGCCGCAGTTGGAGATTAAAGGGTCTATGAGGGTATTTTTGTCTTTTGGGCTAAATAAGAAAAACTACTTATAAGTAGGGGAAAAAAGTTGGGCAATCTCAACTAATTTTTTCCCCTACTTATAAGTAACAAATAAGGAAAAAAGTTAATTCTTACCAAACATCGCATTGATACCTTATAAGTAAAAAGCTACTTATAAGTCAAAATAAGTAAGTCGCCAAACATGCTCTAAGATCACATAGTAAAAAGTGTTTTCTCAAGTCTTCAATAGTTATATTGGAGGAGCCTGTAACGGGGAGGGATCATAGTTGTTAAAATGGGAGATTTCATGATGGGTTTGGCTATACTTGTGGGCCTTAAGGAAAACGTAATGTGTAGGCTAGATGGAAAATGTTCATTTTTCTTGTGGGGCACACGGAGCTATGTTTTAACCAACTGGGCTGGATATTTATATATGTACCCACAAATATATAAACATAACAAATTTCGGATACAGGAAATAGGCAGCAAAAGAATAGATATTGAATGATGAAATTTTGTCTTACCATCTTGACATTTACGTTGAAAACATAGCCTCCGAGTAGCCGTAGTTGATCTTCTTCATATGACTTGTTATACCACGAAAATCATTATGTCTTTAAACTATATATGTGGCGTAAGTGAGACTAGACAGATGATCGAAGCAAACTCGAGCCGCACAGGCCACTGCCTTACCGGATCACCGAGACGGGCGTCCTCAAGTCGGCTTCAAGTAGCATCCGAGTCGAATCAAAGAGCGTCTTCGAGGCAGAACATAGAATGATCGGCGGTCTCATCAACGGTCGACATTCCGGCCCTGAATGATCCATTTTCTCCAACCTACAATCCAGTTGGAGAAATCATCCGAATTTTGCATGGAACCGGAAACTACTCCTAAATCAAAATTTCACTCTTCAACCCAACAATTCTCTAGGGCAATGCGGTTCCTCTCAATTTTCAACAACCAAATCGTCATTTCAAAATCGGTCTCCTCATCACCAATCGCAAATCACACTCCTCAAATTGCTCATCATGATAAACGCCTTAATGTTCTCGAAAAGGGTCTAGAAACTTTGATTAAAACCTCTACACGGACCACTAACTTATTGACTCAAACATCAAACACGTTGAATTCCTTCATGCAATCAACCGCAAATCCTCACTTCCAACACTCAAGCCATAGCTAGGTTAGAAACCCAACTTGGTCAACTAGCTAATGCCATGAGTGAGAGAGAGAAAGGGACTTTTCGAGTCAACCCGTGCCCAACCCGAAGGACACGGATCAAGTTCAACCTACCAGTGAAGTGAATGCAATCCATTCACTACGGTCAGTAGGCAGTCGATAATCAGGTTAGATTGCCTCTAAGTGAAACCCTTGAACCGTAACAAATTCTCTCCTTCGATATCTCTACTCGAAATCACACCCTTCGATGACCTTAACCGAACCGAACCGAGTTTAATCAATTAAAACCAGTTGCTCCTTACCCTGATAGACTCGTGCCTAGGAAGCACTCCTCTCAGAAGAGAAAATTCTAGAGACTTTCAAGGTGTTAAGGTCAACATTCCTCTTTTAGATGTCATTGAACAAATTCCTTCTTATGCCAAATTTTTAAAGGAATTATGTACCAAAAGAGGCAAATAAATGTTCCAAAGAAAGTCTTTCTCACGCCAATATCGGTGAAGTCCTCTCAAAGTCCGTACCATTGAAACATAAGGATCCGTGTTGTCCTACCATCCCATGTATCATTGGTAATACTCGATCGATAAGGCTTTTAGACTTAGGGGCGGTGTCAACTTGCTTAGTATTCGATCTACCAACAACTAGGTGTCGGGAACTCAAGCCAACTAGATGCACACTTCAGAATGTAGATCTCAAGGTCCCTATGGGTGAAATAACAGATGTATTGATAAAGGTTGGAGACTTCATTTTTCCTGTTAATTCAGAGTCCCGAAACGCAACCCGCTTCCAATCCCAAAGGACAGATACCGTGATCTTAGGAAGACCGTTCTTAGCCACTTCTAATGCTCTCATCAACCAGAATAACGGTCACATGAAGTCGCTTTTGGGAATCTCGATCACGAACTTAATATTTTCAATCCGAAATAATATTGATAATCAGTCTTCGAAATCAATTACATCCAAGAAAGATCAGCAGTAGAGAATGAATCGACATTAGTTTTGAGGAAATCTTTCATGAGGAACTGGAAATCTTAAAAATTCGGTTTTATTTTTCAAAATGAGGAAACTGTGTTGAATACATGCCTCTTGAATGCAACATTCAAGAACTCTTTTCGATGAGCTTAGATTTTTGAAAGAGCAACCAAAATGTCAAATTTTCATTAATCAAAAATCTAAGTTAAAATGCACAACACCAATAAGACCTACCTTAATTTCTTTGCAAAACACATTGCAAACCTTGGAATTTTCAGAATTTGAGAACATCATTGATTATATCATCTTAAAATTCTTTAAATTTCTGGTAGAATTTTCACAATAAGGTAGGATTTAATGTAGAATGTGAGCTTCTCATGTTTCATCTTTTATTCTACATTTTTATTTTTTGTCCCACAATAATAATAAAAGAATTTATTCTTCTCTCATGTGAGAGTTTCTTGTTCTTTTCAAAAAAAACATAAGAAAAAAAAACAAGAAGAAAAGAAAAGAAAAAAAAAAAAAAGGAGAGAATAAATTTTTGACTTCACCTTCTCATACCAAAGGTAATTACAGAATTTTTATCATTGTTCGAAGTCGACCGAACAAATGTAAGTGCTTCCATGCTTATCTGTTTTACTTTGTGCATAATAGAATTTGCATTGAGGACAATGCAAAATTTAGGTGTGGGGGTGGGGATTAGTTATTTTTATCCTTATCTTAGTCATTTTTTTCCTCTTTTTCTTACCATTTTTTCTTTTTATTTTTTTTATTTTTCCTCTTTTCATAAAAAAAAAATAGTCACTTGCCAACTTAATAGAGTTGATTAATAATTGATTTATTTGATAGAATTTAAGTCTTCTAATCCTTAGTTAGTTCTATACTCAATTTTACCTTTTATGATAACTCCAAATAAATTTCTTAAGAAATGATTTTCAAAGTAGTATACTTTACTTAAGTTTTAACTTAGATTTTTAATTAAAGTAATGAAATTTTTGCATGCCTAACTTAGAGTTGAAAATAATTTTTCAAGTTGTCTTGATCCAAATATTGTTGAGAATGTATATACATATACACATATATATATTATACTAACTTAACAAAAAGAAGAAAAATTTCTCTTAAAATCATTGGTGGTTCTATTTTACTAAGCCTAAGTTGATGAGTAATTAAGCCCGAGGAGTATTTCTATGCTTAATGACCTAAGCCTAATTGGGTTGGGATTCATTGGCCCAAAACTCGCTAAATGGTCACTTAGAAAGCCCGTTTAAAAAGAACAAAACCACCAAGGAATAAAGAGTAAATAAAAAAAATCATACTAACCATGTTTTTATATATAGTTATATTTGTATATGTTCTTGAAGAAGTAAATGGATTAAAAGACTTGAATTTGTTTAAAACAAAGAGTTAGCATGTTCTTTTCAAAACTTTTAAATTAAAATTTTGAGTTAAACTTGGTTTTTGTATTACTATAATGGAAGGATTTTCTTAAGAAAATTACATTGGAGTTATGATAAAAACGCTTTCTTGAGCATTAACCAACTTCAATTGGAATGTTTGAATATATCAAATGAGTTAATTATTTTATTAACTTCTTTAAATTGGCAAGTTGACTGAATTTTATGGGTATATTCACTGCAAACCCTCACGAGACTACAACTCGCTTCATCGGGTAACCTGGGGTTTAAAGGCTTGTTGTATGCTAAATACAACCATTCCTCGCGAAAGTGAGTTAGATTTTCTTTTTATTTTCTTTGCTAGAGGACGAGCAAAAGTTTAGGTGTGGGGGTATTTAATTATCACATTTTAATTACATTTTTATACCCTCATTACCTATTTTATATGAATAAAGATATCACTAATAATCGCTTTTTATCTTAATTTGCGTGTTAATAAAGTATTAATGAATAAAAGCCCAAATGACTCAAATTCTCTCAATTTCTACCAATTTTGAAGCCCAAATCTGAAGACAAACAAAGGCCCAAGATACCAAATTGATCCAAGAGAAATTCGTGAAGAAAAATCAAGAAAAGACAAATTCGGTTGGGAATCAATCGGTTGACCAACCGGTTGCCAATCAATACAACCGACGGCCAACCGACTTGCAAATGCATTCCAGATTAATGGTGGATTTCTCTTCCTTTTGGCTAAGTTTGATCCAATGGTTCACATCAACTCCGTTGGGCTATAAATAGGGGTGAATCTTGAGGGTTTTGGGTGTGAAATATTTTGTAAAACACCATTTGGAGAGGAGGTTACTCTTAATTGAGAAGACCTTCCAAAATTATAACTTTTGTTACACAATAAATGAAATTTTTCACCCTTCAATTTCCTTTCTCTTCTTCTAATCCAAGGACCAAAAGGAGGATTAGATTAAGATCGAGAGTTGTTGGTTTTCCTTTTATTTCTTTTTCATTTTCTTTCTTGTTCATTTAATTGCTTTGTAGCTTAGATTTACTTTCATGCAATTTAATTTCATGCAATTTACTTTCATGCAATTTACTTTCATGCAATGTATTTAATTCTTGTATTTACTTTCTAGAATAGATTTTTCTTTTCTTTAATTCACCTTGAGGCTAGAACCCTCTAGGGAATTACCCTTTTCTAAGTGTGGAGCTAATATTTGTGGGATCCCTAGAGATTGTTTGAAACTAGCTAACAAACCCAACTCATTCTTGTGAGATTGAGATAAGCTAAGTGGATCTACTCTAGATTCCTCATATCTTTAATTAATCCTCCATACTTTACCTTCTTTATTTTCCTCTTATCCTTGCTTTTCATTTGTTTGTTATTTTCCTTTATTCTTGATTCTTGATTTCATTGATTTTTACTTCTCTCTCAATCTCATATTCCCTCCATGTGCATATAATCTCAAACCTAGTTTTGTTATTATGTGCATATAACCACAACCACATTCTCAACTTTATTTTCTCCTCTTTTGCACATAATCCACAACAACTCTCTCTAGCCTCTTCACCACCACTTTCACCATTTTCTCACTTTCATTTTATTTGAATAACTCCTAATTGTCATGCATAATTTGAGAACCAAAACTTGAACAAAACTCTTCCTACTTCCGTTCCTCGTGGGATCGATAATCTTTATACTATAACTTGATCAAGGTTGTATACTTGCAACTTAGGAGGTAATCATTTATTTACCCATCAATATATATATATATATATATATATATATATATATATATATATATATATATATATATATATATATATAAAAGTCAAAAGTGAGTCGACTCTCGAGAACACCCCCTAGGCCGAGTCAAAAGGCGTCATCAGTCGGCCAAACCTAGAGTTGAATTCTGTGTTAAATTCAAACTCATAGGTGAAGTTCGCCAACCAATGAACTTCACCCACATCAACTCAAGTGGACCAGTCATCCACTTGAAGAAGACTCACCCATGTCGCGGCAACCCTGCTTGACCCAGTGACCCACTGCGCTCCGGCGACCTTGAAGTCTTGACAAACTTCACCAAGTCCGTGAAGTTCGCCAAATAGCAGTTTTGAGAGCTATTTTCAGAGGAATAACCGCTCCCCATTATCTCCTACTTTAATGGCCATTTAATCCACAATTAAAGACCATTAACTCTCTCTCTTTTAGCCTATAAAAGGAGAGGAGATCATTCATTTTAAGCCCCTGGCCCCAATCGGAAAAGCCTTAATCAAAAATACACATGCCTAGAGAGATTATCATTATCGCACTTGCGATTTTATTGAGAAAAGTTGCTAAGAGAAGTCTGAGTTATCTTCCAAGCAATCCGACTCTCATCAACAACAAAAGACTCATCGTCTTAGTCGGTGTGTCAATAGAGTACGAGATCGACGCTCCATCGGCATATAGAAAAGAACCCCCATGAAATATAATTTTTTTTTATTTTATTTGTTATTCCTTTATTGTAATCTGCGTTAATTATGATATTTAAAGAACCTAAAACTGGATGGCGACTCTGCTAGGGACTACTTTCTCCTCTAATGAGAAAACTGTGTCCACACCGACACTAAGACCCTCGGGTTTTTTGCTGAAATGTTGGTCATTGAATTTGACTAGCGAAGTCCGAGGAATATATTTCCATGGATAGAATCTCTTCAATGGCAACTATACACAGTTGTCATAGAATTCGCCGTAGTGTGAATCTCGGGTTTAACATGACCCTCGCGTGTGAAAAGGCTACCTTCGCCGAAGTTAGTTTGAGCTTAGCTAGAAGCCAAACGAACTCCGCCAAGAGCGAAGAAAATTTGACTCTCACCTCGAGCGAAGATCATGATTTTACCACATCTGTTGATCTTGGGCTTCAGTATGACTCCTCTTGGAGTTCGATTTAAAATCTCTCGCGATGTTCACTATGATTCCCCGATAGAACCTAAGAATGGTGGTAACCCGTCATCTAAATTCCCTCAAGGGAATAATATTGATGATTTCGCTGGACAAAAATCTCGCCAGCGTCGTCGTAAGCGATGTTCGCACACCAAGGCCTAAACCAGCGAAGTTGACACCAATGTTGATCTAAGAGAATTCATATCTCTGAAGAGAGCTTGCCAATGTCAGCATTGTGCAACTCTTAGAGAAGTGGTCTCGGCAGTTCAAAAGAGTTGTCAATATAAATCTATTCCTAAAAAGGAATCAGTCTTTAACCGTCTTAGTTAGGGTCCTGAGCTTTTAGAGGTTTGGACTAAAAGACGACGACGTGCCCGAAGAGGCAAAACACAAGTATTCACTGTTAACATGACAAGTGTAACTTCTAGAGATGAAGAAGAAAGTACAGATAGTTCGCCCGATCCAGTGTATTCTCCTAGCATTGGATCCATACTTCCAGAAGCTGATGGTGTGTATCGCAACACCAGGCTAAGAAGAAGAGCAAGGATTCCTATATATATATATATATATATATATATATATATATATATATATATATATATATATATATATATATATATATATATCATATTATTTATTGCTATTAATTATTAATATTGGCACTATTTAATTAATTTCATATTAAAATAAATAATTTTAAATTACGTTATTAATTAATTAATTTTATTATTTTAGACATATTTTAATGCCGTAGCAGTGAGGAATTATGCAAGCAAAAGAAACTTTGAGAGCATGAGTTGGAGATTAAAGGGTCTATGAGGGTATTTTTGTCTTTTGGGCTAAATAAGAAAAACTACTTATAAGTAGGGGAAAAAGTTGGGCAATCTCAACTAATTTTTCCCCTACTTATAAGTAACAAATAAGGAAAAAGTTAATTCTTACCAAACATCGCATTGATACCTTGTAAAAAGCTACTTATAAGTCAAAATAAGTAAGCCGCCAAATATGCTCTAAGATCACACAGTAAAAAGTGTTTTCTCAAGTCTTCAATAGTTATATTGGAGGAGCCTGTAACGGGGAGGGATCATAGTTGTTAAAATGGGAGATTTCATGATGGGTTTGGCTATACTTGTGGGCCTTAAGGAAAACGTAATGTGTAGGCTAGATGGAAAATGTTCATTTTTCTTGTGGGGCACACGGAGCTATGTTTTAACCAACTGGGCTGGATATTTATATATGTACCCACAAATATATAAACATAACAAATTTCGGATACAGGAAATAGGCAGCAAAAGAATAGATATTGAATGATGAAATTTTGTCTTACCATCTTGACATTTACGTTGAAAACATAGCCTCCGAGAGTAGCCGTAGTTGATCTTCTTCATATGACTTCTGTTATACCCTGAAAATCATTATGTCTTTAAACTATATATGTGGCGTAAGTAATGAGACTAGACAGATGATCGAAGCAAACTCGAGCCGCAGCTGTAGCCGACTCGTCTACGCGATCTGGGCCTGAGACGAAAGGCGTCCTCAAGTCGGTTTCTGAAGTAGCATCCGAGTCGAATCAAAGAGCGTCTTCGAGGCGAGAACATAGAATGACTGGCGGTCTCATCAACGGTGCTGACATTTAATGGTAAACAGTTCAGTGCACATACTCCGCCAGCTAGTCACCATCGCATTTAATGCATGGCCAAGCATCATGATGGCCCTTCGACAACAACGCCAACAATCCCGCCATTCTGTCGCCATCACATTAATATTGTGAGTACAATTCTCTACCTCCGACCAATCTGCTGTGGACACATGTAAAGCGACGTCACGGTGTCAAATCAACCAACCGGTTAAATTACCAAAATGTCCTCAATAACTTCCTATAAATAGCATTATCTTTGCTATTCAAAGGTACGCACAAGAAACTCTAAAAACTACATTCTGCTTTTCTCTTCAGATTAACAGACTAAGTCACTGACTTGAGCGTCGGAGGGCATGCCAGAGGGAGCAACCTCCGGGGCCTCTAACCTCTCTTCTGTGCAGGTCATTGTAGCGCAACACAATCTTTAAGACAATCAGCCATCAGAGGAGAATAAGGGACCCCAAAATCATCCTTACCTCTCCTAAACTATTCACTAACTTTCTCACATAAACAGTTTGGCGCCCACTGTGGGGCCACTTCTTCTTCTCTTGAGATAATGGTTGATCCTAATTGCCCACATATTCTAGACTTCACTCAAGGGGAATCTTCTGGTTCCGACTATATTACTCAAGCCCAATTGGACGAAACCTCGCAGAGGATATCAATGTCGCTTTAGCATCAGTTCGCCTCCTTTGCGAACGAACTTCTCAATCACTTCCAACCCCTTTCTCCATCTCCTATCAGCCCCATTCCCGGAGGAACAACTTCGGCGACACGCGGAGGAGGATCGGGTCAGGCAAATGACCCCTCAATAGCTGTGGCATCAAACCCATTTCGCGGTTAATCCGTAACAGATTCCTTAGCATCAGATTCCCCAATATCAGGATGCGTCGTGCGAAAGCTCGAGTCGAGATCCTCATCATACTCCTCGCTACCCATCGTAGGTATGCAATACACCTATGCGACTCAGACTCTCGTCAACCGAGCGGGCCTGCGATAGTCAACCGAACCTCCACGTACGACAGGACTTTCAACCTGGTGGCCGATGCCATTGGGGGAAGCACCTCCTTATCGATGAGATCATGAGCATTTCTTGCCCTAAGTTCAAAATGCTCAGCATTGAGAAATTCAAGGGAGAAAGCGACCCGTCCGAACATGCGCAAAACTTCTTCGACCTATTGAGCATGCAGCATGTATCCGAGCCAGTCACATGTACAACTTTCCGGTCACGCTCAGCGGTGCGGCCAAAATATGTTGGAACTCTTTACCAAAAGATCCATCAACAGTTATGAGGAGCTCACCCAAAAGTTCATCCACTATTTCCTAGTGGACACAAAGAAGAAAGCACCATCCTCTCTACTATTGCATTTCATCATAAACCAGGCGAGACTCTCAGGGACTACTTCAAGAGGTTCCAGGCCAAGCTGCTAGAAGTAGAAGATTCTGACAACATGGTGGCTATGGCAGCAGGACTGCACGAAGAAAAACTAGCATACTCACTCATCATCAACCCCGTTGACAACTTCGACCAGCTCATGGCCCGGGCCAGGTCCTACATGAACACAGAAGATAGCTAACTAGACAAGAAAGCAGCCTGAGCAGAAGCCTCAAAGGCCGAGTCCTCCAAAAATAAGAAGCCCGAGTCTGATCGACCTGAGTCCAATTCCATATTAGGTCAACAAGATAGGAGAGACCAGAGGAGAGATGCCGTGAAACCAGCAGTCTTCGCCCCCTTCAACGCTCCTCTATCAAAGATACTACACTAGATATAGCAGGAGGAACACCTCACCAAGGTTCCCCCCATGCATGACTTCCAACCTGCAGAGGAGGGATTCTCAGCAATACTGCAGATATCATCAAGACCACGGCCACAACATCGACGACTGCAAGATCCTGAAGAGGGACATTGAGGACCTCATCAGCAGAGGGTTGTTGAAGAAGTACATCAACCAACAATTGTGGCAAAGAGTGATCTAACTAGGAAAGGCCCGAGAGAAGAAGATCGAGGTCACCTCGACCAGATCAGCGCCAGAACTAGCCGAGGGAGGTCAGCAATAGAAGTACAATCAATACCATCAGCGAAGGCCCCACCGCGGGAGGAATGTCAAATAATGCCTGGAAGAAGTATGCCCGACATGGCCTCGATGTGAACGTGTGTGAGAAGAAATTGAAGGTGGACCAATCCATTGCGTTCAACAATGCCGACTTGAAAGGCGTAATGACACCTCACGATGACCCAATCATTATTAGTGCCCAAATCAATGGGTTTTGGGTCAAGAGGATCATGGTGGACACTGGAAGCTTGGTAGATTTCCTATTCATGGATGCATTCAGACAGAAGAACATTAGCAGATCACTGCAGCCATGCCCGAGCCCCTTAGTTAGCTTCTCAGGACATTCCTTCCGACCCGAGGGAGTGGTCACACTGCCCTTGGTCATAGGCGAGTACCCTCGCCAATCCACCATCCAAGTCCAATTCATTGTCATAGATGTGAAGTTGGTCTATAATGTCATCTTGGGAAGATTGTCCCTTAATGATCTCTAGGTTGTACCCTCCACATACCATCAAATAGTAAAGTTCCTGACCCCCGAGGGACTCGGCATAGTTCGAAGTAACCAACAGAAGCCCAGTCATGTTACATGCTCTCCATAAAGGGCAAAGGAGTATCGAAAACCTCGCCAATTGAAAAATCCCAGGCGTACCTACAAAAAGATGAAGAAATGGAATAGAAAACTCCTGTCGAGAAGCTGGATGAAATTCTGCTTGGCATAGATGAATCTAAGAAAGTCCAGATCGGATCAGAATTGCCTGAGCCATTGCGAGGGGCACTCGTCAACTTCCTCCACGCAAATGCAGATATCTTCGCTTGGGGACCCACGGACATGCCCGCCATTGACCAAGAGGTAATGGCTCATGAGCTATTTGTTGATCGACACTGCAAGCCGGTTCGACAGAAGAAGTGACACTTGGAGCCCGAGAGACAGTAGGCCGCAGCAGAAGAAGTCGACTTGCTGTTAAAGGCCGGGTACATCCGGGATGTCCAATACCGGAATGGTTATCAAATGTGTTATTGGTCAAGAATGTTGTGGCAAGTGGAGAATGTGCATCGATTTCACCGACCTCAATAAAGCATGTCCAAAAGATAGTTTCCTTCTCCCGGATCGACTCAAATTGCCGATGACAGCAAGCCACAAGATGCTCGGGCCATGGATGCCTTCTCGTGATACAACTAGATAAAGATGGCAAAGCACAATGAGGAGAATACCTCCTTCATCACAGAT
This sequence comes from Asparagus setaceus, assembly GCA_012295165.1. NCBI lineage: Eukaryota > Viridiplantae > Streptophyta > Magnoliopsida > Asparagales > Asparagaceae > Asparagus > Asparagus setaceus. Next base: position 17,161,603 of record CM022710.1, read on the forward strand.
CAAGACACTTACTATTACAAAGTGATGCCTTTCGAACTCAAAAATGCAGGAGCCACCTACCAAAGGCTGGTTAATAAAATCTTTAAAGAACAGTCTGGTTGTAATGTGGAAGCCTATGTAGATGATATACTGGTAAAATCTAAACCTGCTAACTCTCACATTGCAGATCTAAAAGAACCTTTTTCTGTGCTCTGTTAATATAAGATGAAGCTCAATCCGACGAAATGCGCCTTCGGAGTCTAGTCCGACAAATTCTTTAGATTCATGATCACTCAGCGAGGAGTTGAGATCAACCCGGAGAAGAATGGCTGAGCCTCGCACGGTGAGGGACATCCAGAAGCTCAATGGGAGGATAGCGGCTTTAAGCCGGTTCCTCTCCAGGTCGGCTGAAAGGAGTCTACCATTCTTCAAAGTCTTAAGGGGAGATTAAGGGCCTAGAGATGACATCTAGTGGATAGAAGAATGCAGTAATGCTTTCATTGACTTTAAGTGATACCTCAGCACCAAGCCCCTGTTAAACAGCCCTATAGAAGGGGAACATCTCTATCTCTACCTTGCCATCTCAATGGAAGTAGTCAGCTCGGCCCTAGTCCGAGAAGAAGAGAATGTGCGAAAGCATATCTACTATATCAACCGCATCCTCAAGGCAGCAAACCTCAACTACCTTCTCATCAAAAGCTGCATTAGCTCTGGTCACCACTGCTAGGAAACTTTGACACACACAATAACAGTCCGAACCAATCTGGCCTTGAAGAAAGCACTCGGGAACCCGACCATGTCCGGGAGAATGACAAGCTGGGCCGTCGAGCTCAGTGAGTATGATATACAGTTTGAACCTAGGACAACCATCAAAGTCCAGGTTCTTGTTGACTTCTTGATCGAGTCGTCTGCTCCAAAAGACAACTCGTCAACACTACCTCCGGTCCCTACACCAACCCCAACTCCCAAGCCGGGTAAAAAGACAAAATCTAAGAAGAACCGAACCCCCAATTATGACCAACCAAAATTCTCTAATTGGTGGGTGGTAAAGGTAGATGGCGTGTCGGGAGAGAGTGACAGCGGAACTGGAGTAGTGTTGCGCAGCCCGGAGAAGTAACTCGTCAAGTATGCCATCGCATTCGACTTCCTAGGCTCCAACAATGAAGCTGAGTATGAGGCCCTCCTGGCCAGTCTTAGAGCCACCTTAGCGGCCAAAGCTAGCTCCATCTTCATCGTTGCCGACTCGCAACTTGTTGTCTACCAAGTGCGAGGAGATTATGAAGCCAAAGACCCTAGGATGGTGAAGTATGTGGAGAAAATCAAAGAGCTGTTACAAAAGTTTGAAGAGTTCAAGATTGAGCAAATCCCAAGAGCCTACAACACTTGTGCGAATGCTCTTTCCAAGCTGGGCTCCTCGAAGCCAAGGCGGGGACCAAGATATACGCATACCCCTCAAGCAGCCCATCATCACTCAAGTAACTTTAAACTCAGTCATGCAAATGGACCACCATGCGGAGACATGCTGGATGGATCCACTCATCTAGTACCTGACAAAGGGGACCTTGCCAGAAGACCGACCAAAAGCCAAAAGCCTACAAAGAAAGTCGACTTCTTTGTTAAAGTAGGGTACATCCGGGATGTCCAATACTCGGAATGGTTATCAAATGTGTTATTGGTCAAGAATGTTATGGCAAGTGGAGAATGTGCATCGATTTCACCGACCTCAATAAAGCATGTCCAAAAGATAGTTTCCTTCTCCCCCGGATCGACCAGCTCGTCGATGACAGTGCAAGCCACAAGATGCTCAGTTTCATGGATGCCTTCTCAGGATACAACTAGATAAAGATGGCAAAGCACAATGAGGAGAATACCTCCTTCATCACAGATCAAGACACTTACTATTACAAAGTGATGCCTTTCGAACTCAAAAATGCAGGAGCCACCTACCAAAGGCTGGTTAATAAAATCTTTAAAGAACAGTCTGGTTGTAATGTGGAAGCCTATGTAGATGATATACTGGTAAAATCTAAACCTGCTAACTCTCACATTGCAGATCTAAAAGAACCTTTTACGTGCTCTGTTAATATAAGATGAAGCTCAATCCGGCGAAATCGCCAGTCTAGTCAGACAAATTCTTTAGATTCATGATCACTTTCTGAGGAGTTGAGATCAACTTGGGAGAAGAATGGTGAGCCTCGCGTGAGGACATCCGAGCTCAATGGGAGGATAGCGGCTTTAAGCGGTTCCTCTCAGTGGTGAAAGGAGTCTACCATTCTTCAAAGTCTTAAGGGAGATTAAGGGCCTAGAGATGACATCTAGTGGATAGAAGAATGCGATAATGCTTTCATTGACTTTAAGTGATACCTCGGCACCAAGCCTGTTAAGCGACCCATAGAAGGGAACATCTCTATCTCTACCTTGCCATCTCAATGGAAGTAGTCATTTCGGCCCTAGTCAGAAGAAGAGAATACGCGAAAGTATATCTACTATATCAACCGCATCCTCAAGGCTGACAAACCTCAACTACCTTCTCATCAAAAGTGCATTAGCTCGGTCACCTTGCTAGGAAACTTTGACACACACAATAACAGTCAGAACCAATCGGCCTTGAAGAAAGCACTTCGGGAACCGACCATGTCGGAGAATGACAAGGCTGGGCCGTCGAGCTCGGTGAGTATGATATCTGATTTGAACCTAGGACAACCATCAAAGTCCGGTTCTTGTTGACTTCTTGATCGAGTAAATGCGCTCCAAAGACAACTTCGTCAACACTACCTCCGGTCCCTACACCAACCCCAACTCCCAAGCGGGTAAAAGACAAAATCTAAGAAGCACCGAACCCCCAATTATGACCAACCAAAATTCTCTAATTGGTGGGTGGTAAAGGTAGATGGCGTGTCGGAGAGAGTGGCAGTGAGCTGGAGTAGTGTTCTGCCCGGAGAAGTAACTTCGTCAAGTATGCCATCGCATTCGACTTCCTAGGCTCCAACAATGAAGCTGAGTATGAGGCCCTCTGGCGGTCTTAGAGCCACCTTAGCGGCCAAAGCTAGCTCCATCTTCATCGTTGCCGACTACTTAACTTGTTGTCTACCAAGTCTTGAGGAGATTATGAAACCAAAGACCCTAGGATGGTGAAGTACGTGGAGAAAATCAAAGAGCTGTTACAAAAGTTTGAAGAGTTCAAGATTGAGCAAATCCCAAGAGCCTACAACACTTGTATGAATGCTCTTTCCAAGCTGGGCTCCTCGAGCTCGGGGGCAGGAGGGGGACCAGTATATACAGACACCCTCAAGCAGCCCATCATCACTGAAGTAACTTTAAACTCAGTCATGCAAATGGACCACCATGCGGAGACATGCTGGATGGATCCACTCATCTAGTACCTGACAAAGGGGACCTTGCCAGAAGACCGACCAAAAGCCAAAAGCCTACAAAGAAAAGCCTTCAAGTATGTCATCATGAGCGTCCAATTCTATCGGTTCTCCTAGACCAGTAGTAGCATAGGACCCTACCTTCGATGTCTCCAACCTGAGGAGTCAGACTACATCCTCAGAGAAATCCACAAAGGCATATGTGAGAACCACATTGGTGCCAAAACCTGGCCCAAAAGGTCATTAGACAAGGATACTCTGGCCGACCATCCTGGCCGACTCAAAGGCGCTCACTAGGTGCAAAAGCATGCTAGCTGTTCTCAAGTATCCCCAGAGCGCTGGCAACTGAGCTCACACCTTTGGTCAACCCAATTCTGTTTGCTTAATGGGGACTGGACCTACTGGGGTCCTTCCCGATAGCATCCGGGCAGCGAAGATTCCTTGTGGTGGCCATCGACTACTTCACTAAATGGATGGAAGCGGAACCCTTAGCAAGGATCAATGAGAAAGACATCCGCAACTTTATCTGGAGGTGGTCATCAGTCGATTCAGTGTGTTGATAGTCATCATCACCGACAACGGCACTCAGTTCAATAGCAGAGGATTCCATGACTTTTGCAAAGAATGGAAAATTAGCCTCAAGTTCTCATCAGTAGCTCATCCCAAATGCAACGGCTTGGTAGAAGCCACAAACAAGTGCATACTACAGGCATTAAAGAAGAGAGTAGGCAAAGTGAAATATGCATGGGTCGATGAGCTTCCAGGCATCTGTGGTCATATAGAACAACCCACAAGAACTCCACAGGTGAGACACTATTCTGATTGGTGTATGGATCAAAAGCAATCATCCCAGTCGAAGTTGGTATCCCGACCACGCGCTTGCAACACTTTGATGAAGAAGCTAATCAGATCGGACTAAGGAGCGGACTCGACCTTGTAGACGCACTCCGATCCTTTGTCATCAACCAACAATGCGTCGCCCGACACTACAATAGCCAGGTCCGATCCAAGAGATTCAAGCCGGGAGATTTGGTCTACCGAAAAATAGCTTTCAAAAAAGAGGTCAACTATAGGAAGATCGCCCCAAACTAGAAAGGCCCCTACAAAGTCATGAAGGAAGTCCACCCGGGGACTTATTGGCTGCAAAACCAAAACGGGGAAGTCTTGAAGCATCCTTGGAACGTAGAACACATGAAAAATACTCTGAAATGATACCAAAGACCTTGGTATTGTTTTAGAGTAAAACCAAGGCATGAAGGAATCCCTTGCGAATCAATCTTCACCGACTCGTCCAAGGCACAAAAGACCTTGGTATCTTTTTAAAGTAAAGTCTGTGCACGAAAGAAGCCCTTGCGACTCGGTCTTCGCTGACTCATCCAAGGCACGAAAGACCTTGGTATCTTTTTAGAGTAAAACCAAGGCACGAAGGAAGCCCTTGCGACTCGGTCTTCACCGACTCGTCTAAGGCACGAAACACCTTGGTATCTTTTAAAGTAAAGTCATTGCGAAAGAAGCCCTTGCAACTCGGTCTTCGCTGACTCATCCAAGGCACGAAAGACCTTGGTATCTTTTTAGAGTAAAACCAAGGCACGAAGGAAGCCCTTGCGACTCGGTCTTCACCGACTCGTCTAAGGCACGAAACACCTTGGTATCTTTTCAGAGGAAAACTAAGGCACGAAGGAAGCCCTTGCAACTTGGTCTTCACTGACTCGTCCAAGGCACGAAAGATCTTGGTATCTTTTCAGAGTAAAACCAATGCACGAACAAAACCAAGGCATGGTGCAAAGCCACTTTCACAGTCATCACCGACTTAGCCAAATTGAAAAGCACAAAGCATGACAAAATGTGCAAAACTTAAGTCAACAAAGTAAGTCCTTTTTTTAAAAAAAAATATTATTATAGGACTCTTTACACGGCTCAACAAAACTAAAGAAAAAAGAGAAGAACTACAAATTCTCCTAAGAAGCATCACCCGGAGGAGGAGATGAAAGGGTGCTCGAATATTCGCCTGACCCACCAAAAGCATCTTCATCCTCATCCTCATCTGACAAGACAAATTCTTCTCCTGCCATCTCAATATCCTTTAAGGCATCCAGGCTGTCGCCGACAGGGGAGGATACCTAAAGCGGTGGGAAGAAGCCTAAAAGCTACCGTAGTAGATAGTCGAAGCCCGCCTTTCAAGGAAGAGTGAATTCTACTTTTCCCAGAGTACCATCACGATACTCCTCGACCACCTCGATCCGATGGGCCTCCTACTCCAAGAATGACACTCGGCTCTGTAGTAGTTGGACTTGGGCAAGCAAGGAGTTGCGCTGCTCGTCGGCCTCCTGAGTAATTGAGCCACCTCCTGCCGAAGCGATTCTCGCTGAGCCTCCTTGTCCTACAACCTGGCCTTTAGATCCTCAACATCGAGACGAGCCACTCGAGCCCACTCAATGGCATCATCCCGCTCCCTCTTCTCAACCCGTACCTCCGACTCAAGATACTTGACCTTCTCCTTAGCAAGGCCCAGATCGTGTTGAAGATGGGAGCAGTCCTCCTGGAGAATCCTAATGTCTTCTTGAGCTTCGACAAGCTGAGTTGCCTTCTGTCAAGAAGTGTCAATCAAGGCTCTGATCTTCGCATCTCGAGCAAGCTCCTCGAAAATGCCATATCGATCGGCAAGAGAAATTGATCGGCAACCTTAGCCTGGTCGGTCCTAAATTCTAGCACCAACCCCTTGGAGTCCATCTGACTCGGGGGGATGAAGATATGTTCTTCTCCTCCTCCTTGTGGGGAGTTCAAGTGGCAACAATTCCCATCAGGATCTTTCTAATCCTCTCCCAAGAAGGGGAAGGAACCTCATTAACATGATGGGCAGGGGGCTACTGATATCAACCCTCCCTAGCGACGGCCTGAGAGACCAGCTCCTCTCTAGCAACAAGCCTCTCTTTATTAACCGGTTCCTTAGTTATTGGCTACTTCCCTGCCCTCCTAGAAGACCCCTAGACTCTCTATCGGCTCAACCGACAATCCTGCATCGCCCTCTATCCCAGTCAGGATCTTACTCTCTATCGGCGCCAAGGCGGGGGCATCTTCATAGGCGGCCTTTTGATAGATCATCAAGGGCTGGGAATCACCTTTTGCCTTAGCAACTTTAGGCAGAGGGTCCGAAAGAGCTGGCAATGCTCTGAGCTGGGGCAGGAGTAGCTTCAGCTGGTGACGACCCTTCCTCAGCCTAGATGGTAGCTGATCCTGAACTCTTCAATCGGGCAGTGATCTTGGCCGCCCTCTCACGAACGGCCAGTACCTCCTCCTTCGCCAACTCGGGGCAGGGACGCTTTTTGGGACTTGTCGCTTGGGTCGCCACGGGCACTTCATCCAGCTCCAAGGTTAACAAAGCGACCCACGCAACATCCGCCTCAGTAGCAGGAACTAGAGAGATGCCAGCAGTCTGAAGCACAGCCTTATCAAACAGATTCTTGCTATTACGAGAACCTGTGTAAGCACGGATCTTCTCCAGCCCAAATCTCTCAACCTCCAAAAGTGGCACCGCCCTCAAAGCCTCCTTCTTTATCTCTAGCCACTCAGAGCAGGCCATGATTGGGTCAACGCCGAAGACAAAAATAAACATCTCCCTCCACCCATTATTGGTATCAGGAATGGAGACCAAGAGTTGGCCACCAACAGGCCGCATATAGTAGTGGCCTTCACTTTTGCTAGACTTGGCGCACAACAGGTGACCAAGAATCCCCACTATGGACTCCACATGAACCCAGCGATAAATAACTAGGAAGGCGACGAGGAGGGCGATGGAATTTGGCTTCAACTGTGCCGGCAAAATCCCCAACATTGTGAATACCCGGCGAAGGAATGGATGCAGCGGTAGATGAAGACCGAACTCTAAATGGTGAAGATATATCGGCATCCAATCATCGCTATGATGGTATACGGCGAGCTCCTTTGCTTGAACAAATAAGGTGAATCCATTGGGGATGTCAAAGTCTCTGGCAATCTGCTCGAGACTGGTCTCAAGAACCCTCGAGTGAAACTCTCGTTAAAGAGCATCCGAGCCTCGTTGTGACAACCACGAACTGACTACTAGATGCCATCGGAGCAGATGAAGATGTTGAGCAAAGAATTCCAAATGAAATTATAAAGAAGAAAGGTAAGGATTGCCGCCAATTCTGAACTCCTAGGGTTTGGTAATAGAGGGGCTGGTTATAAATAAGCAGAGGCAACCGCCGATTCGAGCGGCCGGTGCGGTTCTCGAGAAACCACTACCAGTTTTTGAAAGATGAAACATTCCTTCAACCAAAGCACCACTCCGCTCCAAGATCTTCGCTTACATCAGAAAAGTGGCCATCCTCCAGTAAAGGCGATAAATATTCTCACAGCAACAAAGGGTTAGAACAGTTCGATTTCCCTTACACTCGGTCACCCGAGCCCAGTAAAATGAGGCCAATGTTATACCCTAAAGATCATTACGTCTTTAATCTATACACATGGCATAAGTAATGGGACCGGATCGAAGCAGACTCGAGCTATCAACTTAGCTGATTCGTCTAGGCGATCCGGGTTCGAGACGAAAAGCATCGTCAAGTCGGCCTCTGAAGTAGCACGAGTCGAATCAAAGAGCATCTTCAAGGTGGGAAATAGAATGACTGGTGGTCTCATCAACAGTGCTTGAATTTAATGGTGAACAGTTCAATGCTCATACTCTGCCACCTAGTCACCATCGCATTTAATGCATGACCAAACATCTGATGGCTCTCCGGCAACGGCGCCCACAATCCCACCATTTTGTCACCATTCAAGTCCCACCGGGTGTGCCAAAATTTGTGGGGTCAAAATTGTCTATTTCAACTTGTTGCGAATAAATGCATCCAATTAAGATAGATAACTTTGTCTTGTATATCAATCTCGTCAAATTCACTCTATGGGAGAGGGTTTTATTTTTATGCACGTCCATGGTTTCCAACGGACTCAAGAGTCTATTATTAATTACCATTTTGATGAAAGGAACCTTCGATTAAGAGTCAATAAAATTCATCAAAATAAGAGAAAACTCGCAAAGCAAGAAAGTATAATAATCTTATTTTTCTTTTTTAAGTGATCATATACAAGGCTTAACGGAGGTATACCCCCAGTGTACAAATTTTCATGTAAAATCCTAGACTAGAGATGTGGCGATTAAAATTTGGATTCAAGATTGACTTGGAGACGTGAAATGGAAATTGGATTTTAAACCCAGTTTAGCGACGTGGAGGTCAAATATGGAATTTAGCCCAGTTTAATGACGTGGAGGTCAAATATGATTTTTGGTCTAGTTTAACGATGTAGAGGTCAAATTTGGTTTGGTCCAGTTTAATGACGTAGTGGTCGATTTGATTTGGTCCAGTTTAGTGACGTGGAGGTCAAATTTGATTTTAAATCCAATTTAATGATGTAGAGGTCCAATTTGGAGTTGTGTCCAGTTTAACGACGCAGTGGTCAAATATGATATTTTCAAGTTTATGTAATGTAGAGGTCAAATTTGAGAATTTATTCCAGTTTAATGACGTAGAGGTCAAATTTGATATTTTGCTCTAGTTTAACTATGTAGTGGTCAAATTTGATAGTTTGTTCTAGTTTAACGACATAGTGGTCGGATTTAGAATTTTACCTACTTTAAAGACGTAGAGGCCGAATTTGGAATTTTACCCAGTTTAATAATGTAGAGGTCGAATTGGAATTTATTCCAGTTTAACGACGTAGGGGTTAAATTTGGAATTTATTCCAGTTTAACGACGTAGAGGTCAATTTTAATTTTTTCCTCTAGTTTAATGACGTAGTGGTCAAATTTGATATTTTGTGCTAGTTTAACGGCGTAGTGGTCGGATTTCGAATTTTACCTAGTTTAACGACGTAGAGGTCGAATTTAGAATTTTACCCAGTTCAACGACGTAGAGGTCGAATTTGGAATTCATTCCAATTGTGTATTTTGACTAGTTTAATGACTTAGGGGTCGACACAATTGAACCTTTTGATTTTTTATTGTGTACACGTTTTTACATGAATATATCTTGTGGTGCATTTCTTTTACACATGATTTATTTTCTGATGCTGTTTTTCTACACCAAAATTTTCATCTAGTTTAGTGGACGTAGAGGTCCGTGCCGCGTTTGGTGACTTTCATATTTCTTGAATTTGTCTTTATATTTTCAACATTTTGAAGGATCAATCCGCAATTCATGGAATTTTATGGACGAGCACGCAATTTCTGCAATTTCTAAATTTATAGTGGGACCAAGTTGTAATTTCTGGATTGGATTGCAAAGCTGGTCTGAAATGCATTTTCTATAATGTTTTCAGGGTGTAAACTACAAATTTTAAACTAGATGGCAAAACTGGGCTGAAAATGTAGTTTCTGCAGTTTTTTCAGGGAGTAAACTACAAGTTCTGGACTGTTTTGTAGTTTCTGAATTTCGTAGGGGATGAACTATAATTTTCTGGACTGTTTTGTAGTTTTTTTATATTCCAGGTACTGAATTGTAATTTTCTGGACTGGATTGCAAAACTGGGTTGAAATGCAATTTCTGCAGCTTTTTTAGGGTGCAAACTGTAAATTTTGGATTGATTCTGTAATTTCAGAAGTTTAGATTGATTTTAGCAAACTTCACTGTTTGCAAATTCTAGAGCTGGTTTGAAATTTTCTAAAGTTGACGGCGCTCTTGGTAATGCATTTATTTGCGAGGCGGTTGTTTGTACAGGATCTTTGAGAGACTTATTCATACTTCCAAGATCTCGAAGGACTTATTTGCAACCTTTGAAAGTAGGGTACATTAATACCACTATGCAAATAGGAATTTTAAACCATAGTTCTCTCTTTTTTTTTTTTTTGCCATCAGCGACAAGGTCGCACTATATTTCCCAATCTCAATTGGATCTTTTTTTCTGCATTGTTTACGATATGCATATAGTCACCACATCAGTGCTTCAAGACGTTTTGTTTTCTCTTTTATTTCATAGTGATCCAAAACTTTGCTTTCTCTTTTATATATATATATATATATATATATATATATATATATATATATATATATATATATATATATATATATATATATATATATATATATATATATATATATATATATATATATATGAAATAACGAGGGTAGCACCGATTACTTTTTCTTGTATTCTTTCGGTTTGGATCTAATTTATTATTGTGCTGAAATGATTGTTAATTTTATGTATAGTAATACATGACTCTTAAAAAGTGCAGGGACTCTGATGAGGGGAGTATATAGACTTCAAGAGAGTGTAGAGACTCTATAATGAGTGCAGAGACTCAGATTTAGAGGGAGTACAGGGACTCCAAAAGAGTGTAGAGACTCTATAGATAAGTGCAGAGATTCAGATGGGGGAGTGCAGAGACTCCGAACTCCAAAAGAGTGTAGAGACTCTATAGATGAGTTCAGAGATTCAGATGGGGAGTGCAGAGACTCCGAAAAAGTACAAAGACTCTATAATGAGTACATAGAGTCAGATTTAGGGGGAGTATAGGGACTCTAAATGAGTGCAGAGACTCTATAATGAGTGCAGAGACTCAGATTTGCGGGGAGTACAGGGACTCCAAAAGAGTCTGAGACTCTATAGATGAGTGTAGGGACTCAGTATTTATTTATTATTTATTTTGATCGGCCGGCAACCAGCATTGTGTTTTCTTTACAGACGGTAAAGCCAACTCTTTTTCTTTTAGTTTTGCCTTAGTGGCGTTGATGGAGATGGAGGAGATCAAGGAATTTTATGGACTTGTTCTCTTTTGGCTTGTTGCGGTTTATTTGCAAAAGACCAAGGGTGGAAAATATAACGGCACTCTGGACGTGTGGCCATGAAAAGGCATATAGGCCAAGAATCCAAAGCAAGAGGATGTTAGAGGAGTGCTTTGTCTCGTTCACCTTTTTTTTTTATGCAAGGTTTAGAGGAGCTTGGCTAACAAGGCACCGGTAATGGGGAGGGATTATTTAGGCTTGATGGAGATTTTTGGTAGGGAACTTCGGTGCTGGGGGATTTTCTATGTCTGCTAGGGTTTTCGTTTTTCGGTGTAGGGCTTTTTTTTTACTGATGATCTCCTGAGGTCTTTTATAAGGTGGGCGTAGGCGGTGGAGGAGTTTGCACAGAATTTTGATAAGGTGTTGGTTTGGATATGATAACATTAAATCCAAATACATCTTATCTTCTCCCTTATCTTATTTGTTCGATAGATGTGATAAAAGAGATCAAATTCAACACTAATAACTTATAATCTTTTGATTGGATAATGAAATCAAACTTTGGCATTAACTTTACAAACTCTTTTATTATATAAAAGAGGATATCTTGTGGACGCTTAGCTGATGCTGATGCCCATTCAAGAACAAGGGTGTAGCAATCAAGTTTTTAACATTGACAATTTTGTAATTACCCCCTCCCTTAAAAAAATGGTTTAATTCAATGATATGATTATAGCCAATAAATTCTGATCCTACCATACTCATAATGTATCCCTTTTTTTGGGCCGTTCAATCCGAACTATCCACTTCCAATTTTGCCAATTTTTTTTTGAAAGTTTTAAAATTGGATTATTGAGTATAAACCATAGGATTCTTGCTGATGAAGGTGCTCCTTTGCAAATTTTTATAAAAAAAATAGTTTCAACACAATTTAATACTGTGAGTATAGTTCTCTACCTCCTACCAATCCGCTGCGGACACATGTAAAGTGATGGCACAATGCCGGATCAACCAACTGGTTAAATTACAAAAGTATCCTCAATAACTTCCTATAAATAGCATTATCTTTGCTATTCAAAGGTACGCACAAAAAACTCTAAAAACTATATTCTATTTTTCTCTTCAGATTAACAGACTAAGTCATTGACTTGAGTGTCTGAGGACACGTCGGAGGAAACAACATCTGGGGCCTCTAACCTCTGTTATTCTGTGCAGGTCATTATAGCACAACACAATCCTCAAGACAATCAGCCATCAGAGGAGATTAAGGGACCTCAACATCATCCTTACCTCTCCTAAACTATCCACTAACTTTCTCACATAAGCAACTTCAAACTCTATGGTTTTTTTTTCTATGTTATCGCTTTCTCAAAGTCTATCTTCTCTCCATCTTTCTTTCAACTTGCTTATGTATTCCTTGAAGCCTCTAATAGTACATCGAAACTCCAAATGCATAATTTTATATTCTAACTTATCTTAACACAACAGTATTAATTTGTTTTAAAACTTGCTCGAAATTCGTAACTAGTGGGAATTGAACCTTGATTGCGCTGATACCATCTTAAAGTCCCTATTACTCATCAAAACTCTAAAATTGTGATGAGGATTGAGGGGTATAATTTTATATTCTAACAGTAGCTTTTCCATTCTTTACTCAGAAATTCAACAATACTTGAACCATCATATAAATTACTCTAAAGTCACAGAACTTATGATGAATTGTAGGAAATTAATGTAGAGAAAAGGCAAAGTCTGAAACTTTTGAATCCTAGGCTCATTGATGGTCTCGAGGTCCAACAAAAAAGGTACCGAAAGAGTAAAGACACTAATCTGAGGATGACTGGAGACTTTGTTTTAACAAAAGGAAAAAGCAGAAAGGTCCGGACTATTCACATAAATACTTGACGATGACATTGACTTGGAAAAGAAAAACAACAACAACAAAATGAAACATTTATTCCAACTTTTTTTGGAGTCAGTTATATCAATCAAATACCGACCGATTTGAAAAGATTAACAGACAAAAAAGGAAAAGAGTAGTAGACTAGCGGGTAGAGACTATGGTACAGGTTGCAAGACTGCACCCGGTTTTTAAACATGATCTAACCTGACATGCATATTTCATTTTACTTTTCCAATATATATATGTCCAAAATTATCGGTGATTTTCAGTCAGTTTTGTGTATTATATATCTTGCCCAATCTAAAAATTATCGGTTATTTTCAGTCAGTTTTGTGTATTATATATCTTGCCCAATCTAGAGATAATGGGCTTTAAATAGAGCCTAGAAACTAATTTTAACTAAGAAGCTATAGTTAATATGTATTGGCCCGATCTTAATTTTAGATTCATTATTTTTTCTTATCCTATTCAATGTGGGATTATACTCACATATTAATAAGCTCATCATTTTTGGCATAACTGGAGGATTTCTAATATCAACCATAACAATAAAAAGGAGTGTGATTGTACAGTGGTGACGACCTTTTGGTGCATTTTAGAGGAGCATAATCAATGCATCTTCAATGGATTAACCACTGGTGTAGCAAGAATCGTCTATAATTCAACCAAAGCTTGTAGAATTTTGAATGGCACATTCTAATGTGTAACCATATGTATTCTTCTAGTTCTCTTTATTAATAATGGGCTAAGGCGATTTTTTCCTAAACATAATTATAGATAATTTTATAACTTTTTTGCAAATTATGATACACTAGTAAAAAAACATCGCATCCTAGATGGAATATTCTATTCCGTCTAGGATGCTGCATCCTAGTTGAAAACTTTCCGTCTAGGATGATCTGTCTAGGATGGTGAACATTTGAGATGAAAATCCGTCTAGGAAGACCATTCTAGATGGTTAATATAATAATTTTTTAGTGTGGGTCCCACTATCCTTGATGGAAAATTTTGTCTAGGACACATACTAGATAAAAATTTCATCTAGGATAGTGGGACCTACATGAAAATGAAAAAAAAAGAGGTTATGGAGAGAAAACCCTAACTTAACCTGCTGCTCTCTCTAGAAAAATTTTATTCGCCACTCTCTCTAGAAACTTTTATCTGCCGCCAACCCATTGTTCGACAATGTTGCTGGATCGCCGCCGCCTGACTCCACTCCAGCCCTCCTTCGCGGACTACACCGCCAGCCCTTCTCACCGATGATGCTGCTCACCCTCAATTTTCTGGTCGATTCAACCTCTCTCCACACATCTCTTACACCCTCTCTCGACCTCATCCTCGACACTAATCTGATGCTGTAGCTCCGATGATGTCACTGGACCTTCACCGCAACCCTGATGATGCCTAACTCTGCCGATGCAACCGCCCCATCTTCTCCTCTCCCTCATTTAAGATGTGCTTTTGTGAAAATTTTCATTTTTTAAAATAATTTTTATAGTTTATTGTTCAATTTGTTTAAATCAAACTACATTTTTCATGAACACTCTTAATCCTAACACTAACTGAATATTTTGCTTACTGTAACCATAATTGTAGACCATAATAAACCTAACTGAACTACAATTATCCCTAATATTCATAATCCTAACCCTAATTGAGCAATTTTCACAAATTAGCCCTAATTTGTCCCTAGTACCTTAGTATCCGAAGAAATTTTAATTCATGCTCAACATCCTTATTATGAAGAGAGACGATACAGTGAACACCTCGTTAATAGGGACAAATTTAAAATGGTACCAGTCGATGTTAAGAGAGTAACACAAAACAGTGGGGTCATAAATTATTTTGCTCAAGAATGTTTTTCAAACACAAGAGATTAGAACCCAGTTGAAGCTCACATGCTATATTATGGCCAATTGAAAGATATTGTGGAGATAATCTATGGACATGGTTTAAAAAAATCAATATAGTTACATGATGTTTAAGGTTTGATGGAGTCTTGCAAAACCGTGTAAGGATCATTATGGGTTTCTACTTCTCAATCTCAACAAAGAAATATATCTAGATGAGAAGTTCATTTTGCAGAACAGGTGGACCAATACTTCTATGTGAAAGACCCGAGGGTTGCACTGATTGGGTCATGTTATACAAGGAGCTAAGATCCATTGTTCTTCCTTGTTTTCATTCAAAAAGATTCACAAAAGGGTTCAAGACGATGGAACAGTCGTTTCATTTTATTGATCTCTCTGGAGGAAAATAACAAATAAATAATTATACAGTGTCTTTTAGTTTCACTAGAGATTCTAGGAGGCTGTGCCGCTAGAAACTAGATGTCCTTTCCGTGGACCATACGGGTGAAATAGCAGCTTTCTTTAAATGGTCTTAATGAGATCGAACTGGGCCGCTTGCAGAGATTCTTAGAGATGAAGGATGAGCTTGTTGTTAAGCGTTCGCCTCGATAAACAAATAGGAGTAGGGCGGGAGGAGATCAAGGATCAATCACTAGGTGGTCGGAGATGAATGGAGCCCGTAAGATGAACTACCACCCCATGTGGTTTGAGCCTGGGACCGTCGGGAATGAGGTAGAGGTGAGTAATGTGACAGTTAATGCTCTCCTTTTCTCTCTCTCTCTCTCTCTCTCTCTCTCTCTCTCTCGATCTCTTAGTGTATTTTTCCCTCTCACCTTTCCCCTGGTCTCTTTTTCTTCTCCACCCCCGGTCTCTTTTTCTTCTCTCCCCCCTGCATTAAGTGCAAAGAAGTAGTTATGGTATTTTTCTTATACTACGTGTGGGGTTTGTCTGCAAGCAATTAGGTCAGTGCCTGCATGTCAACCTTGCCGCCATCTGCTACCATTCTATTACATCTATCTCTTCACCAAACCTTCATTAAATGTATTGCGGGCGCGTGATTGTGCAGATCCTATTTGTCATGATGATCGCCACCTTTAGTCATTTTGTATTGAATGCAACATGACTCTCCCCTCTTGCATCATCGGTGAGCAATCATTATCATCATTGTTTATGTCCAGTCGATGCACCGTATTGTGACCACCCAACCTAATGTGAGTGATTTGAGCGAGATATACTAGGTTCAATCAGTGTGTGCCTCGGGACCATGCGCCTTGATTTACATGTGTCACCAGTCTGTCGAAGTCAATGAGTTTAGTGGGCACTGTTTGTGATCAAACAATTGAGAGAAAGGTTAAATCGTGTCAGTGACATCTTATCTTACGTATGGTCTACAGGGTCTAGATCTATAGAGTAGCTATGCGCCTATCTTTGCTTAGTCTGATAACTCAACTACATGGCATCGGTCATGTGAGGTCCGACCCAGATGATGGCCTGACTAATCAAGTTGGTCTTGCTGAGAGTTTTTAGTTCGGGTCGAGAAGGCATCTCTGGGTCGGTCTCTATGAAAGCCTAAGTCTGAGTTGAAAGGCGTATCCGAGTCGGTCTTCGATCTTTGGCTTCTTCACTCCTCCTAACTTTTAACTTCATGTGGTACGGTTGGGCATCTCTTGGAGTTCATTGTTGGGAATCAGTCATCTACTTGACTGATTTGTACCTTTTGGCCGCCTGACAGGACCTCCTTCAAAGTTTCTAGAATTCCTAAGTCTAGATCCTTGGAAACTTTAAATAGGCATTTTTTAGAAGTGTTCATTGTCAGGAGCAAGCGGAAGGACTTTGTAGTTCAGGAGGTGGCCCGACAACTTTGATCGATGATCATCTCGGAAGAGGTGTGATATAGAACATTTCGAGATCTGACCCTACTTGGCATGACTCACATGTGGAGTCGGCCGCTCGAGTCGGATGAAGTTGTTTAGAGGCCTACTGAGGAGCTTGATGATGTTATCTAGATAGTGACATTTAGAGGCGTACTGCTAAGTCTAGCTAGTGCTTTTCTTAGAAGAGGTGTATTGTGGAATATTCTGAGGCCTGACCCTAGGCATGACTCGCATGTGAAGTCGGCCATTCGGGTCTGATGATGTCATTCAGAGGTGTACTAAGGAGCTTGATAATGTCATCTAAATAGAGACGTTTAGAGGTGTACTGATAAGCTTGACTGGCGCTTGTCTTGAAAGTGGTGTATTATGGAAAATTCTAAGACCCGACCCTAGGCATGACTCATGTGTGGAGTCGGTCGTTCGGGTAGGATGATGTCATTCAAAGGCATATGGAGGAGCTTGACAATGTCATCTAAATAGCGATGTTCAGAGGCATACTAATAAGCTTGAAGGGTGCTTGTCTTGAAGAGTTATATCATGGAAGATTTTGAGACTTGACCCTAGGTATGCTTCATGTGTAGAGATGGCCATTCAGGTTGGATCTATGCATCTTGGTAAGCATGTAGCCTTCCCTTTTAATATCTGGCGACATGCCCTTTGGAGTCGATGATGTCATTCAGAGGTGTACTAAGTAGCTTAATGATGTCATCTAAATAGCGACATTCAGAGGTGTACTAATAAGCTTGAAGGGTGCTTGTCTTCGAAGAGTTATATCATGGAAGATTTTGAGACTTGACCCTAGGTATGCTTCATGTGTAGAGATGGCCATTCAGGTTGGATCTTTGCATACTGGTAAGCATGTAGCCTTCCCTTTTAATATCTGGCGACATGCCCCTTTGGAGCTGATGATGTGTTCAGCCGTCGTGTGCTGTTGTCACAAGTGCAGTCGATTTGGAGTAGATCTTTTTGATTAAGACCTGACGTGGGTCATTCCCTAACATTCGAGTAGTCTAATCCCTTTCCTTATAAAGGGAGATTAGCGGTTGGAATTTTTTTTGCCATTATTATAGGATCAGATCACGAAGTGACTAGACCCCTCTTTTTTCACATTCCTGTTGGATGAGTGTTTTTGTAAGTGGGTTCATTCAAGGTGATAATTATTTTATCCTCTGTTTTTCATCCTCTGATTCCTCCACCCATCCCTCATCCCCTAGTGTCTCTCATTTATATGGAATCTGAGATCGAGAGGCTCAGGAAGGAGTTGATTCTGACTACCGATGGCCCTGAGGAGGAGAACAAAGTCCTCCGTCAGCTTGTAGAGGTGCTGCTGGTTAAGATGATAAAACTCAAGCGACTCATTGAGAACTACTCAAAGGCATGGCATAAGGTGGATGATGAGAGAAACTTGTGGCACTTTGAGTATATGACCTTGAAGGCTTCGATGACATCTCAGAAAGGATCCTTTGAGCTCCACAAGTGAAGACTAGGAGAGTGACTGATCAGCTTTCTACACTAGGGTGTCACCTACCTTTCTCCACCTTTTTGCTTCTCTTGCCTTTTTTTTGTTCTTCGTTCCCTTGTTGCTTGTAGGACAAAAGTGATTGTAAGAAGGCCCTTTATCAATGAAAGACATGACTTGCTTAATACTATTCCTTCCTTTTGTTTTGTGTCTGGATTCTGAATGGTTTGCTTCCTTCACATACTCTTTTCTATGGCATGTCAATCTCTTGAGCTTTTATGAATGCAATGAAGGTGTCATTACTCAGTCGTTCGATGACACGTGTGTATGTGTCTATGGGCCTTTTGTGACTCGGGCTTGACTAGGCCACATGGTGTATTGGTTGTATCTTGCGATCTGAGCAGAGAGAGACTCTTTATGACCCAGGTGAAGAGGGCTTTGGTTGGGCTAGTAGTGGTGTGGTCTGAGTGGAAATGACTATTCATATTCCCATTGTCTTAATTGCCCACTTAACCACGTTCTGGGTAACACGATCATGCAACATGGCAGTTGTTGTTTGGACATTCCTTTTTGCAAGTAGATGATATGTGGTAACTACTTGTTGTGTGTTGCCTTCTTCTTTCCTTTTCTATTCTTTTTTCCTCCCTCCTCGAGTGTCTTTAAGGATATCGAACGCTGGTGCTGGACCCTCCAAATGCCCATGCCGATTGCCAGCGTCCGGGACATCGAATGCTACTGTTTCTACTGAGAAGCTGCTATGGGAACGGGTCCGTGACCTGGAGGTCAAAGTTGAACGCCTCTGTGCCATCATGAAGAAGCTTCAGGATGACTATAAAATCCTCTACAACAACAATATATGCTTCACAACTTGAACAAGGCGGAACGCGAGTTGTGGGACGTCAAGTGTGGGGTTAGCAACTTGTTTGCTACCATAAAGCGCTACAAGCATCGTATCAAGTGCTTGGGTGGGAGACTCGCCAACCTCTCCTTTGATGAGGACGATGGTGAGGGGTGACTTTAGTTGTGGTGACATCTGCTATTCTTTTAGTTCTTTTGTTGTGTAGGTCTCTAGTTAGTCACATTGTCCAGCACAGTTGTCTTGTTTTTTGTTCGTGTTTCTAAAATTGTCTTCATGCAGTGACTCTCTTTTTAATGTACTGATCTTTCTCTCTGCTTCTACCTATGGATGCTCTTCTGAGTTTGAATTGTTCTGTTATATCTTTTTATAGACTAAGTGTGTATGAATTGTTAACCCTCATGCAGATAGATCATGCCTGAACGAGCGGGAATGACTATTGGTCTTCCATCTTTATTTATTGTGGCACTTTGAATGTGGTGCGGTTATAATTACACCTCAAGAGATGCAGCCCTTCCATGTGGCTACTCCTAATTTGACTATCTTTTTTTGTAAGTAGCGGATGGGATACAGAGTTGTCTTTCTGTATAATTTCTATTCCTCTTTCCCATTTCTTCACTCAGGTCTTGATGATGTCATCTTTTGGTGCCAGTTCTACAAAGAGGGTCAGTTCTCCACCGCAGTGGTGAAGCTAGAGTATGTGTCTAAATCTACTTCTGATGTGGTGCGGCTGACTAGAGAATGGTGACTATCTACATGCGATTGAAGCGTCTGAGACTAAGATTAGGCGAGGCGTAAACACGGCCATCGTTTGCCGTCTTTTTGAGAAGGGGAACTGAGGCCTGGAAGGTTAAGGGCGACCTTGGCCACATCTTCAATTCCCTCCAATGCTTTAAATGGTGTCTGGTGAGCCTAGGTAGCAGCCTGGAGGACACTTCTTCTCGCGAGGAAGATGACCACAGCGAGTGATCATGGTGGTTGCTTTGTTGTGTCTGATTTTGTCTTTGTTGTCTGGTTGTAATTGTGTTTTTTTATTTTGGGTTGCATCAGCATATCTTTGTAATATTCAACCTTAATTTATGCAAAGAACTATTTCTATTTGATTTTTTTAATTTTTTTCTTTTGCTGCGATTGATTTCCTTGTACTTGCAATTTGACTGATTATAATCTGACCTAATTCTATATTTTGAATCTTGATGGACCGTAAGTCATATAACTCAGCTGGTCACATGGCAGGATATTTAAGACTCATACCAATCGAGCGATGGAATGGTTTGGTACACTGGCAAGTGACTCATTGTCATTAGCTTGTCAACTCTTTTCACAATTTAATGCATCGGCATGTGTCAGTCAGGCATTAGTTAGATTCTCTTATAAGAGAGAGCTTGACACATTTGTTGTTTCTAACCTTCCTTCATCTATCGCCCCCCTCCAATTGCCCAAGTGTTCATAGCACCTAACTCTCGCATCCTTCAAGTGCTTGAAGTTGATATCTATCATCTTTTGGGCGTCTTGCATGCCCATGCGGTGGTTTACTTAGAGGAGATGCTGGTGGGCAGCGAGGAGCTCTGCCATGTTGTTGCCAGTTTGATGCATGAGTTGGATAAGACCAAGAAAAAGTTGGACAAGACCAAGGAAGAGTTGGAGGAGCTCAAGCTACATACAATGCCATGATGTTCATTCCTATTCAGTTGAAGGAGGAGTCGAAAGAAGAACATATGGGGCTGAACCATTGAGGGAAGCTTGCACAGCCAAAGAAGGAGCCTGAAGAGGGCCATGTGGGACTGTATCGTTGAGTGGGACCCCTTCTATTGCTTTCTTTCTCTATTTTTTATTTATTTATCTTACTGCATTATACTCCTTCTTTTCTTATAATTAATGAAAAACTCTTTCTATCTCCATCGATCTTTTCCTTTCGCTATGCTTTTATATGTCATAACGTTGAGATCTGACTGAGTAGATCTCTACAGGGGGAGTTGGATTCCTAGTTGTGCGTTGGGTTTCTTACGGCCGACCCGCACGTTGAGACACGCTTAAAATTTTGTAGTGTGGAATAGTGTTATAGTCATTCGTATCTGTAGCTTCTAGATTGATGTGGTTACACATCATCTCCTCTGCTACTTTTGACTTGACTGGAAAGAGGGAGAGCGGGACTCGAAGAACTTTGGGACATACGCCGTAATCCAGAGGTGATCCTCTCGCCTTGTGTCGTTCGTTGACAGCTTGAGAATTGCTTAATAAATAGACAAAGGAGGGTGTGGATACCAACTATCTTACCTTTTCAAAAGTTTTTTAAGCCTCTTGAAAGGACCCCTAATTTCTTACCTTATCTTGCTTGTGGTTTTTCATCTTTGTCGACCATAACCGGATAGTTGTGACCTTCTAGAGCGAGTCAGGCTCCATCTTTTAGTCGGTTGGCTGTTGGTGAGCCTTCTGCCATTGGTGGTGGCAGTAAAGTGTAAGAGCATCCATTGTATGAAAGTAAGCCCCCTTTATTTGAGTCTTTATGACATCTGTGGATTCGGTCCCCTTTGGGATCGACTCAACACTGTCTTTTTCTACTCTTCTTTGATGTGGTCAGATCTAGAGTGGACTTTATTCCTCACACCAATTTTGAGAATGCGGCATGGAATCGTCACACTAGTCGAGCTGTTGTTTCCTTATTCTATACTGGGTTTTGGCAACTTGGTGGAAGTTTCTTCAGTTTGCACTTTAGTAGTATCTTCTCTTTATTTTCTTTTAGTAACATTCTCTGAGACACCCCAGGCTGATGATAGTCAACTGGGCTCAAAGGTGGAGAAGAGGATTCCTGAATATGCCTACTCGGGTGAATTGTCAATTTTAAGTACTTTCGACCCTGAATTGGAGAGTGTCGTGCTGCAACCAAATCCCTTGCAGCTTCTGGCTATGATCAATGTGAGTGACCTCCTTTCAATCAGTTGCCCTCTTCTACAAAAGCTGGCATATCTATTTGGAGACAAGGTGGTGTGGTCGAATCTGTCGGAGAAGTCTTATTGGCTATGCGCCACAGCCAGCGTGGAATTCTGTCTCCAGTCTTGGACCATTATCCTTCGCTTTCTTATTTCTGACATGCAACTCACCCCTGGATGATGTCTTGGGACATTATGCCTCTCTACCCATTGGCAATTTGGGAGGGAATTCTTTGAGCAATGGGTTGTTTGAATGTAGGTTTGAGATATCTTGCGGGCCTGAACCCGAGCATTGTTTGAGATCTGCCCGCTGATGAGGACACGTCCTGAGCGGGTATCTTTTGAAATAGATTTATCAATGTCAAAGGGGATTAACATGATCATGACTTCCACTTTCCAGGAGGGGTCTTCTCCACCCCCGGTCAGTGATGAGACAAGTTGGTAGCTCATGTGTACCCATTACGGGAGGCACTGCAATAGCTAGTTCTTTATTCTGGTCAGTGGTGAGACAAGTTGGTAGCTCATGTGTACCCATTACGGGGAGTCACTGCAATAGCTAGTTCTTTATTCTGCTGTGCAATTTACACAACATGGATTCGCTACTAGCTATCAGAACTTATTGGGAGTGCTAGAGTTGTACCATCCTAATTTCAATACCTTTTTCACTCTGAATGGGGAGCTTGTGCTAGCTCTTCACAAAATGTGGGTGGTTTTCGGGCTCCCTTTGGGGGAACATCCTACGAGGAGTACATCCTCAATATGGCCAAACTTCGTTAGTTAGAGTCTTTTCGTGATGGCCACTATGAAGTATACCGAGAGTTAATGTGTCACTATGATATATGCTATGACATAAAGAGGACTCGCGATGGTAGTTTCAATTTGAGGACCTGGGCTGAGTACCTGTTCAACAAATCTTTTGATGGAGTAGTAGGCGGGCGACACGGGCCAGAGCCAAACTCGGTGGTCATATTTCTCATGAAGGGGAACAGGCACGGTCAGCTCTCCTCATACGAAGGTGAACATGGGAGCTATCACCACTAAGCACTGTATAGGTTGAATGACTATGCTACTTTGGCCGCCTGCCTATCCATCTAGCTGAAGAGATGCGTCCTACCGCATGAGGCGGTCCGCCCGGATGTGCTTTTTCTTCGACGATTCTAGTCTATGGCTAGAGGCTAGGTCTACTCCTGGCTATGATTTGCAGCATCCACAGGGGATCGAGGGTGTTGGTCACTCGCTATTGTGGCAATCCTAAGGGTGTTACGAGTCCTCTAGTCGACCTGTTGTACTCGTACCTGATGGTTTATTTGCTAACCATTGCTAGGTATTGATCACCCTTGCCGGGAGGATGAATATTAGCGTGCCCTTGTTGCAGGCGTATAAGAGATCCAAGTGGAATTCTAAATATCATGGTATGATTTGGGAGAAGTTGGATCGTCATGGATACTTCAAGTTTTACCGTGTTTTTTCAGAGTAGGACTATGATGCAGCCTTCCCGAATAGGTTTGAGTATCATGGGGACCATCAGTCGAGCCACCGACTACCTTGACCTAGTTGTTTAACATCTATCCCTCCCATCTTATTCTTTTAGTGATGATTGTTACCTGGAGCCTTATTTACCGAGTCATTTTGTCCACAATTTGGCTACGATCGGATGTACGTTGGTAGCCTGAATCCGAAGCTTGGACATGAGGGCAGTTTACTTAATGGCACCAGGGCGTGGTGTCATTTTGTTTCAAGCTGCACTAGAGCTTTGTTCGAGTGCCGCACCCGGTATCTATACTGTTATTAGTATAGCATGGTGAGAGTGCCACACCTGAACAATGAGCTGTTGTTGTCTTGCCTTGTCCACATAAATGCCTTTTTCATGAAAGAGTCTAAGAGAGATAGTCTCTGCAAGGGATCGAATGATTGTTAGTGGGAAACTCGATGGAGTGTTCACCAATCCGTACGTGATATGGATGCTGCAGACATTAATGTAGCCCCACAAGACTTTTTGGCTAAAAGAGTCGGTATGCGCATTCCACAAGAGGACAAATTTGCCTTGAGTGACTTAGCTTGAGCAATCCATAATAGCAATGAGCGACCATCCTTGTTCTATTGCTAGTATCACCATTAATGAGGATCACACTTGAGTATTTTCTTTTGAGGTGAGTATAGCTATAGACAAAGGGAAACATCCCATCGGGCATAGCCAATTTGAGCTTTGGCAAAAGATGCAGAAGGGACCGGTCAAAGCTTCTGGGAGGGCATCATCTACTCCGAAGGCTTGTGGAATTTTACATAGACTTTGTCTTTGAAGTAGGATTACCCTGACTTTGGGAGGGCCTTAGAAGTTGGTGGCGATGCAGGAGGACAGTGGCACTAGGGAGAAAGTAAAGTTCAAAGTAGAGCATTCCTCTTCCCTCGTATGAATTATTTGTATCTCAACTTCATACTGATCTTTTGACTTTATCTTTAAGGCACCTATCTGGTGGCGAGAATTTGAGTGACAAGGTGAGGAATAAAATTGAACATCATGCATCGGTTGACAGAGAACGCCTTCAATGGGAGTGGCCTCCTAGTCTTCAAGCGTTCATGTTTTGCCCTAGAACCCTTCCTATTCGCCGCTAGCTCCAATGTTGCTTCGTGGCACAAGGTCTGTTACTTCTACCCCTCCTATTCAATGTCTTGTGATTGGGGCACTTTGGGGCTTTTCGGTGGTGAGCCAGTCTTTGAGGAAAAACGAGCATCAGTAGCTTTGGTGGCCCCAAGTGAAGAAATATCAGGTGCGAGAGGCCCGATGATCTCCTTGCCTCATCGTGATAAGCTTACTCACGTAGAAGGTTGGTTGTGAATGTTTTGCTTCACATCTTGAAGTCCTAAAAGCATCTTTATATCTATCTGTTTTCCAATTTCTACTCAATCATGAAGATTAGCATTCCGACACCTCGAGGCTAAGGGGAGTCGGTTGGGACATCCATTGTTACTTCCGCCATGTGTGCTTTAGCCTCGAGTGTCACGACACCCCCTGATGCTTTCTATTATCCTAGATGTCATTGTGTGTTCTGAGCTCCTGGTAGGGGCAAAGCAGTAGTCACCACTGTGATTATTTCGGGGTCACCCTAACAGAGCTTATTACTTTTGAGAAAGCTCATTCTCCTCAGCACCATCTATTGTTGTGATCGGAGGGCAACCTGTCATCTCTCAGTACATCTTTTGATAGTACAGCTATAGTGAGAGGTACATTACTTCCGGTCAAACTTGGGTCAACGGCCACTATTGTAGGGCTCAGTCTAACAGAGCCAACATATATTATTGTGCCATTACGCCCACAATTGGATCTACCTCCACTTCCTTCTCTTGTGACCGTAAATGAAGAAGCAAGTCGTCAATTTGCGACCAAATTGATTGATGCTTTCTACCTCGGTCTGAGGCGGTGTCTTTCAATTGTGACTAAGACAGCCTCCTTCAAACCAAAAGATTTACTTCACATCTTGAATGGTTGTCTGAACAGCTTTGACGTTATATCTTATCCTGAGGTGATAACTGATCTTAGAGATATTCGAGTAAATTTTGTTGCCAAAGCTTCAACTTGGCGAGATTTATAGGCGTCGGGTGCTGACCACCTCACGCAAAGTCTTTGTGATCGACTTACCATTGATATTCAGGAGCGAAGGGCTAGGGCACAAGAGAATACCTAGACATGTACCTCGGCCATGAGCAGACTATGGTCTAACTTGGAACGCGCTTATTGTTCTGCCAACCTTTGGGAGATAGAAATTGAGGCCAATCAATAGTTGGTCCAACAGACTGAGCAACAACTTGCCCATTGGCAATATGTGCTGGAGAACGCAAGGAATGGCCTATTTGATGTCCAAGTGGAAGCTAAATCTTTCATCAAGGATGGTCTCCAAATTCAGGGCGAGATCAAGCTTAGGGAGAAGGAGGTTAGAGAGGTTCGGGTTAAACTCGAGGGATTCGTCGACTTGAATGACCCGACTTTTCACCAGCACA
>CM022710.1:17187659-17289477 GCA_012295165.1 Asparagus setaceus
ATTGGCGAGCCAGGTTTCATCATGAGGATCTGAAGCGGATTCACAAGGGATACCACTCGGATGGTTTTTCCAACCAGATAGTGACACATCTTTGTACTGTGAATAGGAGGCCAAGACATTCTTTTTCAATTAGATTGTATTGGTGTTCGGCTCCTACCATTATGTGACTCAGATAGTAGATTACCTGTTCATGTCCTTGATCATTCTGTTAAGCTAGCATGGCACCTTGCGAATGGTCAAGAGACTTAACGTACAGGATAACTAGTTTTCATATAATTAGGGCAACCAAAACCGAAGGAGTGTTAACGTAGGCCTTGATCTCGTCGAATTCCTTTTGGCACGCTTCATGCCACACAAAGGAAGCATTCTTGCACATCAACTTGGGAAAGGGTTGGCCAGAAAGGTTCGAAATGGATCTTCTGATATACGCCACTCGACCTTGAAAAGCTCTGAGTTGTTTGAGATTTCTCAAGGTGGCATTTCCAAGATTGCCTTTACTTTGTGCGGTCGACATGAATCCCTTTGCCATGATGACAAACCACAGGAATTTACCACTGGACACACCAAAGAATAACTTGGCTGGGTTCATCTTGAGGTCGTATTTCATCATGATGTCAAAGACCGTCCTTAGGTCGTGTAAGTGGTCTTCTTTCTGCCCACTTTTGACTGCCAGGTCATCCACATAATATTCCACGGTCTTTTGCAAATGTTCACCAAAGATCCTCCTCATTGCTCATTGATACATCGCTCTGGCATTCTTCAGCCCGATTGGCATCACCGTGCAAGCAAAGATCCCTCTTGGAGTTCTGAAGGTGTTGTGTTCCCAATCGTCCTCGCACATCTTGATCTGGTTATAGCAGTACCCGTCCATAAATGATATGTGTTCGAAGTCACATGTATTATCGATCATGATGTCAGTGATTGACAAGGGGAACTCATCTTTGGGACATGCCACATTCAGATTGCAATAATTGACACAAATTTGAATAGTGACATTCTTCTTCGGAACGAGAATGATATTTGATACCCACTTCGGTAGGTACACCTCTTTGATAAACCTAGAATCCAAGAGCTTCTAGACCTCCTTATTAATGTCCTACATCATGCCTAGTTTGAATCATCATTGGGATTGTACGACCAATTTCACATCTGGCTTGATGTCGAGGCCGTCGATGGCCACGTCATAGTCAAGACCCGGGATGTTCTTATAGGTCTGGTGAACACATTGATGTATTCTTATAGTAGGGTGATTAGATGTTAGTGTTCATCCAGAGGGAGACTCGCACTGATGAAGATGAGCTTGCAACTAACGCCATCGCCTAAGTCAACCTTCTCCATTTTGTCATCAGTCGAAGCTTCCCATTATTTGAACCGTGTTTCCTACTAATCGTCCAATTGTTGGGCCGAGAAGGGTACATCGTCATCATGGTCAAGAAACTTGGATTCTTCTTCATTGTGATTGATTGATATCTTGTTTACTAATAGTAGTAAAAAAGTCATGCCTATACTAGTGTCCGAGTTCCACATTTCGGTGTCGAAAGAATGGTTACTGACCTGGTTTGGGGAGTCACAGTCCGATTTAGATGCCTCTGGTGGGGTCTCGTATCCAAGTCCCCTTCTTGTCCTGTTATATTAGTCTTCTATTCTTCCTTTTGGGATGAAAAGTTTTATCAGCGACGCGCAACCCTTCCCGAAGTTGAGTCCTTATCGTGCATCTAGGTCATACTCCCCCCCAATGTTGCATTTTTTTAGCCCTAGACACTATAATGATAGAACTGTGGGACTTCCTCATTGGACTTCTCATCAAGAGGTCCAATTAGAGGCTGGTCTGGCCTTCCCGAAATATATTGTCATTTGATTTTTAAACTTAGTGGGTACTTCAAAGCACACCTCTTGTTGGTTTTGACCATTCGATCACCCGAATTTGGCCTGGTTGTAGGCATATAGAATAACTGGTTGAAATTTAGTAAACACAATTGCTCTACGGTTATCCCCTAATCATTAGAAGGATTGGTCACACACGAAGAGTAATCAAAACGGCCTACTTTGTTGACAAACATTACACCGCCCTTAATAGTGGTCTGATTACAAGTGCTCAAAGCTCATTACACCGGGTTTAATCAAGATGGGAGACTCAGCCAGCTCGGTTCTTGCTTGTGGGGTGTCCTCGGGACCCTCAGTAGAGAGCACATTTGTTATGTCATCATTGTGACGGTCTTCTTGATAGAGTCGTGCATCAACATAGTAGCTTTTGAGCCCTTTAAAGGTCACTCATCCACATAGATTATGCGCTCAACCCCATCCGGGTCATTGTACTTCATGTACTGGTACAAAGGAGAGGGGACGAGCATGTTCTTGTGGATCCAGGGCTAGTCCAGGAGGACATTGTATGATGGCTCGGCATTGATGATGTAACATAACATCCAACCTGAGATCACCGATTCACAGTTTGAGCTTTATCTTCTCGAGTGGGTCGCTACTATCAACATTGAACCTAAAGGTTTTGGTATCGGTGTGGCAAAGCCGTCATAATGGTATCTTAAGGAAGTGCGACATCCTTCTTGTGATGATGCTTATTGTCGACCCATTATCCACTTACATATGCTCTATCTTTGATGATCCCAGGTATTCAGTGATATAGAGTGGCCTCGTATGCTTGATGGACGGTATGAGCATGTCCTTTTTAGAAAATGTCACCATAGGGAGGTCCCCTTCCACGCGGTAGCAACGTGCGTATGCATGGTCTTTAGATCTTTCCTTCGAGGGTTGGATCTGAGTGAGGTAGACCATCGGGTTATTTAGGTCTTCTTGTACCGCTAATTTAATCTCTGGGGCTAGCTAGAGTAGTTCCCAAGCATCACTCTAGCCAGGATGTTGTTGAATTGAATCAAAATACCAAATGAGTGTGATCGGCTGGGCCCAGGCCTATCGCTATTTTCTCTCTGAGCTACAAGAGGTAGCGCCACCATAGGGCTTGTTGTCTAGCTATCAAGTGGGGCCTGATACCCTTCCAGACCGGCTTGGTCATATTTTCGATGAAACAATCCGTCGCTCCTGAGTCCTTCCTTCGCGTTCTGAGCGGCAATCCTACCAACACCTCTACCTCTCGGACCACTTGGGTTGCTATTTCTGAGGTGATTGCCACGATGGCCTCCTCCTCGAAGTTGATAAGATCAAAAACTGGCCCCTCCTCATGACTATAAAGGTCAGTCACGGTATTGCATATTTTCCCTTTGTCCTTTCGATACGCCGTGGTAGAGCTTCATTACTTGTCTCTTACAAGGTTGGGATGTACCCACATGAGTTCACCCTTGGACAGGGACATAAGATTTAACCCTTTGGCTTGCTTACTGCAGCAGTCATAGTTGATGATCTTAAGCTCTGCTTTTAGGATAGGCACCAACTCATCTACAGTGCTAACACTAGGCAAGGCCCCAAACTGTATGGAACTCATGTTAGTCGAGACTTGCTTCTAATCTTCCCTTAATTGTAGGGACCCAAATTCATGCATTGTCTAGATTTTCTCTATCAGTACAATGGAGTGCCACAAATCGGTGAAAGATGCAGTGATTTAGGTCATCAGTGTGCGCTTCTTCCTCGGGTCTCTTAGGTCTCCCGAGTTGAATGAGCCCTCCTTGGATAAGGGTCTCGACCATCTCTAGGATCACCTCTGCCTTGTAGACATACACTTAGTCAGGCTCCGGTTCAAACTGATTTTGCCGCACTGTGGATGGCCTTCAGTCTGATACTACCCTGATGGGGGAACTTGGTTATAGTTAGGGTTGGCATTGGGATGAAGTTATTATTCCCATTACGGTTAACATTCTTGTTGTTGTTAGGCTACCTGGGGGGTTATGGTTGTGGTTGCGATGCATCGGCCGCTATCACCACCTTAGCCTTTTCTTCTAGGAGCAATTTGGCAGCGTTTGATTTGCCCTTTCCTCCACCATCGTCTATCTTGTCTGGGATGTCACCGAAACATATAGCCGTAGCTTCCGCCCTCTCAGTGTTCTTGATTAGCTCCTTCTAGTTCTTAGATTTGATGACTCCAAATTGTTTTAGGATATAGTCTGGTAGACCATCTTGCAAGCGTCGATGATGAACTTCTTAGACATTGCACCCTTTAGTTCAAGACTAAGTAGGTGGAACCTCTTGATATAGGTCTAGACCTTCTCACCTGGTTTGTAGACTTCATTCTTAGCCCTTTGATAGGTTATCTTAGAGTCAATTTCGTGAAATCTCTCGATGGACTTCTTCTTCAAGTGTCCTTCCACGAGTTGATAGAATCTGATGCCAGGCTCTCGAACCAGTGGAAGGTAGGTCCCTTGAGAGAACCAACAAACATCCTTACCATGATGATGTCATTTCCCAACCTTAACCTGGCCAATGCTTCGAAGTGGCACCGTGTTGTTGTGATGACCCGATACCATTGAAATTCTGCACCATGATAAGCTTGTACTTTTCGGGTTACAGTATGTCATCCTAAAAAGCTGGGTAGGTTCATGAGGTTCTGTTATTTGGTTCTCTCTGGCTCCTCATGAGGGTGTCCATTAGAGTTGTTAACCGGGGCAAAATTGCGGCTACGGTAGGATCCGCAATTTTGACCGACTTGTGGTGCCCCGCATCGATAGATCAATTAGATTACTCTTCCTGATGGGTGAGCTATCTATTTTGAGGTGCGTGCACTACCTGAGCAGTGGTAACGGGTGCTACCTCCATGCCAGGTCAGTTGGGCACTCTAGCTTTCTCTAGGTTTAGAAGAGGAGTTTCCAGAGTAGCGTTAGCATTATTCTCAGAAGGGTTGGTCATTTCCTCTAGGTTGATGGTCCCTCGTACAAATTGATAGTCCTGATGGAAGTTGGTGACTTCATCTCTGATTCTGACATTCTAATTCATCTGGGAGTTGTCTATCCACCTCTGGGCATCGGCCATCATCTTCATCTTTTCCTGCATGTGCTCCATTGCACTTGCTTGGCTCAGGATCGTCTTTAATATTTTTCAAAGGTTGATATCCTCTAGTGGATCTGACAATTGTTCAGAGTTCTCTCCCGCATCTTGTATTGCCATGTCTTTGTGTTTTACGCTTGTCCCTTCTTGTGGAGACACCATGTGGACTTCGAGCTGCCAAAACCATGGTGAAGCATGTGTACCGTCAGAGGCACAGGCCGACTGTTCATCTCCAAGAGCTTCTTCATAGACTAGGTTCGTGACACGAAGGGCTCAGGTCTGCGATGATGGTCTACTCATCCTCGAGTGAATTTGATATGTGGGCCCCTTGTGGTAGTCCGAAAACTCCTCCGAGTTCTTGCCCGGACATTCATCTTAGGTTTGATCAATTTCGCACCATCAATCTATCATGCAAACACGAGCCAACTTAGGCTCAGCTCCGTCACTGGCTTTGGTCGTATGTTTTTTGTGGTGTCATCATCTTTTGGGTCGGGTCTGTACAAGACCCACAGATAGCCACTCAAAGGCAGATGCTCTTGAGGATTGAGTCTCCCTTGATTGAGATATGTGAGACTCAGTTGGACCCTGAGCGTGAGAGTATATAGTGCAACGTGGAACATACCCAAATAGTTATGATATGACATGAGCAGTGTTGGGGAATAGCTGTCAATGTGTCATAGGAGACTAAAAGTTGATTTCTAACTTCCAACCGTCGGAGAGGGGAGCCCAGGCACTTTGATCTCAAGTAGCTCCGGAGATAGACGACCGGTTCCGGGCTCTTCATCTCTCTCGGGGAGGGAGACCTTTCTGTCCTTGGTCCTAACTGGGCATGGATCTTGAGTCCAGATGGCATAGGGGTCATCTTGGTTCGTTCATCTATTTTGGCCCTCTGACGGGCCCTCCTTCTTGCATGACATGAGGTAACAATGCGCCTTTCTCCATCTTGCTGCTCAGACGAGGTCATGTATGAAAACCATGCATCTTTGTGATACTTTAAATCTTCTATGGCGTTGGTTTTGGTGACTACACGGGCAAAACTAGATTTAGTTTGATGTTTCATGAGGACTGATATCATATCCTCACCAAGTTGGATATCCGTGGGACTATGGACATCATGTGCAATTTTGTTGTGTTTGGGGGTCGAGTTCTCCATCCTTCGGGGGGGTCCACTTAGTCTTTGAAGGAGGCTTGGTTGTCTTCGCATCAGTGGAGTCCTCGACCGTAGCTTGTCTTGGGTGTTTTGTCAATATCCTAGGAGCACTCTGGTTGCTTGGAGCTCCCTTCAGTGCTTCATAAATACACATCGTAAGCGGCATGGTCGATCTCGACAGTGATGATTTTGACCGTCGTTCCGGGTGCTATATCGTCGTACTGTGACACAACTTTCTTATTATAGTAGAAGTCACACCCTAGTCGAATTGCTATTTGTTTTCAGTAAAAACGCTTCACAAAAGGGTCGAGATGATGGAAGAGTCATTTTCTTTTATTGATTCTCTCTGAAGGAAAATAATAAATAAAAATAATACAGTTTCTTTTAGTTACACTGGAAATTCTGGGAAGTTTTGTTGGTAGAGGCTAGACATCAGCTATGTGGACCGTATGGGTGAAATAGCACCTTTCTTTGAATGGCCTTAATGAGATCAAACTGAGTAGCTTACATGGATTCTTAGAGATGAAAGATGAGCTTGTTGTTGAGCATTTGCCTCGATAGACAAATAGGAGGAGGGTCGAAGGTGATCAAGGATCAATTACTAGGTGGTCGGAGATGAATGGAGCTCATAAGATAAACTACCACCCTGTGCGATTTTGAGCTCGATCAGGAATGAGGTAGAGGTGAGTAATGAGATAGTTAATGCTCTCCTTTTCTCCCTCGATCTCTTAGTTATTTTCCCTCCCTCCCTCTCTCTCTCTCTCTCTCTCTCTCTCTCTCTCTCTCTCTCCCTCTCCCCCCCTTTCCCTTGGTCTCTTTTTCTTCTCCTCCCCTAGTCTCTTTTTCTTCTCTTCTCCCCCTTGCATTAAGTGCAAAGAAGTATTTATGGTATTTTTCGTAGACTGCACGTGGGGTTTGTCTGCATGCAATTGGTCCATGCCTGCATGTCAACTTGTCGCCAACTGCCGCCATTCTATTACGTTTATCTCTTCACCAGACCTACATTAAATGTATTGCGGGCGTGTGATCGTGGGGATCCTATTTGTCATGATGATCGCTGCCTTTAGTGATTTTGTATTAAATGTTGGATATCTTGTCCCCAAAGATACCGCTTTTGATGATAACAATTTATATTATGTGTTATATATATATATATATATATATATATATATATATATATATATATATATATATATATATATATATATATATACGATAACTTGTCAATGCAGATATTGATATGTGGACAAGTACAAGATGAGTTCAAGCCATTGTGAAGTATTGAAGATGAAAGTTCAATGTAATTTTCTTTATATATCTTCTTTACTTAGAAATTTTGTACAAGCCTTGATCACACACATAACACACACACTTTTAGAACATACTAACATATGCTTAGTGTGTTGGTTAACAATAGAAATCCTCTATGTTAACCATTAGAGTTTATAGTTAATAAGTCTAAAAATATTGCAATTCATATCATTTTCATCTTCTTAATAGTCCATTAATTAGAATAGTAGTCGACTACTTAAGACTTAGATATTTTTAAGATTCTCAGAATAAAGTTGTAGTCGACTACTATGCATATTATAGTCAATTACTAAGAACTTTTACTTAAATTCGCCATTAACATATGTAGTCTAATTACATTACAAGATAGTCGACTACTAAGAAAAACCATGAATTAACAGACTGCTTTTAACTCGTGAGTAGTCGACTACTATGAGTATTAGTCTACTACATATACGCTTTTTGACTTTTCGTGTTTTGAATTTGTGATCGCTTTTAGTCAGCTTATATCCGCTTCTTTGGTTGAAAAAGTGTCTTTTCAAAGGAATATAAATATGTTCCATGTTCAAATCAAGCAACAAGTTCCTTATCCATAAGCTTCAACTTTTAATATTCCTAAGTTTGTGAAAAGTTGAAAAGTATTCCTTGATTTTTGCCTTTGAGTTTGATACTTCATACAAATTACTTGGGCATTTTCCAAAGATTAAAAGATTCCTAAGCCATCGCTACACATCACAATACATCAAGGCTTATAGGAATTATTGTTGATTCAAGAAAAGTTTTATTCTCGGGTGTTGAGAGGTGTTGATCTCTTGGTGTAGAGATTGCTTGCAATTTGCATGGTCTTGCAAATTGGTCAGGTTTGCTTTTTAATTTTGTAATTATTTTTCAAAATCATAGTGGAAATCTCAAGCGGATTTGCTTGGGACCTGATGTACACCGGGAGGTGGAACCAAGATAAAATTTCTTATTTGTGTTTGTGATTTTCTCGTGATTGTTGCTATCTTTATTGCAATTTATAATCTATATTGCATAATTTTTAAAGAACACTATTCACCCCTCTAGTGTTTTAGTGTGTTAGATCACGATCCTACATTTGGTATCGAGCAAGGTTAAAGATGGCATCAACTTTTAATTTAACTTCACAATTTAAGGAAGGACATTCTACCAATCGCCCACCAATGTTCGATGGCTTGAATTACAACCACCGAAGTGCCGAATGAAAATCGCCTTCAATCAATTGGCTACTTAACTTTGGAATGTTGTGAAAACTAAATATGAGAAGCCAACTACCTTTCGCGAATGGACTACATCTCAAAGGAACAACGAAATTTGGATTCTAAAGCAATGAATGCCTTGTTCTGCACTTGACAAGAATGAGTTCAACAGAGTGTCAACGGCCACATCTGCATATGATATTTGGCACACACTCGAGGTAACTCATGAAGGTACAAATAAGGTTAAAGAATCTAAAATTTCTGTTCTTGTACACAGGTTCGAATTGTTCAGAACGAAGGAAAACGAGACCATTGGAGAAATGTTTACAAGATTCACAGACATTACAAATTCTCTCATCGGTCTTGGAAAAGTATACACTCAAGTGGAAATGATACGAAAGATACTCCGCTCACTCTCCACAATAGAAAAGAAAGTTACAAGAATAGAGGAAGCAAATGATTTATCAACTCTAACGGTGGAAAATCTCATTGGCAATCTAATGACTTGTGAGGTTCAAATTGAAGATAGAAAAAGTGAAAATGAAACAAAGAACAAGAAAGTACTTGCATTCAATACTACTTCCGATAAAGAAGATTCGGATGATGAAGAAGAAGAAATGAGCATGTTTGCACACAAGTTTCGAAAATTTATTAAACAAGGTAAGTTCAAATCCAAGAATTCAAATTCAAATAACTTACTTGTTTGTTTCAAGTGTAACAAATCAGACATGTGAAGAAAGATTGTCCATTGTTGAAGAATGAGTAAAAATTAAATTACTTCAACAATTACAATAATACTCAAAGTAATAAGAAAAGAAAGGCTATGGCGGCTACATGGAATGATAGTGATGATTCGTCTTCGGATGAAGAAATTGAGGAAAAGGAAAGCACTCATATGTGCTTTATGGCACAAGATGAGGTAAATGACAATGAAGAACTTTTAGATGCATTCAATGAATTATATGAAACTTTTTGAGATTAAAAGCTTCACATAATTTTCTTAAAGGTGAAAATAAAATATTATTAGATGAAATTTGAGAAATTCCTCTACCACTCATTGTAGGCATCAAAATTCTTGAAGAACCTCAAATATGACTAAATCATGAGAAGATCGAAGAACAAGCGTCGTCGAAATCTCAAGAAGTCAACACATGGGAGATTGTGTCTCGCTTCTGATCACGAGACACTTGTTTAATCTCATGGCGAGACACCTTGATGTCATTTGTTAGCGAGACACTTGTAATGCCTCGCCGAGAGATACCTTGATGTGTCTAGCTATTAGCTTAGACACTATGTGTACGCCGCGGCGAGACACCTTGATGTGTCTCGCTATAGGCGAGGCACTTACTGTCTCGCTAAGCGGGAACACCGAATACTGGAACAAGCTCTTGAAGGGTCTAAATCAATGCTGATGGGGCCCACTTGACTTTATCAATGCGAGAGCGTTGAACCGTAAATGGCGGTTACGCTGAAGATCGCCCACTAAGTAATTCTAGGCATTTAATCATGCCTAAAAGCAGAAAACCGGCCGGTGGAAGGGCGGCCTTGCCTCGCCGGTCGGCCGAAGCCGACCGGCATCTGCCGCATACGTAGGCGGCCGATCTTCGCCCGATGGAAGCGGACTTAAGCTGGCATTTCGGTGCCGGCTGCTTGCAAATCTTCGGCCTTATGACACTTGTGGGCACGCTTCCAAAGACTATAAATACCTCCCGCCCACGGGGCGTGGGGTCGGCCATCGAAAGGGAAAAATCAGAAATCCAGCCTCAAGTTCAAGAACACAATCCACGCGAGATTCCTCGAAGCTTAAGCCTTGCCTTATTCTTGAGAAGAGTAGATATCTTACCTTGCTAAGATATTTGCCGGTTCTGTTTCCTTTGCTAAGCATCAACTAAACCCCGCCGATTCGACGATCGCCGCACGGTGGTCCACCTGACACGCTGGCCCCCTAAGACAGAAAAGTCCCACAAAAACAGAGATCTACACTTGTAGTATCTTTTGTTCGAAGTTTGTAAGAAAGTTATCTAAATTCTTTGTAACCGAATAAAAGTGTAATTTTCTAGTTTTGCAATGGAATCAACTTTCGACCCAAACACGATGGCGACCATTGGGAGCCAACGGTCCAAGCCCGAGATCGTTGTGTCGCAGCCTTTGCAAAGAATCGTGACTCATGGTTGATGGATCAGACTTCTTCGACAAGCCAAGTTCAAGAGTATCTCTCCTCTTCCTCATCAAGTCCTCCTCACCCCTAAACATTGGAGGATATCATCTCTTAAGAGGGAGGTTCGCTTGCTTCGCTTATGCATGAGGCGATTTCCCTCCGGCACCTCTGCGATCTCAAAGCCAGAGTTCTCTCCGACAAAGAGGGCTCGCCAAAGACGACGCCAAAAGAGGGCTCGCCACCAGCCAAGGCCCCGAGTCAACGGATGGAGTTCACTATCGATGAACTCACATGATCAAAGGCATCAACAAACCGCAATCTCAATCCGCCGCCACTCTCCCAAGGAAGAATGGGTTCTCGCCAAAAGGACCCGATTGACAGGAAGGAGCGCCAAAGCCAGGCACGCTGCTATGCATCGCAAGTTATTTGTTCGCAAGGCGCAGGAGTCTAAATCAACCCAAAGAACGGCTCAAAATCGCCAAGTTTGGGTCCCAAGTCAACGCCAAAATTGCTCAAGAGTCTCCGCCGTAATTCTTCACCGAGATAGCTGAAGCCGCCGCTAGCGACAGCTTAAGCCGCCTCGCCAAAGCGAGTAAACCGCTCGCCAGCGAAGATAGTCAACCGCCTCGCCAAAAGCCAGGCCCTCCATGCATTGACAAAAGATGGGCTTTTCCGCCTCTTTCTTCCACTTCTCCTGATGAGGTATCAACCTTTGTTCGAACCGGCAACTTCACGTTCAATGTTTGGTCCACAACCAGAAATAAAAGCAAGGTTCCGAAGAAATGCTTGATTACCCAGCCGTAAGAGTCTTGAGCAAGTCAAATATCTCGTGTCTCTAGAATTCCAATTGTATCTCGCTTGAGCATCCCACAAGGGGTCCACGAAGTCCGCCGAGAAGAAGAAGTTGAGGCAAGTGACTCAAAATCACGAGATGACTGCACTTTGTGATTCATACGTATAACTTCGATGACAACGCCAAGCATGGAAGTTGTCTCAAATCAAATGGCCGACGCCCCCAAAAGAAGACGGTCCTCCACTAAGGATAACGCTACATTTGGGGTGGAAGTGCAATTTGTGATAAACCACACCAACCACACCATCGTCAGGCAAACATAACAAGGACGATCGATGAAATAGGTTGTTCTTGCTCGTGGTGCACAACTAATCAAGACGTTGTTGTCGATGTGCCTGTTTCAGTCAACGCCACCCACAAAGAGCTTCAAGATTCGAACGGCTTCCCTCGCCGAAGAACGAAAATCAAGCCACCACCAAGACGCACTCAAGAAAAGAAGATTCGCCATTCATCGATGAATTTCAAGTCACCATTAATATGGTGAACAAAGGAAAAGGCCAAGAATGGACGAGGACCCCGACTTCACCGGAGGAAAAGTCAGACCCGAAGTTTCAAACAGATGTCTCTTGCTATTGCGAAGCTACCCAACGATTGACTATAGAAGGATGCATGAGGGAGAGTCATCCGATGATGAAGCTTCCGACATCAATTGCGATAGCTCCGATGACACAATGTCAAGTGTCGTCCCCATCCCGCAGAAGCTTTTACCATTACTCCGATGTCCTCGCTCAAATGTTGCAAGAAGCCTTAGCTAAGCAAAGAGAAGAGCTTAAGGTCAAATGAGAGCGAGATGGAGCTAGCCATGCAAATGATGAGGGAATTGCAAACCCAAACAGCTTGCACAACAACTGGGTCCACCACTAATCCAACCAACAAGGTGGAGTAACCCACCATAATGTTGAGGACAATGATTCGAGATTGATGAACACATTTACCTGATCAACCTCCAAAGAAAGCCGCATCCGCCAAGGTGGAAATGATCCAATTCTTCCTATTGGAAATAATCCAAAACAAGGGAAGATGATGGCTAAAGGATGAAAGAGCTTGAAGATAAAATCAATGCTTTGATGTCCACACAGAAGTCAAAAGGACCTGTATCCCCGGTCCGAGATCCGAGAGAATGGGATTCAATCCTTTATCCAACAAATTCAATTTGATCAACTTCACCGCTTGACTGAGAGGGTCACCTTCACAACACCGATGCACTTCCAAATCACATTTAGGGTAATCTCGAAACGAGCCTCGATGGTTCGGTCATTCGCTTGCATTTCATGGAGTCGCCTTCATTGGTATCAAGACTCAAGGCCGGAGTATTAACCGGGAGGACATGGAAAGTTCTTCTCAAAGAACTTCTTCGATGACGACAATCAAGTCTCAATTGGAACTCTCCTAGACCTAAAAGCGTAGGTGGGGAGACAATCGACACCTTCGCAGTTTATTCGCAATAAAGCTATGAATTGCAGGGATCCACCATCGAAAGTTCATATTGAAGACTTGCCACAACAATCTTTCTATAGAATTGCCGAAGTCATGGGGTCGCCCCACCAACTACGGAAAGACCCAAAAATACAAGGAGAACAAGCTTAACGCCTAAGGAAGAAAGTCAAAGAGGCTAAAAGATGGTCCACCCTCGAAGTAAATTTTTCCTCTCGTAATAGAGGAAAGGCATCCGTGATTGCCGCTGGTCAAGCGCCGCAACAACGGCCGCCCAAAAGCTTCTAAATCAATTCCACAGACATACTTTCAAGGACCTAAGAAGTTCCAATCATCTTCAAACACCTCCTTGATAACAACAAAATCAAGTTGCCTCCAATTACAAATCGAGGAGGTTAACAAAACTTCTCGGACCCTAAATACCGTATACTATGTGAGGATCCTCCATCCTACAAAGGATTGCTTAGCTCTCAAGGCCATCATACAAGCCTCGTAGTTCGTAAGGCCTTAACTAAATAATAATCAAATTTGACCCATTGCATAATGAGTATAAACCTCTTCCTCAGACTCCAAATGTTCTACAATTTTAAGAAAGTCGGGGTGGATAATCCATGAATGAGAGGTCCACTTCCACATTGAGCAATCAAACCTTCCAACAGCTTAGATTGTCTCAAAATTCTATCCCCGGTCAAACCTTCCTACGCTTAGGACCACGCCATCCTCTCGATTCTTCCATGAACGAGAGGTCCATTTCAAGATTGAGCGATCAAACCTTCCCGGCCGCGATTGTCTCAAATATCCACCGCCTGGTCAAACCTTCCTACGCTTAGGACCATGGTCAAAATCCTCTTGATTCCTTCTATGAACGAGGTCCATTTCAGATTGAGCCATCAAACCTTCCTACAGCTAGGATTGTCTCAAAACTCCTATCCCGACCAAACCTTCCTACGCTTAGATCATTTTTTAATTTTCACTCCCACTTGGTCAAACCTTCCTACGCTTAGGGACCACTGGCCAAATCCCTCTCGATTTTTATGAATGAGAGGTCTACTCCGTAACAGGTTCGCTACCAAGAGAAGACACAACAGGTTCGCTTCCCAAGAGAAGACACAACGGTTCGCTACCAAGAGAGAAAACACAAATTCCACAAGCCTACGATTCAATATCAGAGCATAGATGTCATTACCTAATGACACCTAAACTATGCCTTCATGCATAGGATATTATCTCGCCCCTTATCGAGATAAGTCCTATCTAACACATACGTAATCAATTCCC
This sequence comes from Asparagus setaceus, assembly GCA_012295165.1. Classification (NCBI taxonomy): domain Eukaryota; kingdom Viridiplantae; phylum Streptophyta; class Magnoliopsida; order Asparagales; family Asparagaceae; genus Asparagus; species Asparagus setaceus. Next base: position 17,201,987 of record CM022710.1, read on the forward strand.
TGATAATTGACCGAGCCTACGATTCAATATCGTAGCATAAAGTCTAAGAGAATTCACTCTTTAGCAATAACGTAACATGTAGAACGGACTTATAATCTACATGCTAGCCCAACTCAAACGTAGTTGGTAAAGGCTCATCAAACTGCTGATGGTCGAGGGTTTGCTAAAAATCCTATATCTATCATACAAGCAATAACTTGAGAAGAAGGTTCACTCTTCATGCCGGTCAAGTATTTTTCATACCGCGGATTTTAATGCACTTTGTAACTCATTGCTAATGCAAATGTGCCATTACATCGCCTCCCGAAGCTCAAGCATGCTCGCATGCATTCATGTCCTTTTAAGGACAATTCCGATATTACATATAGAAGCTTTCCTCGAAATGATATTCGTAAAACCGACGACGCTTTTCTCTCAATGATTCTCAAGACATTTCAATCGCAACCCAAGTGGTGACTTTCAAGATGAAGATGATTAGTCCAAAATCGACTTCACATTTCAATTCATTCAAATACAAATGCAACAGCTTATTGATCCCAAAATATGGTCGTACACGACGCCAGAGCCGTGGTTCGAGAACTCAAGCAAAACACGCCTTTCTACAAAGTTCAACGATGAACAAAAGTAAGGCGATCTTATCCAAAGTATTCCGCACTTCGATAAAATACGAGGAGTCTCAAAACTTTGGAGGGGTATCTCAGAGGCATCAAAATTGTCAAGAACCTCAAATATGACTAAATCATGAGAAGATCGAAGAACAACGCCGCCAAATCTCAAGAAGTCAACACATGGGAGATTGTGTCTCGCCACAAAGGCGAGACACTTGTTTGTGTCTCGCAACGAAGGACACCTGATGTGTCTCGGTTACGGTGACACTTGTGTGTGCCTCGCGACGAAGCGAGATATTTGATGTGTCTCGCTATTAGCAGACATTTTATGTGTGCCTCGCACGAAGCGAGACACCTTGATGTGTCTCGCTATAGGCGGTATTCACTTGTGTCTCGCTAACCGGCGACACCGTAATAATACTGGAACAAGCTCTTGAAGGGTCTAAATCAATGCCGATGGGGCCCACTTGACTTTATCAATGCGAGAAACGCTCATTACGAATAGGCGGTTACATCACAAGATACCACTAGGCGTAATTCTAGGCATTTAATCATGCCTAAAAAGCGTGAAAACCGCTACGCTAAATGGAAGGACGGCGATCGCCACGGCCAACAGGTGCCCATAATGCCTCGGCCGCCAACAGGTACCGACATGCCGCCAAGGAGCTTAGGTGTTTAGCTGATACTCGAAGCCGCTTAACCGCAAATCTTCAAAGACTTATGACACTTGGGCACGCTTCCAAAGACTATAAATACCCTCCTACGCCCACTGGGCGTGGGTCGCCATCGAAAGGGAAAATCGAACAAGCTTCCTCAAGTTCAAGAACACAATCCACGCGAGATTCCTCGAAGTTTAAGCCTTGCCTTATTCTTGAGAAGAGTAGATATCTTACCTTGCTAAGATATTTGCCAAGTTCTTGTTTCCTTTATGGCATCAACTAAACCCCGCCGATTCGACGATCACGCGGGTGGTCCACGGATTACGCGCCCCCAAGACAGAAAAGTCCCACAAAACAGAGATCTACACTTGTAGTATCTTTTGTTCGAGTTTGTAAGAAAGTTATCTAAATCTTTGTAACCGAGAATAAAAGTGTAATTTTCTAGTTTTGCAATGGAATCAACTTTCACCCAAACAATTATAATTTTCAAGAAATTAAATTGAGAGGAAAATGAATCTTTACTTAAAGAAAATCATGTTTTGACTAATGAGAATGTTTATCTAAAATGAGAATGTAATGATTTAAAGATTCGAATTAATGTTTTAGATAAAGATATTTCTTCTATTAAATTAAAATATAATAATATATGTTTAAATGTTAGTAAATTTAATAAAGGTAAAGGAAATCTTAAAAATTTACTTTCATATCAAAAAGAATCTCAAAAGACAAAAGTTTGGGTTTTCATGTTGATAAAAATATCTCTAAGAAAACCACTTTTGTAAAATCATATTCAAAATTGGATGAACAAAATGTTAGAAATAATATTTTATGTAAAAGAAATCAAAATACTTATCTATTTGGGTGCCTAAAGAATTAACCTCTTTAAAGAAAAAAATTTATATTTCTACATTTATTAAAGATATTTGTTTATCAACTAACTATATAGGCAAATCAAACTCTTCATGGGTTTGGTTTCCTAAAGACTAAATTTATGGACCCAACATAAAATGGGTACCAAAGTTGTAAATGTTTATTATTTCAAAACCAAAGAAAGATAGGTGGATTTTAGATAGCGGTTGCTCTAAACATATGACCGAAATATACAATTATTGTCATCTTTTCAAAACAAGGATGGTGGTACTATCACTTTTGGGGATAACAACAAAGGAAAGGTGATCGGTATTGGAACTGTTGGTAATCGTAATAAACCTATCATTAATAATATTTTATTAGTTGATGGTCTTAAACATAATCTGCTTAGTATAAGTCAACTTTGTGATAAAGGTTTTAAAATTATTTTTGAAAAAGAATCTTGCTTAATTTATGACAATGATTGGATTCTTGTTTTATATAAAGGTCATAGAAAGAATAATATATATGTTTTATCTATAGATAATGTTTCTAATGAACATTGTCTTATTGCATCTACTAATGATTCTATTTTATGGCATAAACATTTTGGTCATGTTAACTTTAGACATATTTCTAAGATTTCTAAAAATAATTCGTAAATGGTTTACCTAAGCTTTCTTGTAAAGATAATTTTTGTGATGCATGTCAACAAGGAAAAATGCATAAATCCTCTTTTAAATCTAAAAATATAATTTCTACAAGTAAACCACTAGAATTACTTCATATTGATCTTTTGGTCCTTCTAGAACAAAGATCTTTAAATGGAAGTAGATATGTATTTGTAATTATTAATGATTTTACAAGATTTACATGGGTAATATTTCTTAAACATAAAAATGATGCTTTTAATGAGTTTCTATCTTTGTAAAAGAATTCAAAATCAAAATCTTTTTCTATAATTACTATAATGAGTGATCATGGAGGAGAATTTAAAATAAACTTTTATAAATTTACGTGATAAAAATGGTATTTCTCACACTTTTTCTTTTCCTAGAGCAGCTCCACAAAATGGAGTTGTAGAAAGAAAGAATAGAACTTTACAAGAATGTGCTAGAACCATGTTATGTGATAGTAATTTACCAAAGTATTTTTGGGCGTAGTCGTATCACAAAGATGTTATGTTCAAAATAGAGTTTTATTAAGACCTATTTTAAAGAAAACACCTTATAAATTATTTTATAATAGAATTCCTAAAGTTTCCTATTTTAAGGTTTTTGATTGTAAATGCTTTATATTGAACACAAAAGATAATTTGGATAAATTTGATTCTAAATCGATGAAGGAATATTTGTAGGATACTCTAATCATAGCAAAGCTTATAGAGTATATAACAAAAGAACTTTAGTTATTGAAGAATCTATGCATGTTTCTTTTGATGAATCTTTTATAAAACACCTCTTGTTTTAAATAATGATGATGATTTAGGTGATAATATTCATGACACTCCAATGTTAGATATTTCAAAGGATAATAATTTACAAAATGATTTACCAAAGAATTTTGTAGAAGTTAGAAATCATCCACATGATTTGATTATTGGAAATATTTCGATAGAGTCATTACTAGATCTCATTATAATTTGATTGTTCATGTTGCATTTGTCTCAAAGAATAGAACCTAAAAATGTAAAAGAAGCTTTACTTGATAATTTTTGGATAGAAGCTATGCAAGATGAATTAAATCAATTTATAAGAAATAATGTTTGGGATCTTGTACCTAGACCACAAGATAAATCCATTATAGGAACCAAATGGGTTTTGAAATAAATTAGATGAATCGGACAAGTTGTTAGAAACAAAGCGAGATTAGTTGCACAAGGATATAATCAAGAAGAAGGTATTGATTATGATGAAACCTATGCCCCTTGCTCGTTTAGAATCTATTAGAATTTTACTTGCATTTGCATGAATTTTAAAGTATATCAAATGAATGTTAAAAGTGCATTTTTAAATGGTTTTATAAAAGAAGAACTGTTTATAGAACAACCCCCCGGATTTGAACATGAAAAGTTTACAAATCATGTTTACAAACTTAAGAAAACTTTATATGGTCTTAAACAAGCACCTCGTGCTTGGTATGATAAATTAAAGAACTTTCTTTTATCTTCGGATTTAAAATTGGAAAGGTTGATTCTACACTATTTATTAAAAGAATAAATAAAGACATATTACTACTATAAATTTATGTAGATGATATTATATTTGATTCTACTAACAATAATCTCTGTCAAGAATTTGCTAAGACTATGCAGGGATGAATTTGAGATGAGTCACATGGGTGAACTCAATTTTTTCTTAGACTTCAAATTAAACAAATGAAGGAAGGGATATTCATCAACCAAAGTAAATATGCTAAAGAATTACTCAAGCGCTTTGGAATGAAAAATACAACAAGCAAATACACACCAATGAGCACAATTACATCTCTTGACAAAGATGAGAAAGGTAAGAATGTTGATCAAAAGCTATATAGAGGTATGATTGGATAACTTCTTTACATTCTTGCTAGTAGACCCGATATTATGTTTAGTGTTTGTTTATGTGCTAGATTTCAATCTAATCCTAAAGAGTCACATCTTAAAGCAGTAAAAAGAATTTTTAGATATCTTAAAAGTACTTGATTTTAGTTTATTTTATTCAAAGAATAGCACATTTGATTTATTAACATATAGTGATCTTTGATTTTCTTGGGATGCAAATCGATAGAAAAAGTACAAGTGGTACATGTTATTTCTTAGGACACTCACTTGCATCATGGTTTGGTAAAAGCAAAATTCAGTATTATTATCAATAACTGAACCAGAATATATTGCTGCTAGTTTAACATGTGCACAAGTTCTATGGATGAAATAAATATTATCGATTACGGCATAGTTTGTTCCACATCATCTATTATGTGTGACAATTAAATTACAATTAATTTATCTAAAATCCTATTCAACATTCACGTACAAAACACATTGACATTAGACATCATTTCTTACGTGATCATGTGCTTAAAGGTGATATTACATTAGAATTTATATCTACTAATAAATAAATAGCGGATATTTTAACAAAACCTTTAAAGGAAGAAATTTTTGTTAAATTAAGAAGAGAATTAGGTATATGTTCTATTGAAGATCTAAATTAAAATTTAAGATAAGTTCATATGCATATACACTCTTATTAGTCGACTAATAAGGTTAATAGTCGACTACATGCACAAGTTTTGCATATATAATAGTCTGTTAATTTGACTATTACATTTGATTAGTCGACTACTAAGGTTCAAAACATTAGTCTGCATTCTGTCTAACTGCATAGTAGTCGACAACATTACAGTGTAGTCGACTACTCAGCCTGGAAATTTTACATATAGCTTATTGGATCCTTGCTTTTCAACCCAAAACCCAATACCCAATAAACTTAAGTTACATTTGATCTCAACCATTCATTTTTACCTGATAAATCCTAGCCCTAAATCTATTTTTAATTGGATCAAATCATGACCTTTCATTAGTTTTAAGATCAAATCTTAGCCATTCATTTTTTATCTAGAGGAAACTAACCCTAGCTCTCAACTTACCCATTACTTCTTCTTCCCAAAACCGACTAAACACAACTCCCTCTTCAGATCTTCAAAATCCAAATTAGGGCATCCTTTTCTTTCTCATTTTTTTTTCAAATCTTCAGTCTTTCTCATCTCTGTCAGCCTTATTAGTCGGCTACACCAACTATTAGTCGACTAAATACCCGAATTCATTCCTCTACTGCTTTGTAAGTTTTCTAATCTTGATCTTTTTATTTTTTATCTTGAATCATGTCTAGGTCTAAGAGATCAAGGTATGGTCCTTCAAATACTATTGAGGATTACTCAATTTATCTTAGAAACCCAAATTTGCTTAAAAATTTAAAAACTCCAAACATTTGAGATTCTACGGTAGATTTATTAAATATGACAATTTTGCACTTCATAATTTTAAAAGTTATTTTAAAAATATTGGATTAGACAAGCTTTTTCCTTGGAAAATCAAAATCATATTATCCTATTCTAGTTCAACTTTTCTACGCTAATATTTCTCATACTAAACGATGATAATCGGAAATGCTACATATTCTAGTTAAGGGAATTGAAATCTCGATAACTCCTACAAGACTTGGAAAACTTTTAATATCCCTTATAGAGGTATAAGTCTCCATAATGTAAAATGGATGATCAAAATCTTCTTCAAAACCATATTTTTCTTCCCGGTCATGGAGGAACCTTAAATCACTCCAACAAGCTTAGACCAATTCCTAGGTTTATTGCTAGAATTTTGGCTTATAATTTATATCTAAAAACGGGGAGTTTTCATTTCATCTCGTTAGAATTAGCCAAAGCCCTTTACGCTATTATGGCTAACATACAAGTCAATTGGGCTGAAGTATTTTTTGACAATCTATTGGTCATTCCTAGAGGGGTTTTTTCCATATGGAGCTTTCTTAACTAGAATTTTTGAAGCTTTTCGTGTTGATTTAGACTCTGAAAATTCAATGATTCGTTCCATCGAATTCTTTGACTCCAATGCCCTAACTAGGATGAAATTATCCAACTTTGAACTTCATGACCCTCATCAACAACAAGCTGAACCTCAACCTGAAGAACAACAACACGATATTCCACAATCATCATAGCAAGCACCTTCAACCAGTCAACCATCCTCTTCAAGGCAGCCTGACCCTTCATACTTTTCTGATGCTCAATACAACAGTTTGTCTGCTCGTATACTTGAACTCGAGACTGGACAACGAGCATTATATGATCAGCAAATTTTCATGTTACAAAACCAAGAAGACATTAATAGGAAGCTTGATACCTTGGACATAAAAATTAATACATTGAGCATGAATCTGAATAATTACTTTCAGGAAAATCAACCTCCACCATGCTCTTCAAGTTAGGTCAACATGCATTTAATGTTGTGTCAAAGACAATTATGTCCTAGTTTGATTATTTAGTTATGTTGGTTGTTTAGTTTGTTTAAAATTTATGTAATAACTTATGTCGCTACTATGTTTATGTTTGTGTTCTTGAGTAATTTTTTCTTACAAGCAGTTGTGACGATGGAAATTTTAAAATTTTAGTATTTATGGTAAGTTTTTCTACCCATATGGATGGGTGAAGTTATGGACTATGTTCACAACTTGGATGATCTATTTGAAGTATTGGCACATGAAGAAGAAATTATGTCAAGTTTAACATATACTTCTTTTGACAATGACAAAGGGGAGAATGGTATTATGGTATTATAATATGTAATATTGACTCTAATATGCTTTACTTAGGAGTAAGTATATTTGTTTCTAAATATTTTATCTCTTTTACAATATACTTACATATATATATATATATATATATATATATATATATATATATATATATATATATATATATATATATATATATATATATATATATATATATATATATATATATATATATATATATATATATATATATATATATATATATATATATATATATATATATATATATATATATATATATATATATATATATATATATATATATATATATATATATATATAAATTGTTTGTCATCATTAAAAGGGGAGAATGTTGGATATCTTGTCCCCAAAGATCTTGTTTTGATGATAACAATTTATATTATGTGTTATATATATATATACAGCTAACTTGTCAATGAGATATTGATATGTGGACAAGTACAAGATGAGTTCAAGGCATTGTGAAGTATTGAAGATGAAAGTTCAATGTAATTTTCTTTATATATCTTCTTTACTTAGAAAATTTGTACAAGCCTTGATCACTCACACACACACACACTTTTAGAACACACTAACACATGCTTAGTGTGTTGGTTAACAATAGAAATCCTCTATGTTAACCATTAGAGTTTATAGTTAATAAGTCTAAAAATATTGCAATTCATATCATTTTCATCTCTTAATAGTCGACTAATTAGAATAGTAGTCGACTATCAAAGTTTTGTGTCAAAATATAAGTTTCTGCTATTTTACAGAATAGTCAACTAACATACAGTGTAGTCGACTACTTAAGACTTAGACATTTTTAAGATTCTATAATTATAGCAGTAGTCGACTACTATGCATATTATAGTCGACTACTAAGAACTTTACTTAAATTAGGTTTACGTCAAATTATAATGTAGTCGACTACATTACGGTATAGTCGACTACTAAGAACTTTACTTAAATTAGGTTTACGTCAAATTATAATGTAGTCGACTACATTACGGTATAGTCGACTACTAAGAACTTTACTTAAATTAGGTTTACGTCAAATTATAATGTAGTCGACTACATTACGGTATAGTCGACTACTAAGAACTTTACTTAAATTAGGTTTACGTCAAATTATAATGTAGTCGACTACTAAGAACTTTACTTAAATTAGGTTTACGTCAAATTATAATGTAGTCGACTACATTACGGTATAGTCGACTACTAAGAACTTTACTTAAATTAGGTTTACGTCAAATTATAATGTAGTCGACTACTAAGAACTTTACTTAAATTAGGTTTACGTCAAATTATAATGTAGTCGACTACTAAGAACTTTACTTAAATTAGGTTTACGTCAAATTATAATGTAGTCGACTACATTACGGTATAGTCGACTACTAAGAACTTTACTTAAATTAGGTTTACGTCAAATTATAATGTAGTCGACTACTAAGAACTTTACTTAAATTAGGTTTACGTCAAATTATAATGTAGTCGACTACATTACGGTATAGTCGACTACTAAGAACTTTACTTAAATTAGGTTTACGTCAAATTATAATGTAGTCGACTACTAAGAACTTTACTTAAATTAGGTTTACGTCAAATTATAATGTAGTCGACTACTAAGAACTTTACTTAAATTAGGTTTACGTCAAATTATAATGTAGTCGACTACTAAGAACTTTACTTAAATTAGGTTTACGTCAAATTATAATGTAGTCGACTACTAAGAACTTTACTTAAATTAGGTTTACGTCAAATTATAATGTAGTCGACTACATTACGGTATAGTCGACTACTAAGAACTTTACTTAAATTAGGTTTACGTCAAATTATAATGTAGTCGACTACTAAGAACTTTACTTAAATTAGGTTTACGTCAAATTATAATGTAGTCGACTACTAAGAACTTTACTTAAATTAGGTTTACGTCAAATTATAATGTAGTCGACTACTAAGAACTTTACTTAAATTAGGTTTACGTCAAATTATAATGTAGTCGACTACTAAGAACTTTACTTAAATTAGGTTTACGTCAAATTATAATGTAGTCGACTACTAAGAACTTTACTTAAATTAGGTTTACGTCAAATTATAATGTAGTCGACTACATTACGGTATAGTCGACTACTAAGAACTTTACTTAAATTAGGTTTACGTCAAATTATAATGTAGTCGACTACTAAGAACTTTACTTAAATTAGGTTTACGTCAAATTATAATGTAGTCGACTACTAAGAACTTTACTTAAATTAGGTTTACGTCAAATTATAATGTAGTCGACTACTAAGAACTTTACTTAAATTAGGTTTACGTCAAATTATAATGTAGTCGACTACATTACGGTATAGTCGACTACTAAGAACTTTACTTAAATTAGGTTTACGTCAAATTATAATGTAGTCGACTACATTACGGTATAGTCGACTACTAAGAACTTTACTTAAATTAGGTTTACGTCAAATTATAATGTAGTCGACTACATTACGGTATAGTCGACTACTAAGAACTTTACTTAAATTAGGTTTACGTCAAATTATAATGTAGTCGACTACATTACGGTATAGTCGACTACTAAGAACTTTACTTAAATTAGGTTTACGTCAAATTATAATGTAGTCGACTACATTACGGTATAGTCGACTACTAAGAACTTTACTTAAATTAGGTTTACGTCAAATTATAATGTAGTCGACTACATTACGGTATAGTCGACTACTAAGAACTTTACTTAAATTAGGTTTACGTCAAATTATAATGTAGTCGACTACTAAGAACTTTACTTAAATTAGGTTTACGTCAAATTATAATGTAGTCGACTACTAAGAACTTTACTTAAATTAGGTTTACGTCAAATTATAATGTAGTCGACTACTAAGAACTTTACTTAAATTAGGTTTACGTCAAATTATAATGTAGTCGACTACATTACGGTATAGTCGACTACTAAGAACTTTACTTAAATTAGGTTTACGTCAAATTATAATGTAGTCGACTACATTACGGTATAGTCGACTACTAAGAACTTTACTTAAATTAGGTTTACGTCAAATTATAATGTAGTCGACTACTAAGAACTTTACTTAAATTAGGTTTACGTCAAATTATAATGTAGTCGACTACTAAGAACTTTACTTAAATTAGGTTTACGTCAAATTATAATGTAGTCGACTACATTAAATGCAACGTGGCTCTTCCCTCTTGCATCATTGGCAAGCAATCATCATCATTATTTCTGTCCAGTCGATGCACCATATTGTGACCACTCAACCCAATGTGAGCGATTTGAGCGAGATATTGGGTTCAATCAGTGCGTGTCTCGGGACCATGCGCCTTGATTTACATACATCGTCAATTTGCCAAAGTCAATGAGTTGAGTGGGCATTGTTTGTGATCAGACAATTAAGAGAAAGCTCAAATTATGTCAGCGATGTCTTGTCGTATGTATGGTCTGCAGGGTCTAGATTTGTAGAGTAGCTCTACGCCTAGCTTTCTTGGTCTACTAACTGAACTACATAGCATGGATCACATGAGGTCTAGACTAGAAGATGGCCTGACTAATCGAGTCAGTCTTGTTGGGAGTTTTTGGCCCGGGTCGAGAAGGCGTCTCCGGATTGGTCTTTAACGAAAGCCTAAGTCTGAGTTTAATGTCTTCTTGAGTTGGTCTTTGATCTTTGGCTTCTTCACTCCTCTCAACTTTCCTACTTTGTGTGGTACGGTTGGGCGTCTCCTAGGTTTAATATTGGGTACCATTCATCTACTTGATCGGTTTGTACTTTTAGACCACCTATATCCCTAATAATAATAAAGATATTGATGAGGATAATGAACCAATTGGGTCATCTGATGATGTTTAGCAAAACTTCTCCTACCCTCAGAATATCATGCTTGATATGACTGATCCAGAGAATCAAGCCGATATTTTGATTCTAATCACAGATAGAGACTCTTGGTCAAATGTGCAAACAAAGTCAATGACCAATAGACGAAAGCAAACAATGTTAATTACAAACACCATCACGTGCAAAATATAAAGAGCAAGCTGCAGAAGGTATGAACTAATAGAGGAATTAATCTTTAAAAAATTTCTATAAAAATTTAATTGCAAGTAAATGCTTAATATTTATAAGCATGAACATATTTCTTATTTTGCATCTCATAATTCAATTTTACAAATGAAGAATTCGAGGTTCTTTAATGAATCACGTGATCGATCACGGTCTACCACTCCAAGCTCAGGTCATCTTCAAGAGGCCTATCTAGCATTGTCTCCTCATATAGGTATTAGTTATTCAATATTTTTAGATTATTCAAAATTATTATTATTGATGTGTTTGTGCTAATTATTTTCTTCAATTCTGTAGATGATATTTCATTATCAGATTCATCTTCGGGACACATCGCTAGCACTATCACCTCATATAGGTACTAATAATTCAATACTTTTAAATATTAAAATTTTATTATTCATGGTATATGTTTGTATTAATTATTTTTTTTTCATTTTATAGATGATATTTTAGGCTTCAGGTTATTCAACACCCGGACCCTCTAACGCGCCGTCAGCACCCATCCCGCTCTATAGATATTGAGTAGTTAATATTTTAATAATGATGCGTGCTTTTTTTGTATTGATTATCTTCTTTAAGTATGTAGATGCTTCATGGACACCTCATTTTCGTTTGATGCAATGGGGGCCAAGTTATGACCCAAAACTCTTAACGTTGGCCATCTACCATTGCCTCCAGACTCGATGCTTTCCAAAATTTATGCTATGAAGAACCACCCACTTGCATTAAAAAAGCTAGAGGACTTGAAGCCTATGGTACAGGCTAGAAAAGATGTTGCATTCGCAGAGAAAAATAGACAGGTCGAGAGAGGTAAATATAATAATTCCCTTGTATCCAATCTTATTTTTACACTACGTGCTATATTTTCATATCGCTGTCATCGTAGGTGCAAAGTTTGATCCCACTGGATTGGGAGGACGTGGTGCGAGCAAGACTAATATTTGTATTGTGGTAAATGATTTTTTCATTATCGTGTTAGATTTTAGAATGTAATGTATATATTGGTCGGATTTGATATTGGAATGGAATGTAATATTGGTTGGAATGAAATGGGTTGGATTTGACATTAAATTCATATTGGATTGTGAATATATTGGATGAGAATATGATGTATAGATGATATTAATCGTATTCTACAGGGGAAAATAAAATTTTTGCCAATTTTTTCCCCATATTAAGCATCTGGGCGAATTTTCCATCTAGGATAATCATAAACGAATATTCGTCTAGGGTGTTTTCCGTCTATGATGCCCTTTCTACACGGAATTCCATCTAGAATGGTTTATCCTAGATGGAAACATCCTAAACGGACATCCCAAATGGAATTCCTTCTAGGATGACCATTCTAGACGGAATTATATCCATCCTATATTCCGTCTAGGATGCGTCATTTTCTACTAGTGATAAATGATGTTTGGATTAATTACATTCCGGTACCCTATAGTATAATGTAACTACATGGGTGACCCTGAGGTTTGGATATTTACAAGGGTAACCCTGAGTTTAATGGTAGAGTGAAAGTGCTAATGGAGCTTAACGTTGCACATGAGACGATAGAAATGCCCTTTCATACAAACAATTTTCTTAGTATTTTGGCGGGACTAATAAGGAAGTTTATAGATTTGACGGACTAATATATGGAATAATTGAATTTTTGAGGGACTAATATCTAAATAACCCTTCTATAGAAATTACCAAAACAAATATTGATTCCTCTAGTTTCGCGACTATTCATTTTCCTTTTCACCACCGTAATCCTCTCACCCATGATCTAAAATCCCTCGTCACTTCTAATCTTTTTGCGATATAAGCGTAAAGTTTTGATTTTAACTGAATATTTGTGGTGTTGGAGTCGATATAAGCGTAAAGTTTTTTGTCAATCGTTCATTTCTTCACATTAACAGGTATAGGTTCTTTTATTCTCTTAGTTTTTGGTATTCTAATGCATAATTCAAACTTTTCTTGTGCAATTGGTTTTATTTTCAGTATTTTCTTCAAAATCTTAAATGTAAGTGGAGTCAATTTTTAGGGTTTAAACATGTTGTCTGATTCAAAACCGTGATTATTTTTTGATACATGAAGTCGTAGGTAGGGAAAACTTCATGTCATTTTAAAAAAAGTATTTGGGTTGAAATAAAAAAGAAAAAAAATATTGTTAACTAGCCATCGGAGTTACCTTTGTAGATACTTAGACCCCAAGGTCATGTGTGCAATTACATTGTACCACAAGGTACTTGAATGTAAAAAGGGCATTTTAGGAATTTTCATATTGTGTTAGTTGATATGTCAACAAAAACAATAAACAGTGCTGAGAAACAGTTAGATTTTGGGCTGCGATGATACAAGTTCCTCAGAGTTGTTCATATAAATACCCAAACTTCAGGGCCACCCATGTAGTTACATCATACTATAAGGTACGGGGCTGTAATTAATCCATGATGTTTTACATTCTAATTATAGTCGTCCATTAACTTCATGCTCACATGCAAAAGAAAGCTCTGAAAAAACAAAAAATGACAAAACAAAAGTAGTTTATTTGGAGTATGAGAAGAACACAAAAACATTTCAATATCATAATTAATTTTGGGCCCTTAGTTTAACCAATATAGATCACTAAAGTTTCCATCCTAAGCCGAACTTTTGACTGAAGAGGACCCCATGCATGTTTGGGACCCTGACAGGGTTGGTGTCAGTCACCGTCTCTCCATGAATGATTAGGACCATTCAAAAGTAATGTTTGACCTCCAAAAACTCTGCTTAGTTTGTTGTGTTGAGATTCTTGAGAACCACATATCAAAAGATATTTTCTTTTTTTTTTTTCTTTTTCTTTTTTTTTTTTTTGGTTGCCAAAGCAAAGAGGGAGGCGATCCTTCTTAGATTAAAATGAACAAAATTGACCCAGGCAATGCGGCAGCATTAGTTTTAGTATTGATTTGATAATGCATCATATAACTAACCACTTAGAAAAAGTATAGCAGGTTACGCCAAAACATAGCAACATACACCACATATTAAACTACTCAAAATTTTAAGTTTAAGAGTGATTTTGGAAGTGCGTGAGTTTAAAAATATATGGGAATTAAACTTTGAGTTTATAAGAAAAATTCATCTACAATTTGTAACGGCGCGATATTAGTATGAAAAAACCAACAAAATAAGCGTTTAAGAATTTTGTTTAAAATACACCACATACCTAATCAATTAGAATAAAAATATATCAAGTTATAACAATATAGTAACTTATGCCATTGTTGATGCACGGATGCTTAACAGCGGGATTCAGGGCTAATTCTGATGAGCTCAGGGTCCCTCGATCTCCTTTGATGGCTGATCCCCGGATAGGAAGGGAGTTCTGCAAAACTGCAACACGTTAGAGGACCGGAGTTGGGTTCTCCGGTGATTCCTCCGACGATCAATTTAGTCGTGACCTGAAGGGATCAAGGAACTGATATAGTTCTCTCTAAACATGCAGAAATTGCATACATTAGGTTAGTAGGCGATGTGTCTATTTATATCTAGCTGACGAGGGTATTTATATAACTTTGGCCGAGTCCAAGCAGCCAGCTTATTCGGCTGATACTTTACAAGTGTCGGTTGTAGGTGGCATGAATCACCCTTGTGATTAATGCGACGGTGACAGAGGGTCCCAGGTGCTATCGTGGTCTGATGAGTCATTAAGACTTTCTGCGGGGGTGTTATGATGACTCCGACCGTGCACTTAATGTGATGGTGACTAGCTGTTGGCGAGGTTTTAGAATGACCTCCTTTCATGTCGGCTGGCGAGAGGGACGCCTCTCATCTCGGCCTAGCGAGAAGGGACGCTTTCGTCTCGACCTGACGAGAAGGGACGCCTGTCTTGGCTTGGCGAGAAGGGACGCCTTCGCCTCTACCGCGAGAAGAGGACGCCTGCTCTACCGGCAAGAAGGAACGCTTCGCCTCGGCCCCGGCGAAGGGACTCCTGTCTCGGCCTGGTTGGTCGAGTTGGGGTGTAGTCTGGTTGAGACACGTGTCAGCCAGTTAAATGTGATTAACACTTGCTTATTTCTGTAGCACAACAGCCGTATATCAAACTGCTGAAATATAGAACATGTTTAAAATTAATTTTATGTAGCATTGTAAGTGTAAGAGTGATTTTGGAAGTGGGTGGGTTTAAAAATAAAAGGAGGTAAAACTTTATGTTCATAGAGAAATTACCCTTTCTAGACGTGGGCGCGTTTACAAATAAGTAATGATAAAAATTTGTTTATAGGCAAAAGACTCTTTGAAAGTGGGTGGGCTTAAGAATAAATTGAGGTAAAACTTTAGGTTTATAGATAAAAAAGCCAGCAAATTCTGGAAGTGGGTGGGTTCAAAAATGAAATGGGTAAAGCTTTTGGTTTATAGGAAAAAAACCAACTTTGATCCATTATACCAAATACGATACTATGTATTATAGTAGTATGTATATTTGTTTAGATTTTGGATTTTCAAAAGTATTTTCATAAGTAATTGATAGATTGCTGATTTTTCCAGATTTAATTTTTAATGATTTGGCCTTTCATCCTTCTCATAAATTTTTCGTATTGTTTTTATAAATCCTTTTCTTTTGTTGTATTTTTACAATTTTCAAAAAAAAAACGTATTCTTAACAGGTCCATAGCAGACCCATATAAAATTAGATTTAAAACTAACGCGTATTAAGTCTTTTTCCTCAAGAATTAGAGTTATTTCTCATTGGGATCAGATCTAGAGAAAAGGGGTAACGATTATATAAGTTGTAGTGTGCTCCACGGATAAAAACTTTTGGCCCTATTTTCTAAATCTAATTTCTTTATTTTCCTTCTTAGGTAGAAGAAGGTAAAAGGATAGAACGACAGTATAGAATGTTACTATATTTTTTAACGTGCCGTTTATCAGAATTTCCAATTGCCAATAATTCAAGAATATTTAATATAGTTTTCAAAGAGGATTTTTTTAATGGTTTATACTGTTCTTGAAGTTTTTTCATATAACCCCGTAAAATTTTTGTATCTCACAAATTGAGCTTTCGTGTGTCTCACAAAATCCTTTTGAACTTTCAACTTCTTAGATGTATTTGGAAAATAAGTAAAATTTTCTTGAGAAAAAATTCTCAATTGAGGGAAGGAGTTATATGTTGCCTTTGAATGGCAACTAACTAAATTGAAAACTTTTTGTCAAGAAAATTTTAGTTAATTGCTAATTACAGGTAGGGAGTCCGAGAGAAAAGTTGAAAGTTCAGGGGAAATATTGTGAGCCACCCCAAAGTTCAGGGGATTTGTAGGATTAAGAAAACTGTTTGGGGATTATGTGCAAAAGCCCACCAAAATTTCAAGAGGTTTTGTGAAATAGCTCTGAAATTTACACGGAATTAATTATTTACACCTTAATGATTTGTATTTATATGTTCCAATGGAATCAAATTCTAATTAAATGTCCATAGCCATGTGAGTCAAAGACTTATGGGCCCATTATTCAACTTCCATGTGATATCCACCAGAAAACAAACATGAATCATTGAGTCATAACCAACAATTACTCACTCCATCCTATCTCTCTTTCTAGCCTTTGAGGCCAAAATATTCTCATGTGGGCTCTGGGTGCATGCCCTTAAAGGCAATTAGGGTTTAGGGGCAGTGGAGGACAAAGCAAAGGGTGAGCATCTAGCCAATCCCACATGATTCCATTTCTTCACTCCTATACTTTTCAAAAGTGAGCCACCCAAAAATAGGGCAAGCAAGGGTGTAGGTCATAAACAAAATGAGCCTCCACCAAAATAGTAGAAAACCTGACCTATTACTATTACTGCACTATGTACAATTTACCACAACTATGCACTTGTGAATAAAAAGGGAAAGAGAGGGAGTGTGTATTGTTCTCATGTTTGACTGGTCACTCTCTTTATGAGCTTCTCCTAGATGCCCCCATTAAAAGGGACATAACTAATTTCATGAGACTAGAAAGCTCTTGGAGTACAATGGGAGATTTTTTTTTCCTTCACTAGGTAATCTAATTTAAGCATTTATCCTTTTTTTCCTTTCAACAAGACTATTTTTTTTTAATTACTGCCACTGACTGAAAAAGTAATAAAAGTAAATGCCCTTTGTTTTAAAAAAAAAAGGAAAAGTAAAAAAACAAATGTCCTAACTGCATGCAATTGCAGTTTCAATCTCCAAAATAAAATTTTGAAAATCACTAGATGCCGTATGTAACCGTGCACAATCAAAAGACTTATCTCCTTTTTTGGTCAATTTCGTTTTTAGTATATATAGCAAGTTCGTTGACTTCCAAATTTTGCTTATTTCGTGTTTTAGGCGTCGTTTGGCAAATGGTTAAGTAACCCCTCTTCAACCTGCCAAACACAAAAAAATTAAAAAGGGTGTAAACTGAGTTAACCCCTCATAATTTGCTAAACACAAAAACTAGTAAAAGGGTTTACAAACCCCTCTAGAGGATTAAAATGAGTTAACCCCTCAAATTGAGGGGTTTATAAATCCACCCATTTAGACGAATTAAGAGATAACACCTCTGTTTATAATAAAAATGATCAAAATGCTTTTAATTCCCAAACACAAGACATGACCAAAAAGATTAAAATAAACTTACGTAACGAATTAAAAAAATTTAACCGTTCAGATTAAGAAATGGGCTAACTATTTTAACCCTTCTCCATAATCCCTCCTTCTTAATCCTTTACCAAACAGGGCCTTAAAGAATAGTGAAGTCCAATGTAACTTGTGATGTTGTGCCTACTAGTAGCCAAATAGTGAAAAACCCTGAGATGTTTGGCATATGATGTTGTTGTCTCATAGATGTAGATTTAATCAAGTCATATGAACTAAGATCTAGTAATTAGTCCACAAGTGGTGACATATTCTATTAATATGATAATCATGTTTGTTGACACACAGTTAATATTTTAGCTCAAGAGTCAGAATGATGAACGATACTTAAATTGTTTATAGGAGTTGTTGTGCCATAGAAATAAGCAAGTGTTAATCAACATTCAACTGGCTGACACGTGTCTCAAGCAGACTACACCCCAACTCGACCCGGACAGACAGGCCGAGACATCCCTTCTCGCCAGAAGGCATCCCTTCTCGCCAGGCCGAGACGAAGGGCATCCCTTCTCGCCAGGAGGCGTCCCTTCTCGCCAGGCTGAGTTGAAAGGAATCGTCCCTTCTCCCTAGGCCGAGATGAAAGGCATCCCTTCTCGCCAGAAGGCGTCCCTTCTCGCTAGAAGGCATCCCTTCTCGCCAGACGAGACGAAAGGCGTCACTTCTCGTCAGGCCGAGATGAAAGGCGATCATTCTTGAACCCCTCGCCGACAGCCAATCACCATCACATTAACTTCACGGCCGGAGTCATCATTACACCCCGCTGAAAGTCCTAATGACTCATCGGGCCACGACAACACTTGTGACCCTCTGTCACCATCGCATTAATCACAAGGGTGACTCATGTCACCCATAGCCGACACCTGTAAAGTATCTGCTGACTAAGTTGTCCGCTTGGACTCGGCCAAAATTACAAAACTACCTTCCTGAATCTGCTATAAATAGGCACATTGCCTACTGACCAAAAATACGTAATTTTTGCACACTTAGAGAGAACTATATCAGTTCCTTGATCCCCTACAGGTCATGACTAACTTGATCGTTGGAGGAATCACCGAAGAACCCAATTCCGGTCCTCTAACGTGTTGCAGTTTTGCAGGAGGCTCAACAGTCTATCGGAATCAGCCATCAAAGGAAGTCAAGAGACCCTAAGCTCTTCAGAATAAGTCATACATCGTACTGTTATGCATCAGTACATCAATAGTTTGGCCCACCGTGGGACCTCTTCATCTCTCTTTGAGGAAGTGATCGATCCCCTGTCTTCGGACCTTGAAATTAGAAGCTGCCACTATCAAGGCATGAAGTTCAATTTCACTTAGACTCGGCCACCCTAGTTCGAGCGAAAGGGGCCAGTGTTATGCCATAGAAATAAGCAAGTGTTAATCAACATTCAACTGGTGACACGTGTCTCAAGCAGACTACACCCCAACTCGACCCAGACAAGCAGGCAAAGGCGTCCCTTCTCGCCAGGCTAAGATGAAAGGCGTCCCTTCTCGCCAGGCCGAGACGAAAGGCATCCCTTCTCGCCAAGCCCAGTCGAAAGGAGTCGTCCCTTCTCACCAGGCCGAGACGAAAGGCGTCCCTTCTCGTCAGAGAAACTACCGGAGATCCCAACTCCGATCCTCTCATGTGTTATTTGTGTGCATGTCCGAATCCTCTGCCCAAGAACCAACTATCTAAAGAAGATTGAGGAACCCTAACTCTCAACATAATCTCCATTATGTTTCCTTATTTGATAACTAACATCAACAGAAGTGATAATGGTTTGGTTGACTCATGAATGGTAAAATCCTACAAATATTGAAGCAATGTCACTACTCCATTATATCATTTTGGACACAATCAATAATGGCTCATGGTTTCAGTTGATGATTGAGCTATATACTATCATTGTTGGAAAATTCATGTATAACACCGCATAAAAAAAGTTAAGGGTGTGTTTGGCCATCACCCAAAAATTAGGCCATATTCAGTCTTAGCTAAGTTCTACTCTAAACCAGTTTAGAGTTGGACCAAGGAAGTGGTGGTCCAACACTAAACTGATTTTATGGCCTAAGAAGAAATGGGCTAGAATTGGCTCGGTTTTTCCAATTAAAAAAGAAACAAATCTAAAACTGAGCTAGGTTCAATCCTGGTCGAATTTAAGGGTTTGCCAAAGACATCCTAAGAGAAAACGTTAAGACTTAGGGTGTGCTTTGAGCTATTTCTTGTTTGGCAAAAACTGGGTCAGAAATGACTCCAGTTTCCCTTAAGCCAAAATAGCCTTTTAAACAGGTTCTTTCTGGACCTCCTTTCCCCTGGTCTAATTGTAGCATTGTTTAGAATAAAACTGAGCCAAGATTGGTCTGTCTTGGCCTAGTTTCTCAAGATTTGCAAAAACACTGCTAAAACTACAAAAGAGGGTTATTGGTTGAGGATTGTTGGGTAGGACTAGGACTTTTTCTAGGATTTAACTTTATGGTGTTATTGGTTTTAGGACTAGTATTTAGATTTAACATTATGGTGTTATTGGTTGTGTAGGATTATGATTAGGACTAGGATCTCAAAATCCAAATCTCAATCCTACTCTATAGAATCTAAGAAGTTTCAAGAAAAAGTTCAAGTTAAAATTGGAGGATTGTGATCTCTCTCCTTGGATTTTCTCTCCTCTTCCTCTTATGAGCCCACATTTAAAAACACACTACTAACTAATATTACCAAACACTTCCATTTAATACTAAATACTATATGTTATTTAATAAATATTAAACATATTCAATTTTAAATATTTTTAATTTAAATATATTTAATTATAAATATTATTTGATCATTTTAATATTTAATGTTATTTAATCATTTAGTATATTTAATATAATTTATTTAGTTTAATATTAAATATATTCATTATTTAGCATATCTTAATATATAAAATTATTTAAATATTTCATATTAACATTAAATACATATGGTTTTATTTAGATATTAGATAAGAAATATAGTGAATATGTAAATGTAATTAATATTTAAAAATTATATAAGAAAATATTAAATGATTTAAATAGTTATTTTATTTATTTAATATATTTAATTTTAATACGTTTTAATCAAAATTTAAATATATTTAATACATTTAAAATGAAATATTCTTTAACATTTTATACTATTTAATATTTTTTATTATTTAATCATTTGTATCTTTATTTTAATAATATACATTTAATAGTCTAATACATTTGATATTAAATATATTAATTAATTATCATGTTTTACATGTATAAATAACTTATTAAGTATGAAGTATTAAATATATATTTAATATTTATTAAAATATTAGATAAGAAATATGGCAAATGTTTAATATTAAATATGATTAATTTATATATTAAATAATAAAATATCAAATATTAAATATTAAATAGTTTTATATTTATTTTAAATGTTTGACAAATTATTCTATTCTATTTAATGCATACATAACTATACAAATTACAAGTGAAATTGAATCTTAGAATTGTAATTATAGAAAATTACTAATTAAATAATAATTATATTTTCTTGATAAAATAGTAGTTATGCTTGTTAATAATCATTTAACATTTAGTCTAAGAATCCATTCAAAAGCTTAAAATCCTCTATAAAAGTCTAGGACTTTAACAAAAAATCTTAGTCCTAATCTGAATCCTAAAATTTAGGATTCTTGGACAACAATCCTAGTCTTACTAAACAATCCCGAGCGAATAACACCCCAAAGTTAATTTGATTATCAAACTCTATTAAGACTTAAAGACTCTTCCCAAGATTGGGCTTTTCTCCCAAACACATTAATCCAAAAATTACACATACTCATATTGAATGATGCCAAATTTTTGTAGAAAAAATTTTGTGCCAATCAAAACGGAAGGTGAATGCAACCTTGACTCGTACTCCACTAAGCCCTACCATGACCTATCCAATTGCATTTTACAATCAAAGCATGGAGAAAGCAATCACTCATTCTCTCACTCTCTCTCCCTCAAATATCTACAAAGAGGTAACATTCTATTCTGCGGTGGCCGGCAAAGGAGAGCTTTCCTCTTCTTTCACTTTTACAAGTGCAGAAGGAAAAAAGCACGGTTACCTATACAAAATGAATGACAAAAAAGACTTTTAAAATCTGAAGAAATGTTTTCCAATTGGTCTTCTCAGTATTGCATTTGCACAATGATAGATACTACCTCGATACAACTTCTGACTTTAATGCCGAGATAACGACAGTTTTACGTACTTAGATTCATGAAAATTTACAATTTCAACTACAATGTAATTTATAGTTAAAGTAATAATTATTTATCATGCTACCATGATGCTTCTAAAAATGTACTTGCGAAAATAGGTCATCGGTCTTAAAAGAACAAGAGAGCACATGAGCTAATACATGATTCAAAATGAAAATTTGCCTCTTAATTTAACTGAAAACAGCCAACTGAACACTATATGCCAATTATTTAAAGGGATTAAAATTTGAATTAGAACCTGAATTAGGAAAAACAAGATAAAATAGAAATGTACAAATTTTCACTTGTTCTCTCTAGTACACAAACAGAAATAACAAGCTAATAACTCAAATAAAAGGTGGGGAAAATGAGACCACAGTCACAGTGCAATTAAAAAAACAGAGTTCAGTATTAATTAAGCTTTGCTGAACTCATAATCTGTATTGATTCTTTTACCCAAAACCAAAACAAAATCCTTTGGTTAAAAAGAGAAAAGAAAGGAAAGAAAAAAACATACATACACCCTCCAAAATCCCCAAACCCCCAAAATCACAATTTACTCCCCCCACTCTAAATTTCCTTCACCCTCTAAAAACCCCAAACAGAAAACGAGTATAATTATCAGTCAACAAGGCTGAAAATAGTAGTAATCGTCGGAGTTGGCCACCTGGGACTCCACCGGCCACGCCGACCTGACCATCTTCAAGAGAACCTGCGCCTTCCTCTTCGCCCTCTCCGAGCACCCGCTCTGCACCATCACCAGCAGCTGCGTCACCACCCCCGCCGCCACCGCCTCCCTCTGCAGCCCCTCCGCGGCCCCCCACCATTCCTTCCTTCCTTCCACCACCTCCACCACCCTCCTTCCACCACCTCCACCTTCCACCACCACCTCCACCTTCCACCACCACCTCCACCTTCCACCACCACCTCCACCTTCCACCACCACCTCCACCTTCCACCACCACCTCCACCTTCCACCACCACCTCCACCTTCCACCACCACCTCCACCTTCCACCACCACCTCCAGCCCCCTCCTTCCACCACCTCCACCCCTTCCACCACCTTGCTCCGCCGCCCTCCTTCCTTCCGCCTCCTTCCACCACCTCCACCCCTCCCTCCCTCCCTCGACCCTACACATCAGCTCCACCGCCGCCAGCCCCCTCTCCAGCTCCCCCTCCTTCAGCTCCCCCAGCCTCCTCATTATCACCCTCGCTGCTCCCGCCTCGATTGCTCCCTTCCGATTCTCCTTCGCCAGGCACAGGGTGAAGATCCCTCGGATCCCCACCTTCAACCCTCTCCCGCTCTCTTTCTGCTCCGCCAGCCAAACGAACGTCTCGATCACTCCCTCTATCGACCCGATCTCCGACCTGATCTCCGACGACCTCGACGCCGCCGCCGCCGCCTCCATCACCGCCGCCGCGCTTATCCTCACCTCCGTCGCCGAGCCCGACGTCATCGCCTTCGCCAGGTACGCTAGCCTCTTCGGCATCATCGTTATCAACAGGCTCTCGGATTCGGTCAGCGACATTAAGGAGAGAGTAGCCAATGCGTCCATCGAAAGATCCGAGCTCAGATCTAGCTCCTCGAACGCGATCGATATCAAAGCGGACCGGGTCTCTTGCGTCGAGATGACGGATCGGTTTTTGTCGGACTCGCGAGCGAGGGACCGGATTCGGCGGAGTGCCGTCACCCGCGCTGTGAGATCACCGGTCGAGGCTTGAGAGAGAAGTAAGCCGATTAGAGAAGGGTCCGCGGGCTGCTTCGGTGTCGGGATCCGCTCCACCCCCTGGGACCGGTGAGCGACGCACCACTCCTGGATAAAGACTTTTAAAATCTGAAGAAATGTTTTCCAATTGGTCTTCTCAGTATTGCATTTGCACAATGATAGATACTACCTCGATACAACTTCTGACTTTAATGCCGAGATAACGACAGTTTTACGTACTTAGATTCATGAAAATTTACAATTTCAACTACAATGTAATTTATAGTTAAAGTAATAATTATTTATCATGCTACCATGATGCTTCTAAAATGTACTTGCGAAAATAGGTCATCGGTCTTAAAAGAACAAGAGAGCACATGAGCTAATACATGATTCAAAATGAAAATTTGCCTCTTAATTTAACTGAAAACAGCCAACTGAACACTATATGCCAATTATTTAAAGGGATTAAAATTTGAATTAGAACCTGAATTAGGAAAAACAAGATAAAATAGAAATGTACAAATTTTCACTTGTTCTCTCTAGTACACAAACAGAAATAACAAGCTAATAACTCAAATAAAAGGTGGGAAAATGAGACCACAGTCACAGTGCAATTAAAAACAGAGTTCAGTATTAATTAAGCTTTGCTGAACTCATAATCTGTATTGATTCTTTTACCCAAAACCAAAACAAAATCCTTTGGTTAAAAAGAAAAGAAAGGAAAAGAAAAAAAACATACATACACCCTCCAAAATCCCCAAACCCCAAAATCACAATTTACTCCCCCCACTCTAAATTTCCTTCACCCTCTAAAAACCCCAAACAGAAAACGAGTATAATTATCAGTCAACAAGGCTGAAAATAGTAGTAATCGTCGGAGTTGGCCACCTGGGACTCCACCGGCCACGCCGACCTGACCATCTTCAACAGAACCTGCGCCTTCCTCTTCGCCCTCTCCGAGCACCCGCTCTGCACCATCACCAGCAGCTGCGTCACCACCCCGCCGCCACCGCTCCCTCTGCGGCCCTCCTTCCACCGCCATCACCCCGCCGCGTGCTCCGCCGCCCTCTCCCCCTTCCCCATCGCCCTCACCAGCCCACACCCTCCTCCACCGCCTCCACCCCGCCTCCCTCCCTCCCTCATCCCTACATCCTCCACCGCCGCCAGCCCCTCCTCGCTCCCCTCCTTCAGCTCCCAGCCTCCTCATTATCACCCTCGCTGCTCCCGCCTCGATTGCTCCTTCCGATTCTCCTTCGCCAGGCACAGGGTGAAGATCCCTCGGATCCCCACCTTCAACCCTCTCCCGCTCTCTTTCTGCTCCGCCAGCCAAACGAACGTCTCGATCACTCCCTCTATCGACCCGATCTCCGACCTGATCTCCGACGACCTCGATGCCGCCGCCGCCGCCTCCATCACCGCCGCCGCGCTTATCCTCACCTCCGTCGCCGAGCCCGACGTCATCGCCTCCGCCAGGTACGCTAGCCTCTCCGGCATCATCGCTATCAACAGGCTCTCGGATTCGGTCAGCGACATTAAGGAGAGAGTAGCCAATGCGTCCATCGAAAGATCCGAGCTCAGATCTAGCTCCTCGAACGCGATCGATATCAAAGCGGACCGGGTCTCTTGCGTCGAGATGACGGATCGGTTTTTGTCGGACTCGCGAGCGAGGGACCGGATTCGGCGGAGTGCCGTCACCCGCGCGGTGAGATCACCGGTCGAGGCTTGAGAGAGAAGTAAGCGGACTAGAGAAGGGTCCGCGGGCTGCTTCGGCGTCGGGATCCGCTCCACCCCCTGGGACCGGTGAGCGACGCACCACTCCTGGATTAGGCGGCGGAGGGTGTGGTTTGGGATTAGGGTGAAGTCGGTGAGGGGTGACCGGGTGACCGGACACGTGTCGTTGCCGGTGGCGATCCACGACTCGATGCTCGACCGGTCGTAGGTTTGGCCAGTGCTGACGGTGACGGGGTCCGTCATGAGTTCTAACGAGATTGGGCATCGGAAGTGGTACGGAATTTGAACCGCCGTTAGCTCTAACGGCTTCACGCTCCCTGGCATTGTTTGTTAAAAAGCTTCGGTGTTTTTTCGGTTGTGGGAGATGGAGGGGGGTGTTTGCTTCTTCTCTTATCGTGGAGATCACACGTGTGGTAATTCCGTGGGAATATTTTTTTAGCTGTAAGGGTCTTTTCGATAGCGGTCCCTAAACCTTTCATATTTTGAAATTACTTCCCCAAATTATTAAAAATGCTTCACGGTTAAGTTCAGATAAATTACCATATTGATATTTTTAGCAGGATTATGATTGCTATATGGCATTTATTTTATTTCACTGATGATATTATAGTTATAATATCGAGTTTGGTATTATTTAATATAGGAATAATCAGATTGAAACTTTTATGTTGAAAAGTAATAAGGTAAGTATTAATCTGATATTAATATCATAATATCGCCTGCTAAAGAAAAAAAACACCATATTAGAATTCATACTAAAACTACCAAATTCAGAATTTGTTTCTAAAATAACTAAAATTGTTATTAGATTCTTCAATCTCTTGTTTAAAGTTTATCTCTCCAACCAATAATACCTATAGTAAGTTATAAGAAGTGGGGAATATAATAGCAATTTTTAGTGATATGAAGGGCTCATTTAAAGTTAATTTTATTTCTGGGACTAATAACGATAAAAACCAGTAGATGTATTATGGGCGGTCCATCAGATCCGAAACGGTGAACGTAGTTTGGATTGACTGGTCAAAGATGAGCGGATAGAGGGAATGAATTTTGGTGGGACTCTGTACACACAGCTGGCCCCCATCGCGGAAATATTCTTAGAAGACCACGCCCATTTCGTTAGCACACGGTGCAGCATTATCAACCAATGAGAATACAACACGTATGGAAAAGACAGTCGGGTCCAGTTGATTTAAACAGTGAGCTGTACGAAAGCGACGGAAGTGCGAGCGAGGGGGCTCTTGCATGTGCGGGCTGGCGTCGTCGTGCAGCGCTCGCGCGTGCGGGGGGCCACCGGGTTTCGGGTCCGGGTCTGTTCCCGGTCAACCCGGCAAGATTTTGAGGTGGGGCCCGTTTGGAAAGAGCCGCGGCGGTCCCCTCCTTCCTTGCCGTGCACGTGCGAGTAGCGCTTCACACGTGTACCCAGCTGTCGCCTCTACCCAGCTTTGACCGGAGAGTACGGCATTCTTACTCTAACTAAATGACGCGAATACCCTTACGTAGATCGAAAATGAAGTTGGTGCATTGTTGGTCTTGAGTACTATCCTATCAAAACCGTCCACCGTCCGCGTACGAGCGAGCAGATAATTTGGAGCCTGCTCGTGAAAAATAGTGGGGCAGTTTGATAATTATGCCCCACTTTACGGAAAGATCCTAGTGGACGTCGATGACTCCTCAATATGACTCCCGACCAAATTTTTCATATCCCAAGAATCCAACGGCCAAAACCATCCTCGACGCGATGCTGATATGAAGTTAGTCGTCGCATGTGGAAGGTTCTGATATGAAGTCTAGTCGTTGGTCGCTAGGCTTCATATCAAAACCGTCCGCATGCGATGAGCGGTTCTGAGCTACAAACAGAGAGGCACAATTATCAAATTGCTCTCCTATTTTTCACGGAGAAGGGCTCAGAGCCGTCCGCTCGTATGCAGTCAGTTCTAATAAGGTATGTACTCAGAAAACAAGATGTTTCACAAATTCATTATAGTTCTCATTCTTGCTGTCAAAACATGCTTTAAGGATGAGGTTGGTTAGAAAGAGTTGAAAATATAAATTTTGAGTAACAACTCATATATGTTTAGTTTATTGTGACATTGAAAAACATTTTAATGTTGCAACCATCTCCAATCGATGGATAACCTGAAATTTTAATACAGCTGGGACAATCAAGACTCCAACTAGTACACACTTAATTTGATCATAATTTCAATAAAAATAATTGCTCTAAATTTAGCATATTATCTGTTGCAACCAATATTCCATTAAACTTCTATGTTGAACTAGAAAAACTTAATTTGTCTAAATTTCAATAAAAAATTGCTCTAAATTTAGCATATTATCTGTTGCAATACCAATATTCCATTAAACTTCTATGTTGAAATTAGGATATAGTTAGACAATAGGATTTCAACTATTTTTAAAATTCTAGTGAAGCTAAGGACTGCGGGTATCATTTTGGCGGGGTTTTTTAACAAACATAGGTAATATTCATATATGATTTCCTTTTCATATTAGTCCCTCAAATCTTTCATATATACTTAAAATTTGTCCCCAAATCTTTCATATTTTGAAATTAGTTTCCCATCATATTTTGAAAATTTTCCCCAAATCTTTGAAGTATTTTGAAATTAGTCCCTTTCTTATATAACTTACATTTAACATCCAAATTGTTAATCACGATTTGGTGGTTAATCGAGACGGTTAATTACTAAATTTTACCAAATCAACTACAATCAACTTCAAACTCCACTAAAATCAAGTTCGAAATCAGTGGAATTAAGAGGGTGTTTGGGGAGGCTTATTTTTTAGTCAAACTAGCTTTTAAGCTAGCTTTTTTATTTCTTCATGTTTGGTAAAATGCCAAATAAGTTAGCTTATAAGTCCCATTTTAAAAAGCTAGTATACCCCACTTTTGAAAAACTATCTTATAAGCTCACTTAAAAAAGTTAGTTTCGACCAAGCAAATTACTATTCTAATCAAATATTTTTTATAGTAGTTTTATCAAAAAGCCAAAAGCCATTAAAAGCCAGCATAACTTATAAGCTTCAAAAAAATAAGCCTTCCCAAACATCCTCTAAGTCTACATGCATAATCTTCCCCAATTTATGCTTTAGTAAAGTTAACTTATCTTTGAATTTGGGTTTGAATACATATGGTTACAAGTCCTATTACACACAAAAATGTTTAAAATGATGGAATACTCACTCAAT
This sequence comes from Asparagus setaceus, assembly GCA_012295165.1. Taxonomy (NCBI): domain Eukaryota; kingdom Viridiplantae; phylum Streptophyta; class Magnoliopsida; order Asparagales; family Asparagaceae; genus Asparagus; species Asparagus setaceus. Next base: position 17,230,984 of record CM022710.1, read on the forward strand.
CTCAACTAGCTTCTAGAGAAATAATTTCAAATTACTTAAAATATTTGGAGATTAATATGGAAAAATCCTATATAATTTTTTCATGTAATTTTCTTTGTGTTTCAAGTAGTATAGGAAATGCCGTTTCAATTTTCATGTAGTTTTGGTTTTAATATTATAATTGTAAAATGTATTTATATTTTTATGTGGTTTTACAAATTGCGATGAAATTGTGAAATAAATATCATTCAATTTATAAAGTTTTAAACTAAGAAATAGCTATGTGAAATGAATTTTCTATGTTGATGTACTTCTGAAATTATTTTATCATTATGATAGTTAAAATCACTTCATCTATTCTTATTATTGTTTGAAATAAATCTAACGATATAATTTATAGTGTATTCCCAATTTTTAGGTTTTCAAAATGATTATAATTTTTAGGTTAAGGAAAAATAAACTGCAACCGACACAATTTTAAAATAAATCTGTAGTAGAATGAAGCATGTTGATTTAATGATAGGCACATGTATTAAAATAATTTAAGTATGAACAAAATATTTTTTTGTAAAAACTTTTATTTTAGATTTTTCTTTAAGCCTAGTTACATATGAAACTTTATTACGATGAGGTATTTCTACATCCCGAAAATACCGTAGTATACAAATTGTCTAGTTAAAGTCCTTACAGTGCGACCTCTTTGGGAAAATGGAGTTTTAAAATTTCTTTTAATCAATATTGAGAAAAGAGTTTGAGAGATTGATTGATTGGTTGATTTAAAACTATTTATGAACTAAGTAGACACTTTCAATAAATTTCACTAGGTTTATTATTACTAAGATATATTAGTTCTTCTCTTTTTCATGTTATCTACTTAGATCTAAAAGCATAGGCTATTCCATATTTAAATGTCTATAACCTTATGAGGGCCATACCTATAGACCGAATAAATCTTGACCTTACATCTTGATCAAGCAATTTTGAGCCGTTAGATTTCCTCAATCAAGTGGTGACACATGTGTAGAGCTTTTCTTCTTTTATGAGATTTGTTTTGGGTTTTCTATGAAATAGTTTAAATAATGTTTGAATGAGTGTTCTTATCATGTTTTAGCCTTCTTGTAAATAATTTTGGGTTTCAAATTGATTTTTATAAAAGGGAGGGTTTTTTTTAAAATAGCCCTCAACCCAATAGTGAACCCTTCATATAAATTCCAAACCTCTAGAGAAGGAGGGGGTGGGGGTGGGGAGCGAGAGCGCTTAGCGTAACAAAGGCTAGTGTTTTCCTTTATTTTATCTAGTTTTTGATATTTTCTTTTTATGAGTTTCAAAGAACAAGCCATGCTCTGTCTTTTGACATTAGTAAATCTAGATTCCAATGCTCTATCTTTGATTCATTTTCGTGTTGTGTGGATTGGGGATGAAAAGCCTTGACATGATTGGATATCTCATTTTTCAATGAAAAAGGGGAAAGACCCATGAGTTGTGTTGATGGTTAAAATCAAACAGTCAATTAATCAGTGAGTTGAAGATGATGGGGATCGGCTAACTTTCTTCGAATATCTAATTTTAAGAAGGGTTGTCCTATCCTGCAAAGGTGAAAACTCGTAAGAGGGCGGGGTCTATGTCCCTGGTTGTTCCTCCGACGATCAAGTCAGCAAAGTGCTTGAGTGGAGGGTAAAATGAACTACAGGAGTTCTTGAGCTCAGTTAATTGATCAGAATGCAGTAAAAATTGCTTACCCTGGTGTTGGCAATAGTCCCCCCTATTTATAGTGACAAATAGAGGGGTGATTTGGTAACTTTAACTGAGTATGGACTGGCGGCTGTGTCAGCATTCGCTTTACAGGTGTCGGCCGCTGTATGAAGTGAGTCACTTCGGCATTTAATATGAAGTGACTGGGGGCATGGGTCACCGGCGTGGTCCGATGTGTCATAAAGATCTTCGGGGATGGAGAAATAATATCTCTGATCGCACATTTAATGCGATGGCGATGCGCCTTCGGAGGGGTTCGAGGTATATCTCCTTCTCATTTGCTTGGCCGGGTGCCGAGAAGTATCGCCTTTCAAGTCGGCATCGTGAGATGTCGACCAAGCGAGTCGGCATGTTCCGCCATTCTAGTCGACATGTTCCGCAATTCGAGTCGGCATGTTCGCCATTCTAGTCGGCATTGAGGGACGTCGGTCAATTGAGTCGGCTATGCTGCAAACGATGTCGGCCCTCTCGAGGTGTTGGCTTGATTAACTGCTTAATGCGGAATACTTGTTTGCTATTAATTGGGGATTAAGATTTGGTAATAAAAATGCCATAACAGTTGGCCCCTTTTGCTTGGAGTCGGCTTGGGCTGGGTCCAAGTGAAATAATAATATTCTGAATTGGTTGATTTCTAGTGCGCATTGATGAGAGGAATTGAGAAGTCTCTTCAGATGGGACGTGGCTGACGCCAGCGCACAACTTTTGACTGCTGTCGTTCATGCTCTGTGTCAGATTGCGGGCTACATGAGATAGGTGTGCTTTGCCTCGACCTAAGTGAAGGTTCTTCGGACTTCGGAATTGATCCAGGGCGTTGGTTGGTACCAACTCGATCGCCACAATCTTGACAGCTGTCTGAGATCGATACTTATAAATGCGGTCTCTAAGGAGAAGAGAGAACCATTTGTCTCTGCATCATCTTCCATCGCCAAAGAAATTAGGTTATCCCTCTCTCTATTCCGCAGTCTTCTTTAGATCAGATCCAATGGAGTCTCGAGCTCTCAACGCGAGGCAAGAACTGTTGGAGGAACTCCATTCCAAGGTGATGCTCCCTCAGTTGAGGAATCTCTGGGAGAGATTTGACATCCCTAGGGGCTATACCGTAACGGCGCCAGCGAGGTCGCAGGCCATCTATGACCACGACGAAAACAGGTTTCCGCTGTACATCCGGCATATGGAGTATGGCTTGCGCCTCCCCCAACATCCCTCTTCTTGGACTGCGTCTTCTCAGCTTTGGGAGTGTCTCCCATGTAGATTAAACCGAACGCTATAGGGATCCTAGTAGGTACGTGGTAATTTACCACTGGCTAGGGGTTCAACGGTCTCTGAACGTGTTGAGCCATCTGGTTAGTGTTAAGGTCTATAAGAAGGAGACCCATTACCATTTCCAGATGGTGGGTCGATTCAAGATCGTCGCCAATTTTCCTGAGTCGAATAAGGACTGGAAGGAAAAGTTCATCTGGATCACAGGCGACGGCTTTGCACTGGGCTGTTGGGATCGACCCAAGATAGTGAAGGAGGCTCTGATGTCGGGGGACCTCTCGTCCGACCAGAGGAAGGCTCTGGACCAAGTCAGACAATTCGCTGGCTCTCGCAAGCTAGAGGACTAATTCGACAACTCTGTTTTGTGGGTGGCCGGCATCTCTTCTGTAGCCCCAACTACCAGAGATCACGAGAGATCAACTAGGTTGATCATGGGCTCGGTGGGAGTTGCTGGGGGTCCAACGGCTTCACATGCTAGGGCCCAAACCCAAACCGCGGAGGCTCAAGAAGGGCCGTCAATGGTGCCGGCTAAGCGTCCTCGCCAAGCCACGGCGACCGAAGAGGCTGTGGTGGCTCCCCCCCAAACGGCCGTTGCTGGGGGCAGTTTGGTAGGCACGACATCGACGTCTATTCGGGCCGAGGGGAAGAGGAAAAAGATTAGAAGGTCTAAAGGCGAAAACTGAGAAACGGCTGCTTGGCGGCCGGTGAGACCATTCAGGTGGATGAGGGGTCTCCTGCCCGGGAGGAAGAAACTGGTCGGCAAGAGGTCAGGGTCGAGACCGTGCCCCAAAGAGGGGGTGAGGGGTTTCCTATTGTCCCAACCGAGTCATCTCGTCGCCAGGGGAAAGAGCCGGTTGTAAGGGAGGCGGCTTCCTCTGGACGTTTATGGTACCCGTACTTGCACCGTGTGGATGAGATCGACACGGAGGATTGGGAGAGGATGAGGAATTTGCTGATTGGGGTTTCGAGCCCAGGTCCTCGGCACAACCGGGAGCTAGACCCAGAACACACACATCAGCCCGCCCACCGCTTTGACATCAGCGGGTCAGTTCTTGAGTAGCGCGTGGGCCAGCTGTGGGCAATAGAAAAATTTTGGCTGCCCCGCGATGAAGAGATTCTGGGGGAAGTCCCCAATGTCGGCCTCCACTTTTGCCTCCGGGGCTACATGGTTCGGGGGCTATCGTGGAGCACGAGCTATATAGTCGGATGCAGCACATCGAACTGCTTATCTAAAGCTCCAAGGGGAGCTAAAGGCTCAAAGAACCGAGGTAGGGGGTGACCTGCAGAAAGCCCTCTAGGAGTTGTCGACAAAGGAGGACGAACTGGCTGACTGGCGCCGAGAGCTGGAGGTTCAGGAGAAGATGATAGAGGAACTGAAAGCCTCGGACGCCTTGAAGACCGCTGAGATTGACTGGCTTAAGCGCGAGCTTCTGGAGAGCAATAAGAGGGCGAAGCACTTGTCTGGGAAGCTCTCGCGGGGACTCCAGAAGAGGGATCACGCCTTGGCTCAAGTTGAGGTTGAGCGGCAAGCCACTCAACATGCTAAAACTCAGCTAGAGGAGGAGCAGGTGGTGGGGCTCAAGCTCCGAGAGGAGAATTCTCAACACGAGGAGTTGCTGGTCGCAGCTCATCGCCGCCTCGAGCATCTGAAGTCCGAGGCCTATCGCCGAAGCTATCGAGGAGTATCGCCAAGGTATCTTCGGGAAGACGGAGGTGGCGCTAGCCTGCAAGGCTAGCCATGACTATCTATTGGCGTAGCTTCCGACCGAGATGAGAAGTTTACTCAACCGCTTTCACTATCCTCTAAGAGTGGCTAAGTGCTTGAGCAAACTCACGAAGGTAGAGTAGCTAGGTGCAGGCTTCGATCTCAGAGAAGATGATGCCGAGGGCAAGGAGCAGAATGATGAGGTAGAGGGCGTCCCCGACCGGCCGACAGACGCAAGAGGTGAGGGTTCGTCCAAGAGGATGGATGAAAGAGCTGAGGGGAAGGTTCATTCGACTCCTTCTCCACCAGCTGCTCGTGGCGCCTTGCCCCCAACTCCAGGAGTGGGGATGGACCTCTCTTAGGATGCTCTAGGGATTTTCGCCATTTTTGTACTTTTGTATATGTATTTTTGTAATGCTTACATGTTAACAGATATAAATAGCAGGAATTTTTATCAACGCTGAATTTATCGTCTCACTTGATTTATACTCTCGAGTTGTATGGGATTGTTCACGAGGAAAATTTGAGAAAATATAAAATTGGTCTATTCTATTTGAAGAATAATGAATACAATCTCTTGAATGCAATCTCTCTCTAACTGACTTAGATAAAAAGAAATTATAAATTCCTCGATCGGTTGCCCGATTTACAAAAGAAGGAAGGGTCAACGTAGATCTTTCCTTTTGTTTAAAACTGGGTTCTTCACGGTGGCGATAGGAGCTTGAATCTTGTATCCCGTTGACGATCCGACCATCTTGACTCATAGGACGAGGTTGAAAAATAACTCCCAGGAGCAAGTTTAGAACTCTGGCCTAGTTAAGAACTCTTTGATAGAGTTGATTTTAAAAAAAGATTAGTAATCCTTTTAGCCAAGAATGGCGGAGAAGAACTTTCTGTGTAAGTTTAAAAACTGTAATCGAGTTGAACTCTCTAGGAGAGTTGATGCCAGCAAACGAGGTTTGATCCTTTCTTAAAAAAAAAGACATAGATCTTTGGTAAAACCTCAATATCTCCAAATCTAATTGGTAAAAATCAATCTTCACCGTTCAGAATTAGGAACGATGAGTGTTGAGGCTGCTTTCCAAGTTTCATTCCGATCAGACCACGGATGAAGGTCCGATTGTCACGCCGATCACAGCTGCGCAGAAGAAACAGTTCTCTGCACAATTAGCTTCGGTAAAATCTCTATATCTCCAAATCCAACCAGTAGAAATCAATCTACACCATTCAAAATTAATAATCACAAGTGTTGAGGCTGCCCTCCAAGTTTCACGTCGATCAGACCATGGATGAAGGTCCGATCTTCACGCCGATCAGTGCTGCGCAGAAGAAACTGTTCTCTGCACAATTGGCTTCGGTAAAATCTCGATATCTCCAAATCTAACCAGTAGAAATCAATCTCCACCGTACCAAATTAGGAACAGTAGTGAGGCTTCTCTCCAAGTTTCACTCCGATCAGACCATGGATGAAGGTCCGATCGTCATGCCGATCACAGCTGCGCAGAAGAAACCGTTCTCTCCTTTTTTTTAGTTCTCCGGCCAAACCCTCTCAACCAGCCCCCATTTGGCTGTGAAAACTCTCCATTTATAGGGATTAAAAGGGTGTAACCGTCCCCTTAAATTTCTCCATAATGGGAGTTTAGTGGGGTGTAACCGCCCCCCTTAAATCTCTCAAGCGGTTTAGGAACCGTTCAACTCATGTTTGAATGAGTCAAAGCGAGTTAAGACAAGCATGCAGCGTCTGCATTTTAGTGTAGGAACAGGGGATGGACCTCCGCGTCTACATTTTAACTAGGGCCGGTGGAGGCCAGCGTTTTGAGCTTCGAGCGCGGGCCATGTGCTTCATGTTTTGGGCTTCGAGCGCGGGCCATGTGCTTCATGTTTTGGGCTCGAGCGGCAGACCGCCCCATTTTGAATGGGGCCACCCGTGCTCCTCATTTTGAATTGAAATGCGGAGATGAGTCCCACATTTTGAATTGAAATGCGGGGGGTGAGCCCCGCATTTTGCTTTGAAGAGATCAATACTTGTGATCTCTTTTCACAAGGATTGTCAACTTGTAATCCTTGTACTCTGGAGACATTAGCTTCTGATTCTTCTTTGTTGTCGTGAAAGTCATCAGCTTGTAACCTTCATTGATAGTGTTTCGCGGATATTGGCTGTCTTCATTAATTTTTTTACGACCCTCTGAGAACCCCTCAAAGTTTTGAAAGTTCGCGGTTGACTGGGACGAGCTTTCAGAATACTTTGGATATCTTCTTTTGTTTGATCCTGAGAAGGTATTGTTCTTCATTCTGTCTTCAAAGAACTTGTGTTCTGCTTTTGTCCACGCTGGTCATTCGTCTTGCATGGGTGAACTCCGGCGTTTTGCTTTTGAAATGCGAGGGTGACCGTAGCGTCTTGAACTTTGCTACGGGGTGATCCTCGTGTTTGAGGTTGAAACACGGTGGCCATCGCGTTTTGTATTTAAAACGCGGGCGCGACCCTCGCATTTTGTGTTGAAACGCGGGGGTGGTCCTTCGCGTTTTATGAGTAAAGCGGGGATGAACCATTTTCAACTAAGTCTTTTAGACTTTTATTTAAGGTGCCAAAGTATAGTGTTAACTTGGCATGCCTTTCATACTTGTTGTTTGAACAAGCTTTTGGGGACTTATCACTCTATTGCAAAGAGTTGATAAAATTGGTTTTATCATCCGATGTGGAATTTTTAACTTGATGATGATTTTTGAGGACTTATCGCTCTATTGAAGAGTCGATAAGTTGATTTTATCGAGAGGTGTAGAGTTAACTTGATAAAATTGGGTACTTGTGGTTTGAACAAGATTTTGAGGACCTATGGCTCTCTTGAAGGTCCGATGTACGCCGATCACAACAAGCAGAAGAAACAGCTGCACAATCTTTGGTAAAACCTCAATATCTCTAAATCTAATTGGTAAAATTAATATCCACTATTCAAAATTAGGAGCGATGAGTGTTGAGGCTGCCCTCAAGTTTCACTCCGATCAGACCACGGATGAAGGTCCGATCGTCATGCCGATCCGCAGTGCTTGAGAAGAAAGCGATTCTCTGGTGGCTTTGGTAAAATCTTGATATCTCCAAATCCAACCAATAGAAATCAATCTCCACCGTTCAGAATTAGTAATGACAAGTCTTGAGACTTCCCTCCAAGGTTCACTCCGATCAGACTATGGATGAAGATCCGATCGTCATGCCGATCACAGCTGCGCAGAAGAAACCGTTCTCTGCACAATTGGCTTCGGTAAAACCTCGATATCTCCAAATCCAACCAGTGAAAATCAATCTCCACCATTCAAAATTAGGAACGATTAGTAGTGAGGCTTCTCTCCAAGTTTCACTCCGATCAGACCATGGATGAAGGTCCGATCGTCATGCCGATCACAAATGCAGTAAGAAACCGTTTCTCCTTTTTTAGTTCTCGGCCAAACCCTCTCAACCAGCCCCCATTTGGCTGTGAAAACTCTCCATTTATAGGGATTAAAGGGTGTAACCGCCCCCTTAAATTGTTCCATAATGGGAGTTTAGTGGGGTGTAACCGCCCCCCCTTAAATCTCTCAAACGGTTTAGGAACCGTTCAACTCATGTTTGAATGAGTCAAAACGCCGAAGTTCGCTTCGAGCAAGCATCGCTGGTCGTGATTTTAGTGTAGGAACACGGGGATGGACCTCAGCGTCTACATTTTAACTAGGGCCGGTGGAGGCCAGCGTTTTGAGCTTCGAGCGCGGGCCATGTGCTCCGCGCTTTAGGTTTCAACGCGGGCCATGTGCTTCATGTTTGGAGGCTTGAGCGGGCCATGTGCTTCATGTTTTGGGCTTCAACGCGGCCACGCGGCTCCTCATTTTGAATTGAAATGCGGGATGAGTCCGTGTTTTGAATTAAAATGCGGGGGTGAGCCGCATTTTGCTTTAAAGAGATCAATACTTGTGATCTCTTTTCACAAGGATTGTCAACTTGTAATCCTTGTACTCTGGAACATTAGCTTCTAATTCTTCTTTGTTGTCGTGAAAGTCATCGACTTGTAACCTTCATTGATAGTGTTTAGCGGATATTGGTACGTCTTCATTAATTTTTTTACGACCTCTGAGACCCCCTCAAAGTTTTGAAAGTTCGCGGTTGGTAGGGGCGAGCTTTGAAATACTTTGGATATCTTCTTTTGTTTGATTCTGAGAAGGTATTGCTCCTCATTTTGTCTTCAAAGAAGTTGTGTTCCGCTTTTGTCCACGCTGGTCATTCGTCTTGCATGGGTGAACTCGGCGTTTTGCTTTTTGAAATGCGAGTGGCCAGTAGCGTCTTGAACTTTGCTACGGGGTGATCCTCTCATTTTAAGGTTGAAACACGGAGTCGGGCCATCGCGCTTTTGTATTTAAACGCTGGCGCCGACCGTGATTTTGTGTTGAAGCGGGGGTGGTCGCCGTTTTATGAGTAAAACGCGGATGAACCCCACATTTTCAACTAAGTCTTTTAGACTTTTATTTAAGGTGCCAAAGTATAGTGTTAACTTGGCATGCCTTTCATACTTGTTGTTTGAACAAGCTTTTGGGGACTTATCACTCTATTGCAAAGAGTTGATAAATTAATTTTATCATCAGATGTGGAATTTTTAACTTGATGATGATTTTTGAGGACTTATCGCTCTATTGAAGAGAGTCGATAAGTTGATTTTATCAGAGGTGTAGAGTTAACTTGATAAAGTTGGGTACTTATGGTTTGAACAAGATTTTGAGGACCTATCGCTCTACTGAAGAGAGTCGATAAGTTGATTTTGTCAGAGGTGTGGAGTTAACTTGATAAAATTGGGTACTTGTGGTTTGAACAAGATTTTGAGGACCTATCATTCTATTGATGAGAGTCGATAAGTTTAGATTTTGTCGGGGGATAAAATATAAAACATGTGATTTGAACAAGATTTAAGGCCTGTGATGTGAACAAGACTTACATGGCTTGTGCTGTGAACAAGGCTTTGGGCTTGTGGTTTGAACAAGACTTTGGGCTTGTGATGTTAACAAGGCTTTGGGCTTGTGGTTTGAGCAAGGCTTTGGGCTTGTGATGTTAACAAGGCTTTGGGCTTGTGGTTTGAACAAGGCTTTGGGCTTGTGGTGTTAACAAGGCTTTGCACTTGTGGTTTGAACAAGGCTTTGGGGCTTATCATCCTATTGAGGAGGATTGATAGGCTGACTGTCAGAGGTGTGAGGTTAACATGACAAGATTGTATTGCGATATGAGCAACTTTGTGGACTTATCATTCTATTGAGGAGGATTGATAAGTTGGTTATCAAACTCTGCTGAGGATGTGTACAGATTTTGATAGGATTGTATAGTAATTTGAACAACTTTGTGGATCTATCATTCTATTGAAAAGGAATGATGAGTTGATTGACGGGTTTAGTTGTGATTTGAACAAGATTTTGAGGACCTATCATCTGTTGAGGAGGATTGATAAGTTGATTATATCATCGAGAGGATAGTGTTGACTTGATGAAGATACGTTGCGATCGGAGAAACTTTGAGGACCTATCATCCTGTTGAGGAGGATTGATAAGTTGATTGCGATTTAAGCAAATTTGAGGACTTATCATCCTATTGATGAGGATTGATAAGTTGTTTATCATTATTTAGTTATGATTTGAACAACTTTGAGGACTTATCGCTCTTATTGAAGAGTGTCGATAAGTTGATGTTAGAGGAGTTCGCCTCGCATGTGACGTTGTGCTACGATGTTGAATACGTAGACTTTGTCGTCTTTTACGGGCAAGAGACTAACCGGCAACGTGTGTTGGCGTTGACTTCGGGTTATTGACCAACCCGACCATCAACGAACTTGATGAGCCTTTACCGACACCGCTTGAATCGGGCTAGCATGCGATTATTTAAATCCGTTACGCATGTGGCGTTGTGCTAAAAGAATAAAACTCTTTTAGGCTTAATGCTACGATGTTGAATCGTAGACTTTGTCGTCTTTTACGGGCAAGAGCCTAACCGGCAGCGTGTGTTGGCGTTGACTTACCTACTTAGAATTAGGGATAAAATTCCCGATTTGAATTCGGTGTCTTCTTCGATCGGTAAAAGACTAAACCGGCAGCGTGTGTTGGCGTTGACTTACCTACTTAGAATTAGGGATAAAATTCCCCACCCACGTGGCGTGGATTGTGGTGTTATTAATAACAACCTTGAGGACTTATCACTCTATTGAAGAGAGTCGATAAGATAATTATCAGAGGTGTTAGGTTAACATGACAAGGATACATTGCGATCGGAGCAACTTTGAGGACTTATCACTCTTTTGAAGAGAGTCGATAAGTTGATTGTCAGAAGAGGTCGCCTTGCTAATAACGAGACGAGCTAATATTAACTTTGTGGGGATTGCGTTGCGATGTGAACAACTTTGTGGGCTTATCATCCTATTGGAGAGGATTGATAAGTTGATTGTCAGAGGTGTGAGGTTAACATGACAAGGATATGTTGCGATTGGAGCAACTTTGTGGACTTATCATCCTATTGAAGAGGATTGATAAGTTGGTTGTCAGAGGTGCATTGTTAACCTGACGTGATTGTGTTACGATTTGAGCAACTTTGTGGACTTATCATCCTATTGGAGAGGATTGATAAGTTGGTTTTGGTGGTGCTGCTACACGTTGAAGTGCTTACATTATCAAAAGTGTTTTGTTAACTTGACAATATTTGAAATTTATTATTCTACTCGGAAAATAACAGATAATCAACCCCCAGTCTGTAATTATTCTAAGTTGATACTAACCGAGTTTTCAGCCTCGCGATTTAGAGCCGGGTCATCAATAGCCAGGTCTTCGGAGTCAGTCTCCTCTTCTTCAGCTTCAATCCTAGCAATAATTGCTTGAGCCTGTTCGCCTTGGGAGACTAGTTTTTTCCAGGAATGATATTTTGTAACTCCCATTCGAGCTAGGAGATTGGTTTGTAAATTGTGCCGACAGGTGTCAATCGAGCAGCATCGGTCATACTGCCGAGCATCGAAGAGCCATGCTTGAACCGTTCGGCGAAGACTTTGATAGGCTCTCCTCCTTTGCTTAATGGCAAGGAGAGAAGTGATAGTGATTTTCGTGTCATCTTTAAAGAATCGTGTGGGAAGAGTCTCTCAATCAGTCCATTTACGGATACATCTGCGGCGGTTTCATGAACCATTCAAAGGCAACCCCCTTGAGGGTGCCAATAAACAAACGAGCTGCTATGACATCGTTTGCCATCACATTCCCAGTCTGTAACCTAAAATGGTAGATGTGTTGGTTTGGTGATCCCGTGCCGTCGAAAGCTTATAGCGTCGGGATTTTGACTTTTGAAGGATAAGGAACCGTATTCCATTCTGCAGGATACGGTTTGACAACCCCCTGATCTTAGAGCTCGCACCTATTAGCCATGGCATTGGGGCGGGCTTCCAGTTCTCGCATTTTTGCCGATTGAGGACTTTGCTCATTTTCGGCCTCTTTCCCTTCTTCAAATAAAGATTATATGTGATGAGCTTCTTGATCAGAAGCTTCATTCGCCTTTTCTTTTCGTTTTGAGGATCGACCCCTCCTTCGTGATGATTCTAGCTGAGGTGTTGAGCCGAACATGTGAACTTGAGCCCTATCTATAACAAGTTGGTTTATCATATCTCGAAGTTGATCGATGGACTCTTGTTGTGATCGCAGGGCTTCTTGCATCATAGCCTGATGCTCTTCGAGCCTCTTCTTAAAATCTTCAGCATTCTCCGTCGTGTAGACAGCGCTCATATGCTCCACGAAAGAACTAGAGGATTGTGATTCTGTGATGGCTGAATGCTCATTATCAGACTCAATTTCTTTAGCCAACTTTTGATAGTTGACGGGGGATATGACCCCTGTTCGAGTCCGAGTATGTCGGTAAACTCCGTCGGAGTCATTCAAAGCCTCTTTCAAGCCAGGAGAACCGATTTGCCTCTGACTCATCGGAGTTAGAGATTGATGGTCTCACTATACCGATCATGTTGGAAGTGACTCCAAAGTATTCGACCTCTGAAGTCTTCTTCCTGTGAGAATGTCGTCATTCGGTGGGCCAAGTGACATTCGTCAATCGGTCCAACACCGATGGCTTGGCCACATGTGAGCAGCATCGACATGCCGATGATTTGACATTTGGAACGCGAGAATCGCGTTTGAGCACTTGAACGCGAGGTTGAGACCTGCGTTTTAGATTGGGGATGCGAGGTTCGCGTGCAACCTGCTGAACGAGACGTCGCGTTTGAACATTTGAACGCGGGGTTGAGACCCGCGTTTTATAATGGGGACGCGAGGTTCGTGTTCGGGCACATAAACGCGAGGCTTGCATTCTGTAAAAGAAACGCGAAGCTCAAGATCGCGTTTTGGCTCACAAACGCGAAATTCGTGTTGGTTGGTCAATTGGCCATCTCGGGGTTGTGTTCTTCGGTGAGTAGCCCTTTCGCCGATTTGAGGCTTTGCGGCGACATCACCATCTTCTTGTCGAGTTAGCCACGGCAACCGAAGGGACTTTGGTCTCCTTAGAGGCTTTGTGGATCTTGCGCATAACCTTGGGGCTAAGAGATCCGGAGGAGAGTGCCTCCTCGAACTTAACTTGATCGAACCCTACGGTCAGAGTTTCAACAGTCGTCCCAATGAGCTTGACGTTGGATTGCGCCACCACCTCTTCATCGGTGAAAGAGATCGTCCCCAGCAGAGTCGCCATCTTTTGTTCGCGAGGAAAATTTGAGAAAATATAAAATTGCTCTATTCTATTTGAAGAATAATGAATACAATCTCTCGAATGCAATCTCTCTCTCTAACTGACTTAGATAAAAAGAAATTATAAATTCCTCGATCGGTTGCCCGATTTACAAAAGAAGGAAGGGTCAATGTAGATCTTTCCTTTTGTTTAAAACTGGGTTCTTCACAGTGGCGATAGGAGCTTGAATCTTGTATCTCGTTGACGATCCGACCATCTTGACTCGTGGGACGAGGTTGAAAAATAACTCGCAGGAGCAAGTTTAGAATTCTGGCCGAGTTAAGAACTCTTTAATAGAGTTGATTTTAGAAAAGGATTAGTAATCCTTTTAGCCAAGAATGGCGGAGAAGAACTTGCTGTGCAAGTTTAAAAACTATAATCGAGTTGAACTCTCTAGGAGAATTGATGCCAGCAAAGGAGGTTTGATCCTTTCTTAAAAAAAAGACATAGATCTTTGGTAAAATCTCAATATCTCCAAATCTAATTGGTAAAAATCAATCTCCACCATTTAGAATTAGGAACGATGAGTGTTGAGGCTGCCCTCCAAGTTTCACTCCGATCAGACCACGGATGAAGGTCCGATCGTCACGCCGATCACAGCTGCGCAGAAGAAACAGTTCTCTGCACAATTGGCTTCGGTAAAATCTCGATATCTCAAAATCCAACCAATAGAAATCAATCTCCACCGTTCAGAATTAGGAATGACAAGTCTTGAGGCTGTCCTCTAAGTTTCACTCTGATCAGACTATGGATGAAGGTCCGATCGTCACGCCGATCACAGCTACGCAGAAGAAACTGTTCTCTGCACAATTGGCTTCGGTAAAACCTCAATATCTCCAAATCCAACCAGTAAAAATCAATCTTCACCATTCAAAATTAGGAACGATTAGTGTTGAGGCTTCCCTCCAAGTTTCACTCCGATCAGACCAAGGATAAAGGTCCGATCGTCATGCCGATCATAGTTGCGCAGAAGAAACCGTTCTCTCCTTTTTTTTAGTTCTCCGGCCAAACCCTCTCAACCAGCCCCCATTTCACTGTGAAAACCTCCCATTTATAGGGATTAAAGGGGTGTAACCGCCCCCTTAAATTTCTCCAAAATGGGAATTTAGTGGGGTGTAACCGCCCCCCCTTAAATCTCTCAAACGGTTTAGGAACTGTTCAACTCATGTTTGAATGAGTCAAAGCGAAGTTCGTTCTGAAACAAGCGTCTGCATTTTAGTGCAGGAACGCGGGGATGGACCTCCGCGTCTACATTTTAACTAGGATGCGGAGCTGGAGGCCCGCGTTTTGAGCTTCGAATGCGGGCCATGTGCTTCGCGTTTTGGGCTTCGAACGAGGGCCATGTGCTTCACATTTTGGGCTTCGAACGCGGGCCACGTGCTCCGCATTTTGAATTGAAATGCGGGGATGAGTCCCGCGTTTTGAATTGAAACCCGGGGGGGGGTGAGCCCCGCATTTTGCTTTGAAGAGATCAATACTTGTGATCTCTTTTCACAAGGATTGTCAACTTGTAATCCTTGTACTCTGGAGACATTAGCTTTTGATTCTTCTTTGTTATCATGAAAGTCGTCAGCTTGTAACCTTCATTGATAGTGTTTCGCGGATATTGGCTGTCTTCATTAATTTTTTTTACAGCCTACAGGGATGAGTCGAATTGTTTGGGCAAAAATGCTTGCTAGGTTGGTGGCGCATGCCTTGGACATAGGATAGGTGCTGCGGCTTAAGCTATGTGCTCCACTTTAACATATAAATGACCCAAGTGCAGATTGGGGTGTCGGCCATGTTGGCAACTCCCCCTGTCATAGAGGCTAGGGTAGGAGGGTAGTTTTAGGTTGGTTGAAATGACCTTGCTTCTTCGAGGACGAGCGCTTTTGTCGTCGAAGTTGATCAACACTGTGTTGTGTCGTTCATGCGAGTTGTCGGTCCTTGGGGTCGATAAGTGATGTCGGCAGTATCTGAACAGTCAAAAGAGTGGTGAATCCTGAGGTGTCTTTATAGGGTGGCGAGGGGTTGCCGTTGAAAAGACGTTATGACGTCATTGAATATGACGCGCCGCTGTCCCTTCGATTTCTAAGTGGAGTGGCGTGAAGTAAAGAGGGCGACGCTTCGTTTCTTATGCTATCGGTTCAGATTTCAAGGTCAATCATATCCATTCATAGTGGGCTGAAAAGGGCATTCTGATCTTGCCATGTGTCACCATTGGTGCCTATATATATTCCTTGGAGGGAGAAGGGGTTTTTCCTTTACGAGCCCTAACCCTAATTCTCTCCTTCTTCTTGTTTGATTTCTATTAAATCTTAGATGAACTTCCTTGGCCACCCAATTTGCTACCTCTGGCCAAAATGAGGCAAGGATCGGTCTTCTCCAGTCCATCCGCTTGAGGATCTACATCCAAGAGCCGGAGAGATTCTACGAGCTCTATGACATCCCTCGGGCCTTCACTCTGTCAGCGCCTAGCTGGGGTGAACCCGTGTATCACCACCGTAGGGACTTCTCCCCGCTTTACCTGGCGCACTTGGAGTATGGGCTCCGACTGCCGCTTTACCCCTTCATCAAGGAGGTTTGCGACATTCTGGGGGTATCTCCCTCTCAATTTACACCTAACACGATGACATCTTAGTGGGGTTTCTGGTGGTGTGCCATCGGGTCGGTGTCGAATCCAGCGTTCGCTTATTCGGCAACTTCGTGGGCGTCAAGACATCGAGAAAGGGCCCCCACACCAACAGGGATTGGAAGGAGAAATTCTTCTAGGTCTTTGGCGCCGATGCCATCCTCTCCTTCCCCCACCTGGCCTAAAATCAAGAAGGATGCACTAAGGCCCCAAGTGCCCTCGGCTAAAGAGAGGAGGCGTTTGAGAAGATCCGCTCCTATGTCGGGCCTCGAGAGATGAACAATCTCTTCGAGCCGGCATCACTTAGGGCAGCTGGCATATCCAGGGTTCCCCCTCCCAGGTCAACAAGGTGAGAGCGGCTCTACTCGCTCTTCCTTTGAAGAAAAGCCCTCGGAGGAATTTGAGGGTGGGAGGAGTCGGCTTCAGCGAGACCTGTTTTGACATCAAGGCCCCAGAAGCGACTCAGGGGGCAATTGGCCCCTGAGGAATTGGTCGACTTTCAGTCGAGGTGTGAAGAGGTGGCGGCCAAGTTGGCCGGGCTAGGCTTGGCCACCAAGAAGGAAAAATTGGATAAGAGGAGGTGGCTGGGTGTAGAGTAGGGGCCCAGTGGGATGCGTGGGTCAGCAATCGCCCTTCCTCCCCAACAATCCGAGATCGTCATTATTGACGAAGCCTCTCCCCACAGGCAAAGGGAGGGAGACCAAGCCGTCGAGGCCGGTGAGGCCACGACTCAAACCACAGGGGCGAGCATCCAGGGTCCCTTACCCGAGCCAACCCAAAGGCTGGGCGAAGAGCTTGTGGGAACAAGCGGAGGTGCTAGAGAGGAGGCGACCCTTCCCCAGCCTATTGCAGAACCCCCGAGGGCCGATGACACTTCGGCGCCAAGGGGCATTTTTGATTGGCCCTTCCTCCATGTCGTGATGCCTGAGGACAAGGCATGGCATGAGTTTCATGACAAGGCAATTAGCGAGTTGCAGGGGAGCATCCCCACATGGAGGTTGTCCCGGAGGACACTCGGTTCGTGGCCGAGAGGCCCCTAGACAAGGAGAGATCTGTGCTGGAGTCGGACATGGCTTAGATTTGGGTTCTAGAGTAGTTTGCCCTCCCTAGGGATGTGGAGATGCTAACGGGGGTCCCGAGCGCGGGGCTGCACTTGGCCCTCAAGAGCTATCTGCTGTGAGGGGCCTTGGTTGAGCACGAGCTATTCTCTCAGCTCTCCTATGCTTACAATCTCCCCGCCAACTTCACCGTGGTGTTTGCCGAGGAGAAGGATGCTAGGGAGGTGGCCAAGAGGAGGATCGCTTAGCTGGAGGTGGAGAAGGGCCGCGCTGAAGGCAAGTGGCGTCGAGAGCTCGTGATCAAGATCAAGGGGCTTGAGACACACCGAACCAAGCAATCGACCTCGATTGAAAAGCTCAGGGGCAACTTGGCCAAGCTCCAGGAGGATGTTGGCAATCTACAACAAGGGGTCGCCGAGTGAGATGGTCGACTTCAATGCTTGAGGGAGGAGGTCGAGTCTGAGAGGCTTCCCAGGTGTGAGGCTCAAGAGAGCTCTTGGGCGGATCGCTCGGTGGTCTAGAAGCTGAGGTGAGACCTTGAGGAGGAGCGATTGGCCCATCAGATGTTGGGTGACCCTCGTCTCCTTGGAGACTCACCTCACCTTTCTGGACTCGGAGAAGTACAAGGCGGAGGTGGTGGAGAAGTTCCGCCATAGCCCCCTAAGCAAAGTCAAGGTGGCCTTGACTTGCAAGGTCGGCTTCGACTTCCTTGTCTCTCGGCTCCCCCATGAATCACATCCTGCCCCATACAGCCTCTACCCCTCTCAAGTCTCTTGCTTCCTTGACCTATTGAAGGAGCTAGAGGCGAAGGGAGGGGGAGTGACATTGGAGGTGGACGATGGTGGTGACGGGGACGAGTCGGGGGACAATCAAGAAGAGGTTCCTCCTTCCACTGTTGCCACCGCTGTTGAGTCGGCTCTGTCTCCCGACCCGTACGCCGTTTTCTAGCCCCACTCCCGACTCCAGCCGAAGGTTATGAGCCGAGGGCCATGAGATTATGTCTCTCCCACTTTTGTATATGTTTTTTTTGTAAATGATGTAAATTTTGGTTCTATGTGAATAAAATTCAGATCTGTTTTTCTGCATCCATTTGCTTATTGTTTGAGCTTTACCTATTCTTGGCTTTGTTCAAATGAGATTGTTAGTCGTGTTGAGTAGGCAGTGTTGAAATGTTCTGATCGCACAAGGGGCTAGTCGAACGGTTCGCCTCCATGCTTCTTTTGTTTGGGTACCTACAGTTAATCAGAATGGTAAGAGATACCTTAGCTTACATCCGTTGGTTGCCAAAGATTTTGTGGCCGTGCCTTGATCTTAGTGTTGGCGCCAAGGTCTTTTTGGCAATGATGACCTAGTGGTGGGTGCCTTGGACTTAGTGTTGGCGCCAAGGTCTTTTCGGCAATGATGACCTAGTGGTCGGATGCCTTGGACTTAGTGTTGGCGCCAAGGTCTTTTTGGCCATGGCGGTCGAAAGGTAATGTGGGAGTCAACCGTATGGCTTCTTGTCTAGGCCTTATCCCAGGCAGGCACCAAGGGCTTTTGCCCCTAAAATGTTAAGTACTGCATAAACAATTATAAGAATCAAACTCAAAAAAGATTTTATTAAGAGTAAGATTTTCTTACAACATTATTGACAATATTTTTTAAGGTGCTCGACATTCCATGGATGCTGTAGGGTCCTCCCATCAGGGGCTCTCAGTCGATAAGTGCCCGGTCGCAATTCTTTAAGGACTATGTATGGCCCCTCCCAGTTGGGAGCTAGCTTGCCCCATCTGGCATCCTTGTCAAAAGTCACTTTTCGCAGGACCAGATCGCTGACGCAGAATCTCTTGGGTTGGACTTTGCTGTTGTATTACCGGGTGATCCGCTGTTGGTTGATGACCTGGGATCGGAGTGCTTTTGCTCAGACTTCATCTATAAGGTCGAGTCTGACTCGAAGTCCTTCGGAGTTCAAGCCTTCGTTGAAATGCTGCAGGCAGATTGTCAGCATGCCGACTTCGACTGGTGTGACCGCCTCGGCCCCATAGGTTAGCATGAAGGGAGTTTTCTTGTGGAGCTCTTGTGGGTAGTGCCGTAAGACCAGAGGATGCTTGGCAACTCTTCCACCAAGTTCCCGACCGCGTCGTCCACCTTTTTTTTCAAAGCTTGTAGAATATATTTGTTGGCAGCTTCAGCAAGTCCATTGCATTTAGGGTGGGCGACCGAGGCAAACTTGAGGCAGATGTTGTATTCTTCACAAAAGCTTCAAAAGCCTCCGCTATCGAACTGGGTACCATTCTCTGTCACAAAGGAGAGTGGCACGCCAAATCGGCACACGATAGACTTCCATACAAAATTTGTGACATTGCATTCACCTATTTTAGCCAAGGGCTCAGCTTCTATCCACTTGGTAAAGTAGTCAATGGCTACAATTAGAAACTTTCGCTGCCCCGAGGCAATAGGGAGAGGGCCCAACAAATCTAGCCCCCACTGAGCAAAAGGAATTGGGCTCAAGATGAGGTGAGCTCAGTAGCCGTCGCTCGCGGGATGGTCGAGAAGAACTGGCACTGCTTGCACAAGGAGACGAGCTTCTTGGCGTTGGCTTGTATGGCAGGCCAGTAATACCCCTAGCGGATGATGATCTTCTGAGTGAGAGTTCAGGCCCTAGGGTGATTCCCACACGTCACTTCATGGATTTCCCTGAGGACGTAATCGGCTTCAACTGGTTTGAGGCACCGGAGATAGGGTCCCATGCCAGCACTACCATAGGACATTTGGGATAGCTAGTTGTCGAGCAGGAGGTAGCATCGAGCATTCCTTTGTAGGCTCTTGGCTTCAATGGTATTCTCCGGCAGGGTCCCCTGAGCGAGATACTGGATGATGGGATCCATCCAATAGGGTTTTGCGGAGATCTCAGTCTGCATGATGGCCTCTGGTGTCTTCGTGATGCTTGGGTGCTCAAGGGCATCAATGTAGATGGGCCATGAGCTACTTCCTGAGCTGGTAGATCCGAGTTTTGACAAGACGTCCGCCCGGGCATTGAGGACTTGGGGACTTGGGCGATCCTGTAATCAACAAACTTGGCAAGCATCTCTTTAACCGCCCCTAAGTATAGAACCATCCTCAAATCCTTGGCTGCATACTCTCCATTCACCCGGTGGACGATAAGTTGGGAGTCGGGCAAAACATAGAGTCATTCGGCTTTCGTGGCCAGGGTGGGTCGAAGACCAGCCAGAGCGCTTCATATTCCTCTTCATTGTTTGATGCCGAGAAACTTAAGGCGATGGAGTGCTCGTAGATCGATCCGTCCGGGCTGCGCAGGACCACTCTTGCTCCACTACCGACTTCATTGGAGGATCCATCCACCTTTAACAGCCACCAGGAGGTAAACTCTGGTGAATCAAACTCGAGGGTGTGGCGTGTCTGAGGGATGGGTGCTCCAGCCGCTTGTGATGTCGATGGCTCCTGCTAAGTTGGCGGCAAAGGTGCGACTGGTTCATTGTCTGGTATGGTCGTCTCAATGAGGAAGTCGTCCAGGGCTTGAGCCTTGATTGTCGTCCTCGGCTCAAACTGTATATCATGCTCCCTGAGGTCGACCAGACCAGGTGACCATCCTCCTTGAGGTGGTGGGACTACCGAGTGCTTTCTTCAAAGGCAAACTCGTCCGCACTATGATGGAATGGCTTGGAAGTAGGGGTGAAGCCTCCTAGCTATGATGACTAGGATGAAGGAAGCTTTCTCTATGAGAGGGTAGTTGAGTTCACAGGCCTTCAAGATTTGGCTGATGTAGTACACCGGCTTCTGGGTATTTTCCTCCTCATGAATCAGAACAGAGTTGGCAGCTTCGGGAGAGACAGCAAAGTACAGATACAAAGTCTCCCCCTCCCTTGGTTGGCTCAGTAGTGGCTTGGTACTCAGGTAGGTCTTAAGATCCCTGAAAGCAGCACTACATTCGGCCGTCCAGCTGTTGCTTTCCCTTAGCTTCTTGCTTTCCCTTAGAACCTTGAAGAATGGGAGGCTCCTCTCAGCAGATTTGGAGAGGAAACGACCCAGCGCCGCTATCTTCCCATTCAGCCTCTGGACATCCTTCAATGTGCGGGGCTCGGGCAGTCGCTCTATGGCGGCTATCTTCTCTGGGTTAATCTTAATGCCCCTCTGGGTAATCATGAACTCGAGAAACTTTCCTGATTGTACCCTAAAAGTGCACTTAGATAGATTGAGCTTCATGCGGTATCGCCGGAGGGTAGAGAGGGTCTCGTCCAAGTCTGTTATGTGGGCCGACGCCTGCTTCGACTTCACCAGGGGGTCATCCACATAAGTTTCCACATTGCGGCCAATCTGATGCTTGAAAATCTTGTTGACTAGCCTCTAGTATGTGGCCCCTGCATTCTTGAAACCAAAAGGCATCACCCTATAGCTATAGGGCCCTTGATCCGTAATGAATGAGGTCTTCTCCTGGTCGTGTTTCGCCATGAGGATCTGGTTGTAGCCAGAGAATGCGTCCATGAAACTCAGTAGTTCATGTCCTGCGCTCTCGTCGACTAGCTGATCGATCCGGGGGAGAGGATAGCTATCTTTAGAATAGGCTTTGTTGAGATCGGTGTAGTCCACACACATCCTCCATTTGTTGAGAGCCTTCTTCACCAACACCACATTGGATAGCCATTCTAGATACTGCACCTCTCGAATAAAGCCGGCCCTTAAGAGTCGGTCGACTTCTTCAGTGGCCGCCTTCTGCGTTTCTGGGCCGAGGTGCCTTTTCTTTTGTCGAACCGGCTTGGTATGCTGGTCGACCGCAAGCTCGTGGCTGATCACCTCGGGGGGATTCTAGGCATGTCCTCTGGTCCCCATGCAAACACATCGAGATTTGCCAATAGAAACTCGATTATAGCTCCCCGCTGGGGCTCTACAAGGCGGACCACGATCTTGATCTTCTTCTTCCCCTCCGAGTCGATCGGGATCTCTTGAAGCTCCTCCACGGGAGTTGTCCTCTCCCTTTCTGATGCCATCTCCATCTGAAAGCATGCCTTCTCGATGGGTAGGGTCTCTTGCACTTCCTTTCCCTTAGTTGAGAGCAGATAATAGGAACTGGCCTCTCGCTAGTGACTCTTAGCGATACCGACTCCAAGAGGGTCAAGAACTTTAGTATTTGGTGATAGGTCGAAGGAATGGCTCATAGGAGGTGGAGGGCGGTTCGACCTAATATGACATTGTGGGCTGACTTGAGATCCATCACTAAAAATTAGACCTAGACGGTGGAAACCCGGGGGTGTTTGCCGACCGTCATGGGAAGTGTGATGATCCCCTCCGGTATGAGGGAGTGCCCAGTGAACCCGATGAGCGAGCCCCGACAAGGTTGCAGTCTGGATTTGTCTATGCCCATTTTATTGAAAGCATCGATATAGAGAACATCGACCGAACTCCCAGTGTCGACCATGATTCTCTTAACTTTGAAGCCATCGATAATGGCCGAGATGACGATGGGGTCGTCGTGAGGTGTCTCAACGCCTTCGGTCTGCGTCACATAGGAGATGGGATTTTCTATCCTTGGATTTTTATCACGAGAGTTGATCATCAACACTCTCTTAGCATACTTCTTGCGAGCATTGTTGGAGGATCCTCCAGCAGTGGATCCACCACTGATGGTGTTGATAACCCTTTGTGGCTAGCTTTAGGGGGTCATTTGTCTTGCCGCGATTGTGGGCGAGGAGATTGAGAGCGAGCTCTGTCGGTTCCCCTTGGGCGGCTTCTCTCCGGTCTCTCCGGGAGACAAGATTCTTCAGGTACCCCCTCTGTATTAGGTCCTCAATATCCCTCTACAGGACTCGACAATCATTGGTAAGATGTCCGTGGTCCCCATGGTACCGACAGAACTGTCAGGAATCTCATTTTTAGGGGTCCAACCTCATCGGGGGAGGCATTTCCTTGAGATGTCCCTCCCGGCGGACCATATACATGGCATCCATAAGCGTGGTGTTGAGGACCGTGAGGGCTGTTCTAGGCATCGGCTCCCTCTTTCGGTCCCTCACATGCGTGATTGGGCGGTTGTAAGCTCTAGGGGGATCAGGAGCATTCTGCCTGGGAGGGGATCTCTGGCCGATTCTAGCATTGGAGCCATCACCGGGGCTGCCACCACCACCGGGATTGCTGGCGTTGGGAACGGAGGGACGGAGGTTGTGGCTAGTGCTAGGGTTACTGCGGCGGCTACCTCTGCAAGCGCGCTTGCCGCCTTATATGCTCTGGCATCCTCCATGTCCATGTATTCGCAAGCCTTAGCCATCAATTGCTCATAGTTGGCGACCGGCTTCTTGGCAATCGAGGCGATCAATTCCCCTTGGAGCAAGCCAGCTACGAGAGCGGACATGGCGATCCTGCTCCCTGGGTCCTTGACGTCCAGTCTCTTTGCCTAGAATCTCTTAAAATAAACTCGAAGGCTCTCTCCATGCTCCTGCTTGGTATGTATGAGCACATGCGGAGGTAGCTTCTCTTTGGAGTCAGCCAGAAAGTAGTGAACAAATTTTCGGCTAAGTTGCTGAAAGCTGCCGATGGACTTCTTCTTGAGAGCATTCCACCAGAGCTTGGCACTCCTCGACAGAGTAATGGGGAAGCATTGGCGGATGGCGGTCGAACACACATGGTATGCTCATCACATCGAAGTAGTTACGGGCGTGTGTGATAGGGTCCCCTTGCCCTTGTACTTCTCAATGCTTGGCATCTTAAACTTCTCAACGGTTGCGTTCATGATGTCGTCGGTGAAGGGGTATTCCCGATGGTGTCGGATCTGGTAGGTAAGCCCGATCATACCCACGCCGCCTTGGGAGCCGGCGGGGTTAGGTGGTATGCTCATGTCGGGGCTCATGAGGCTTCTTTGTCGCCCCTCCTTGCGGTGGCTAGGACTAGGGCTCTTGCCTGTAGCTTCATAGTCTTGGAGGTGGCATCGGCGAGGATGTGCGTGGTGAGTTGGAGGTGAGCCCGTCGGTGGAGATTCACGCTTATGGTCCTTCAGATCTTTGAGCGTCTGCTCTCGGAGGGTGGAGGGACAGTGAGTTGGCGAGTGCAAAAGCAGTGAGGCTCGTTGGTGAAAGCCGTGGTGGAGTTGGAGGAGTGGTTGATCTTAAGGTGGATTCATCAAGGTGGGCTTGAGTGACATAACCTAAATGTGGTCCTCTAGGGTTGGATTGGCCATCCCCAAGCTCAGAACCAGACATGTTTACTTTAGAGAAGAAAGTAGCCCCACGGTGGGTGCCAAACTGTTGATGGTTAAAATCACACAGTCAATTAATTAGTGAGTTGAAGATGATGGGGATCCGCTAACTTTCTCCGAATATCTGGTTTTAAGAAGGGATGTCCTATCCTGCACAGGTGAAAACTCATAAGAGGGTGGGGTCTATGTCCCCGGTTGTTCCTCTAATGATCAAGTCAGTAAAGTACTTGAGTGGATGGTAAAATGAACTGCAGGAGTTTTTAAACTCAATTAATTGATCGAATCACGGTAAAATTGCTTACCCTGGTGTTGGAAATAGTCCCCCTATTTATAGTGATAAATAGAGGGGTGATTTGGAAACTTTTGATTTGGAAACTTTGGTATGAGCTGGCATTTTGTGTGACATTAAGCTTTATTCGGCATTGTATGGAGTGAGTCACTTGGTATTTAATGTAAAGTGATTGGGGGCATGGGTCGCCGGCTTGGTCCGATGTGTCATAAAGATCTTGAGGGATGGAGAAATAATATATCGATTGTGCATTTAATGCAATGGTGGCCGTCGGTGAGGGTTGAGATATATCTCCTTCTCATTTGGAGCCATCACGGGGCTGCCACCACCACGGGATTGCTGGCGTTGGGAGCGGAGGGGCGGAGGTTGTGGCTAGTCTTTGGGGTTCTGCGGCGGCTACCTCTGCAAGCGCGCTTGCCGCCTTATATGCTCTGGCATCCTCCATGTCCATGTATCCGCAAGCCTTAGCCATCAATTGCTCATAGTTGGCGACCGGCTTCTTGGCAATCGAGGCGGTCAATTCCCCTTGGAGCAGGCCGGCTATGAGAGCGGACATGGCGATCCTGCTCCCTGGGTCATTGACGTCCAGTCTCTTTGCCTAGAATCTTATAAAATAAGCCCGAAGGCTCTCTCCCTGCTCCTGCTTGGTATGTATGAGCACATGCGGAGGTAGCTTCTCTTTGGAGTCAGCCAGAAAGTAGTGAACAAATTTTCGGCTAAGTTGCTGAAAGCTGCCGATGGACTTCTTCGAGAGCATTCCACCAGAGCTTGGCACTCCTTGACAGAGTAATGGGGAAGCATTGGCAGATGACGGTGTCGAACGCCTGTAGTATGCTCATCACATCGAAGTAGTTCTGGACGTGTGTGATAGGGTCCCCTTTGCCCTTGTACTTCTCAATGCTTGGCATCTTAAACTTCTCAACGGCTGCGTTCATGATGTCGTCGGTGAAGGGGGTATTCCCCCCGATGGTGTCGGCTACCGGTAGGTAAGCCCGATCATACCCACCCGCCGCCTTGGGAGCCGACGGGGTTAGATTGGTATGCTCATGTCGGGGGGCTCGCGAGGCTTCTTTTGTCGCCCCCTCCTTGCGGTGGCTAGGACTAGGGCTCTCGCCTGTAGCTTCATAGTACTGGAGGTGGCATCGACGAGGATGTGCGTGGTGAGTTGGAGGTGAGCCCGTCGGCGGAGATTCACGCTTCGCATGGTCCTTCCGATGCTGAACGTCTGCTCTCAGAGGGTGGAGGGACAGCGGAGTTGACGGGCTGCGAAGCCCAAAAACAGCTGAGGAGCTCATTGGTGAAAGCCGTGAATTGGAGTTGGAGGGAGTGGTTGATCTTCTGGGTGGATTCATCAAGCTGGGCTTGAGTGACATAGCCTAAATGTGGTCCTCTAGGGTTAGATTGGCCATCCCCAAGCTCAGAACCAGACATGTTTACTTTAGAGAAGAAAGTAGCCCCACGGTGGGTGCCAAACTGTTGATGGTTAAAATCACACAGTCAATTAATTAGTGAGTTGAAGATGATGGGGATCCGCTAACTTTCTCCGAATATCTAGTTTTAAGAAGGGATGTCCTATCCTGCACAGGTGAAAACTCATAAGAGGGTGTGGTCTATGTCCCCGGTTGTTCCTCCAATGATCAAGTCAGTAAAGTACTTGAGTGGATGGTAAAATGAACTGCAGGAGTTTTTGAACTCAATTAATTGATCAGAATGCAGTAAAAATTGCTTACCCTGGTGTTGGAAATAGTCCCCCTATTTATAGTGATAAATAGAGGGGTGATTTGGTAACTTTGGCTGAGTATGAACCTACGGGTCGTAAGATTCGCTTTACGTGTCTGGCCACAGATGGAGTGAGTCACTTCGGCATTTAATGTAAAGTGACTGGGGGCATGGGTCGCCGGCTTGGTCCGATGTGTCATAAAGATCTTCAGGGATGGAGAAATAATATATCTGATTGTGCATTTAATGCAATGGCGATGCGCCGTCGGTGAGGGGTTCGAGATATATCTCTTTCTCATTTGCTTGGCCGGGTGCCGAGAAGTACCGCCTTTCGAGTCGGCATTGTGAGATGTCGACCAAGCGAGTCGGCATGTTCCGCCATTTGAGTCGGCATGTTCCGCCATTCGAGTCGGCATTGAGGGATGTCGATCAATTGAGTTGGCTATGCAGTAAACGATGTCGTCCCTCTCGAGGTGTTGGCTTGATTAACTACTTAATGTAGGATACTTGTCTGCTATCAATTGGAGATTAAGATTTGATAATAAAAATACCATAACAAGTTGAAATTTATATTCACTAGTATTTAGCCCGTGCAAAGCACGACTTGTCTTTTTTCTATGTTTTTGTTTTATGTGTATATGCTATATTGGTTTCATTTGGCTCTTGTTCTCGATTTCTTGGTTATGTATCATTTCTAATTTTATTGTATGGTCCATTATCTATTATTATGATCTTTTTAAAGGCATTGTTATTGATTCTATTAGTTTCTATTCATTGTTTATTTTCTAAGTTTTATTGTGCGATTATTACAATATTATTTCCCTTAATATTACACAAACTATCAATTCTTTAATTTCCATCTAAACATTATCACAAAAATTACAAAAATTACTAAGATAACATTATAGCATTTTTCACAAATTGAGATTATTCAATAAGAAATATCTTATATCCTTTACTATCAAATAATAGATATACTAAATTCACTTGTTGCTATATATTCTCAATACAAAAACACAGGAGAATCAATAAATTTAAATAAAATGCACTCATTGTAAATGTAATTATAACTAAAGAGACATCAAATAATAAGAATACACTATAAGATGCCTTAACAGTTGGGATATATGACATAATAATCTTTCAAATAAATGTAAATATTAAACTGAAGTTTGAAACATGACAATTTTAGAATTGCAAGGAGACTTCCTTTCATAATAATTTAAATTTTTACAAAATATCATCACATCATTCCTCACCAAACACCCCATAGCAATACACTGTATAACAATAACAAAACTTAAATCAAAATTTTGGAGTTGGCATAATAATACAATTATACACATACTAATCTCAAATACACTGGTCAAGTTAACGCTCAAATATACAATAGATAAAACTTTATTATGCCATCTCAAAATCATCCCAGCAGTACCATCAACTTGCATTAAGGTCAAAATAAGAAGTGAAAGTAGTAACTACATGATTGCATCCTGAAAAATTCCTTAAGCTCCTCTGCAATTCATAATATTTTCATGTCATCCACTATTCCTTCTAGCAGTAAAGTGAAAGCTAAAATCTTACATGACTGCCAAATACAATAGAAAAGTTTCACAGCAATAGCAATACTATAGAAAAGTTCCACGGCAATAGCAATACATATAAACTATGATAGCTACGGATCTCGATAATCTATAATATGCAAAGGTATATACATGAATCATCAATTCCTTAAAAATGAAAGGAGAAGAATGTTTCTCATTCAAAATTTGGTAAGCATCCATTTAGAAACAGTAAGTGAACACATAACTTGGATAAATGGTGTTTCAAGACAATGTTACTACACAATCTGAAGATAATGTTTCAAGATAAAATTTATTGAGAGACTAAAGAATAATAGAAAGCGACTTATCTTTTTCTCTTGTCACGGTTATTTTTAACGTCATGGTGAGATCTAAAATATAACTTGGTAGGATAATTCACCTACACATGAAGCTAATACATCAATGAATACAAAGCAAATATATTTCGAATTAAGTACAATGCAATAGAAGTTGGAAAAAGTGATAATTTACGGAAAAAATAAACAAAACCAATAATAAAAACAAAGCACAACCTCCAATATACATTCATCATCATAATTGTCCCCAAATAACCATCATAAATTTATGGAGGTTAGAGGGTTCTATTGCAAACATTTAGGTACATGAATACAATATTCATGGCGTGGTATTTAAGTCCATGCAAAACAAACTAACTTCTCTTGTGATGGAAGTATGAAAGCCTAGTCTTTTCTCTCCTTTGAGTAATCTATACCCGACAAATACATGAATTATTTACGGTTGTGGATATATCGATATTTCAGAGTGTAGAAAAGATAGAAATAACAATCAATATTAAAAGAAAATTCATTAGTTACCTTTGAAAGAAAACATTCAAGCTGTTAAATCATCACCTCATGAAAACAATGGAGATGACACGGTTTTGAATCTTCAAAACTCCACAACTCAAAAACAATCTCAAGAAAACAAATTTCATCCTAATCCTATTATCAAATAGTTGGAATATCAACTTCTTGACTTCTCAACATTAATGTTGATACATAGTTCAATAATCAATCTCAAAGATGAAATTCATCACATCATGAGCACTATAGCGGTACCTACTTGAGTCTTATAAAAGATCTCATAACATTGGCAAATTTAATTAAAAGCAATTAGCACTCTTGGCAAAAATTCAAAAGAACTCAATCTATTTAAAGTTCTAAACTTTTAGAAAAGATCTCAATTCATTTTGAGTTTTGAACCATATCAAAATTGTCAATTAAATGTAATCATTCTATAGATGGTAAAAGATAAGAACACATGTAATAATTACATCCATATAATTAAACAATTAACATTTTAGTAATATAATAGTATCCCTTTAATTTAACGATGTATCATATCAAAATTACACATGCAATTCTATCAAAACTACTAATAAAGTTCAAAGACTACAACAATTTTTATATGTCACCGCATACACCCACTCCATCATGTATTTGTTTGAAAATATTGCTCACCCTAATTCTATATTATGTATACTATGTTTTTTTTTGTAAAATTCACATTAAGCACAAAATAACAAAAGATATTGTTAAAATAACTTTTAATTAAATATATAAGTGCAATACATTAAAATAACTTTTAATTAAATATAAATAACTAAATATAAGTGCAATACTTTATAATAATATTTTATTATGTTATATAGTCTTGATGATTGATATCATGTTTTCAAACAATTGCAAACACTACATACATTTTACATTTACATAATAAGATAAGATACACTAAACTATTTCATACTAACTGGTGGGTTCCATAAAGTTAAAGAGTCTTGCATAACATGTCTTTCATATTTCTACACATATATGTCATCTTTAGGGATTTCTTACAAATAGGCTCCTTTATCATCCAACACTTTAACAAAATTTGATGAAGTTTTACAAATCCAATTATAGTAAACAAATTCATATTAGAAGATTAAATTAGGCTCTGAAGTTATTTAGTAAAATTGACATATATTTTCACATCAATCACAAAGAAGTGTACGCATTTAATTTGGTCAACTGATATCTTCGCAAGCTTTTGAGCCTAAGGTAGTGTCGCTCTATTTTAGACCATCTATACTTTAACCATCTATAAAACAGATAGAAGCAAACTTGTATATTCAAGTGGTTCACACTAATTCAAACTCAAATTTGCAGATCAGGAAGAAACATTAGAAAATTGGATATCATAAAATTGTAAATTCAGAGTATGTTGGAAAAGAAGTTGAGAGGAGATACCTTGTGTTTGGCATCGAGCTCTTTGGACACAGAAGCATCAGAGTGCTGATTTTCTTGAATTTTTAGAAGAAATAATAAAATTGTAGAAAAGTGTGGAAAAACCTCACCTTGAGTGCTTGAGAGAGAGGACTTGATGGTTGTAGTGATCCTTTTTAATCAGAGAGAGATTGTTGCTGAAAATCTCAGCTTTAAACAATCAAGAGAAGAAACACCTTGCGCCTAATGAAATTTTAAGTTGCAATACACATTACAATTACAGGTACAACTAAATAAACATTACAGTATTCTTTACGGTTTTGCTTTAGGTATAAAAGTAGTTGATATATCACAATTGAGTTAATAAGAATAAGCATAAATTCACGGCATATGAATCACAATATAGATATAACCAATCAACTATTCACATTTATATACACATGTAGGCTCATATAATTTTCCTTTCATGTGCATATAGCCACACAAAAGACCAAGAAAATAACTTCGACGCATATTTCCCAATATAAAAGTCAAGATTAGCATAAAAAGAAATTTAAAAGTTTTCCCTAAATCCCCATTATTTTCTACTTTTGCTAGACAATTATGTCATTTTTAATTTTACATTCAATCATGGTTTCCTCTTCAGAAAGGATTAAAATTTTAGGAAGATTTCATTATCAATAACTTTTAGTCGTGACTTCCAACTTTGTCATCCTAAGCTTGTGTTTTGATGTCAAAAAAAAGGTGAAATTCCCAATGTTAAAATATTGTTGTAGTAGAGGGATCAAATATGCAGTACCTTGCATACAATTGCTTGGATAATTGATATTGAGCGCATGAAATCGAGACATCAATTGATGAAACAACATGTAATTCAATCGAGGGCATAAATCAAGCAAGATTCAAAGCTTTGTTTAAACACATAAATAGAAATTTAAACTTTCTCATGAGGGATGCAGTGTACGTGTTTATGATATTCTAATGACTACAGTATACTATACTTCTCATCAAGAACACAATGCAAACTTTAAACTTTCAGGATGCAGACCAATACCTCAGGTTGTTCCATACAAACACTATTTACAGGGCTGAGATCTAAGATCTCATAAACCTTAACTTTAAAGTTACTGACTGAATGAAATTTCAACAAATAAATTTTGCTTATGCTTCACAATTAATAAATACTCACGATAGACATGCTACCTGCATTAATATTAGTTTTTACTTAATCTAAATTTTTAAATATTAAATTAAAATATGATTTGCAATACGTTGAGATTTTCAGATTTCACTCAAAACTCATCTCAGTTTTACTCTAAAATTATTTAACCAGGATAATTAGCATAAGCAAGTAGCAAACAGAGGGAAAGGAGAAGAGTCGAGTGTTGCTTACACTTGAGAAGAACTTTTGTATTATGGGAAGCAAGGCGAGTCAAAGTTCCTAACTACGCTTGAATACAGCAGCGAATAAGAAGACTGAAAAGAGGAGGTTAAATCCAAGTTTTTGTTTAAACATAAAATTAAGAATTAAAGAGAGATGCATTGTTAATGCCTCGAATCTAAAGTAAAAAATTTCGGTTTAAAAATGAAATCTAACCTCATTCAAACCAAAATTTCTCAATTTTCACCTGCCTTTGCCGTTCTTGCCACATTGCCTGTGAATGCTTGAGTGAGAGAACTTAACTTGCAAAAACATAAAGATAAAAGCATATATATATATATATATATATATATATATATATATATATATATATATATATATATATATAAAGAGCTAGAATTGTTGTTAATGAGTTAAAACTTATAATTATTTTGACATATCAATATAAAGGAGGACCGATATAGCGACAATCTTTAAAAATTAGTAATCTGAGAAATTTTAGGCGTAATAAATTAGATCCCATGTCGAACCACAAATAGAGTTGTGAGAAAATCATATAATTAGAGATTTAAATGATAAAAAGTCAAGAAAAATGATGGAATTTTCACAAAATTGGGTATAGTTGAGATGTTTAAGTCTAAGATAATATCAGTTTTCTTTATATGACATCTCTTATAGGTTTCAAATGATAAATAACATGTCAAAATGTAATAATCACTTGCAAGTATGCTTTACCTCCTCTGAATGCACATAAATCAGAAGCAAAAAAGCATAAATAAAAATATGTAAATATTATAAAAACTACAAAGGATCAAATTCATACCTCGTAGGCACTTGCAATCTTAACAAATAGTTTTCTCGACTCAGAATTAGTAAGCTTATCTGGATGAGTACAAAATCTTATGAGTGATATCTAATCTAACTATCTAATAAAGCAACTCCTGTACATAACAAAATAAACTCTTAGATCAAATATCAATGAATATTTGAGAAATAACATTTATGGATAATTGCAAACATGCCTTCAGTATCAAGGAGCTCTCTTCCTCTACCACATTCTTCTTCTTGCAACCTAAGCCAAACCAAATGGTACTCCAACCTAACCTTCAAAAGAGATTGAATTTACCTTTAGAATTCAATAGGAGTTATCGAATTTTGATGAGAAGTACGACGCAAGATCTTGAACTATAATCAGCAAATTTGAGTGAAATTGGAGCAAGATCTGATTGTGGCTTCCATTAAAACTGAAAGAAATAAATTAATAGGTAGTCGAAGGTAAATAAGGATACAAATTCTAAATAATTCAGAATCAATGAATTTTACTTTAAAGATATGCAAATGCATTTGTTCTTGCTATTAATAAAAACTGCTTCAAATCTAGACAAAAAAATCACCTCAAATTTCAACATATAGAACAATTTTTCGGTAGATTTATCTACACAGAAATCTAACAAAAAATTCAATGAAAAAAGTGTATTATGCACAAATTTTCTGGTGATAACAACTTTAGCCCTAAATTTGAAATCAGGGTACCAGAATGCAACTGGTTCGAAAGAAGACTGACATTTGCATGTCTACGTATCAATGAATACAAAGCAAATATACCTCCAGAATCAGTTAATATGTAATAAAAGCTTTTAAAAAGTTAGTATCTTTCCAGTTTAAGAAAAATAAACAAAACTATAAGCAAAGACAAAAATAAATATAAATAACAAACTAACTCAAAATTTTCCATGAAACCAATGAGAGGCTAAAAGATCAGACCTTGAGGAGAAAACTCTGACGATGCACCATCTACCTTCTGTCTTCGAGATCAATCACATTAAAGATGAAAGATGAGAGCTTTGACAGCATGAAAGGATGAAATTAGCAAACTTTGAAGGTCAATCAACAAATCCGAAAATAAAAAACAAACTCTTTACCTAAAACCCTAAATTAACGAAAAAGAATCAAAGAGAGAAATTACCTTCAGGATTTTCCTTCTTTCGAAAGAGGAAATTTATGAGATCCAGAATAAAATCAACCTTGAGTGCCTATTTTCAAAACCCTAAATCAATCTGAAGTCATCGACGTTGTAGGAAAAGGGTGAAGAAAAAGAGGCAATGACAAAGTGGAGGAAGCCGTCGGCAATAGCCGAGGAGAAGGAGCTGATAGGATTGGGGGTTTTCTTTTCTCTCTGGTGAATGAGGAGGGGAGAGGGAAGAAAGGAGAAGAGTGAGAATCGTAAGATAAGGACAGAGATGAGGAGAGTGAATCACATGGGTGTTTTTAAAATTTTGAATTTCAAAGATGAGTTAAAACTGGGTAACCGGATAAAAATTCCAAAAAACCGGTCAAAAAACATGAAAAATTAGAAAATTTTACTGTATCTACTACAGTACTATTTGAGGTTTTGCTTTAGGTATAAAAGTAGTTGATGTGGGTCAAGTGGGGTGGGGGGGTGGTTTGGCTATGTCTTGCTATCTTTTTAAAAACATAGGTAATATGCATATTTAAGTTTCTTTTCATATTAGTTCCTCAAATCTTTCATACTTATATATTTCACATTTGAAACTAATCTCCCGTCATATTTTGAAAAAATTCCCCAAATCTTTAAAATATTTTGAAATTAGTTCCATTGTTACGTAACTTACATTTAACATCTAAATTGTTAATCACGATTTGGTGGTTAACTAGAGACGGGTAATTACTAAATTTTACCACATCAACGACAATCAACATCAAACTCCACTAAAATCAAGTTCAAAGTCAGTGGACTTAAGTCTACTACCGCATAATTTTCCCAATTTATGCTCTAGCGAAGTTAACTTATCTTAGAATTTGTGTTTGAATACATATGAGTAAAAGAACTATTACACAAAAATATTAAAGATGATGGAATACTCACTCAATCTCAACTAGCTTCCAGAGAGGGACTAAGTTCAAATTGCTTAAAAGATTGGGAGATTAATATTGAAAAATCCTATATACATTTTTTCATGTAATTTTCTTTGTGTTTCAAGTATTATAGGAAATGGTATTTTAATTTTCATGTAGTTTTGCATTTAACATTATAATTATGAAATGTGTTTATATTTTCATGTGGTTTTACAAATTGTGATGAACTTATGAAATAAAGTTCTTTCAACTTATAAAGTTTTACACTAAGGAAAGATATGTGAAATAATTTTCTATGTTCATGTACTTCTGCAATTATTTTATCATTGTGATAGTTAAAATAACTTCTTTTATTCTTATTATTATTTGAAATAAGTCTAATGATATAATTTATAGTGTACTCCCAATTTTTCTAGTTTTCAAAAGATTATAATTTTTAGGTTATGGAAAAACAAACTACAACCAGCACAACTTTAAAATAAAACTACAGTAGATTCAAGCATGTTGATTTAACAATAGGTGCACGTATTAAAATAATCTAAATATTAACAAAAATATTATTTTTATAAAAACTTTTATTTTAGATTTTTCTTTCACCTACTTATAAATATGAAACTTTATTACATTGATGAGGAATTTCTAAGTCCTAAAAATACTGTAAGTATATAGCTATTTGGTTATAGTTCTTACAGGCCAATCCACTATGAAAATGGAGTTTTAAAATTCTTTTAATCAATATTGAGAAAAGAGTTTAATCAATATTGAGAAGAGAGTTTGAGAGATTGATTTATTGGTCGATAAAAAGTTATTTATGAACTAAGTAGATACTTTGGATAGAATTCACTAGGTTGATTATTACTAAGATATATTAGTTCTTCTCTTTTTATGTTATTTACTTAGATCTAAAAGCATAGGCTATGCCATATTTAAATGTCTATAACCTTGTAAGGGCCTTACCTCAGATTGGATAATCTTGACTTTATATCTCGATCAAGTAATTTTGGCAGTTAGATTTCCTCAATCAATCAAGTGGTGACACATGTATAAAGCTTTTCATCTTTTATGGGATTTGTTTTGGGTTTTAGTGAAATAGTTTAAATGCGTTTTTATGAGTTTTCTTATCATGTTGTAATTGATTTTAGATTTCAAATTGAGTTTTCATAAAAGGGAGGGGTTTTTAAATAATTTTTGAGCTCATTATGTGCAAGAGGCTTAGTGGGTTTGAACTCATTAGTTTAGAGAGACAATAGCCCAAAAACCCCATAGCGAACCCTTCATTTAAATACCAAACCTCTTATCTTTTCCTCATTAGGGTAGAATTTAGAAGGGAGAGAGAGAGAGAGAGAGAGAGAGAGAGAGAGAGAGAGAGAGAGATGTTGTCTTGTGAGGAAAATTTATTGCCTCTAGAAACAATGGCCAAACAGAGAATGCATAATAAAATTCCGTCTCACTAAGAAAATAAGAATTTAAAGCAAATATCTCAATAAAGTGGGATATTTACTCTTCCTCTCATCAGTTCTAGGACTGACCTGTCGAGTGAACCTAAAAGCTATTACAAATCACATAAATAGCTATTACAAACAAAATCAACAGCAATAGCAGGACACACGAATTTTACGTGGTTCGGCAAGTTGCCTACATCCACGGGACAAAGAAGGGGGAGATCTACTATTTGAGAGAAAGAGAATACAAATAGGGTATAAATCTCACACCAAAACCCTAGAACAAAGCTCTTTAAACCCTCACAAATATCTCCCTCAAAAGGATGCTTAAAATTACCCTCTCTAGCACTTTTAAAACAAAAGGAACAGGTCTATATTTATAGAACCCTCTCTCTCATCTTAGGCCTTAAATAATTCGATGTGGGACTAAAAACGGATGAAAAAAATGCGTACAAACGCGTGTGGCCTTGCTCTCGTGGCCCCCATAAATGAGTTTACGCATTTTCTACGCGTTTTCTCCCCACGTCGTGGCCCCACAAGCAGCGTTCGCATTTTCTCCCCGATCACGAGCTCGTGATGCGTGGTGAGCGAGCGTGCTCACAATTCTCCACCTCGGTGAAGTTTCATCTAAAGCGGCCAGGCCGCAATAACCAAATGTCCCACTTGTTGTGTCCAGGACGAAGTGAAATAAATCCACGACAACGGACTCAATTCACAACAAGTCGGGAACCCAAACGAGAGTTTAAATAATCTCCTCCCCATCAAAACCAACAGGCTACATCATAAAGGCGCTTCGTATCCTCTTGCCCAAGGAATCAAGCCTTGCGTAGTTCACCCAAATAGCGTAGCGGCCTCAGCAATCACGAATGTACAACAAGTCTCGCAATGATCAAACTTGTTGCTCGGAACCACCTTTGTGAGCACATCTGGCGGATTATCCTTCGTGTGGACCTTCACAATCTACACATCACCATCTTTAAGAACATCACAAACGAAGTGATAACGAACGTCAATGTGCTTCGTCCTCGCATGAAGAGCCTGGTTCTTTGCCAAATAGATAGCACTCATGCTATCACAATGAATGGTGATGGACCGTTGCGATATACCAAGTTCCTCTAAAAGTCCTCGAAGCCAAATCGCCTCCTTCACAGCCTCCGTAATTGCCATATACTCTACCTGCAGTGTAGACAAAGCAAGTAGGCGCAAGGTGCATCTCCAACACTGCCGTACGGGTCAAAGTGAACACATACCCGTCGTAAACCGGCGTTTATCAAATCCCGGCATAATCCGAATCAACATAACCAGCGCTGGCGCCCTGTAGTGTCCCTCTGATACACCAAACCAACATTGAGTGTACCTCGAATGTACCTCAAAATCTATTTCCGCGGCGTTCCAATGACCCACTCTGGATCGTGCATGTATCTGAAACCATGCTCACCGCTTTGTGACAAATCTGGTCTCATTACATACCATTACGTACATCAAGCTTCCAAGCTGCGCTCGCATATGGAGTCTTCGACATCAACTCTCGATCTTCAACTGTCTTCGGTGATAGGTCGGCTGAAAGCTTCAAATGGGCTCCTAATGATACACTGACTGGTTTCGTATCCATACTAACATGAAACTGCTGTAGAACCTTCTTCAAATAAGCCATCAGTGTCAAACAAATTTTGCTCTTCTTCTTGTCTCTGCCGATCTCCATCCCCAAAATGCGCTTAGCCTCACCTAAATCCTTCATCTCGAACTCCTTTAAAAGCTGTGCCTTCAATTCATTTATAGCAGATCTGGAAATGGAGGCAACCAACATGTCATCGATATATAGTAACAAATAGATATACGTACCTCCTTTCAATTTATGAAAATATATGCAAGGATCAAGCGGCTCAGGGGTAATGCGAATGACCAACCATAAAACCATCGAATCACCTATACCATTGTCGGGAGGCGCTTCAAACCATATAGCGATTTCTTTAGTCGCAAACCAACTTTTCTTTCCCTGCTTCCGGAATCCCAATGGTGAGTCATATAGATTTCTCCATCAAGATCACCATAAAGAAATCTTTGTCTTCACATCCAACTGATCTAATTCCAATCCATACTGTACCACCAATACTAGCAAAATCCGAATCGACGAATGCTTCACCACCGGAGAGAAGACCTCATTATAATCAATACCTTCCTCTTGTGCATAGCCCTTCGCAACCAACCTAGCTTTGAACCTCAATGGAGTGCCTTCAATGCCCTCCTTCTTAGTGTATACCCACTTGCAACCAATTGCCTTCCGTCCCTTTAAAA
Organism: Asparagus setaceus; assembly: GCA_012295165.1. NCBI lineage: Eukaryota > Viridiplantae > Streptophyta > Magnoliopsida > Asparagales > Asparagaceae > Asparagus > Asparagus setaceus. The sequence goes on from CM022710.1 coordinate 17,269,083, forward strand.
GCTCAACAAGCTCCCATGTATCGTTCTTGTGAAGAGACTCCATCTCTTCCTGCATAGCTACCTACCACGAATTAGCCTCCGAACTTTGCTCGGCCTCTCTGAATGTAGTAGGTATCATCTCATCGATACTCTCCACAGGAAGTGCATATGCAAGTGTGTCGGTATACCGTGTTAGCATATGTATGTTTCCCCTCTGTCTCCGAACCGCAATAAAATCCTGAACCTGAGCCATCGGTCCCTGATCTTGCACATCTGTACTCATATTCTCTGTGTCACCATCGTGCTCGCCTGGCGTCACCTCAGTCGGCACTCTAATGGATATTGTACCATCTGGACAATGTGGAGCTGCATCGCTCTCCACCACCTGTGATATCTCCTTCGTCGGGTCACTCTCCACTTGATGAGAGTTGGGAAGCTTCAAGATAGAAGGCTCATCAAATGTGACGTCTCTACTCAGCACAATCTTCTTATTAACTGGATCCCATAGCTTGTATCCTTTGACACCACGCTTGAATCCTACAAATATGGCCTTCCTAGCTCGTGGTTCCAATTTATCTGTTCTCACATGATAAAATGCAGGGCACCCAAATACCTTAAGCTGGTCATAATCTCGTCTTTGGTTCTCGACCACTTCTCCATAGGGGTCTTTCCTTCAATCGAGATGAAGGACTGTGTTGATGAGGTGGCTGCATATGTAAGTGTCTCGACCTAAAAATCTTCTCCAAACCACTATCGCCAATAAATATCGAATCTTCTCGGTAAAACCGATTCAATCTCTCTACCACCCCATTTTCTTGTGGTGTATGACTAACCATGAAGTGTCTCTCTCTTTACTCGTCTCGACATAGGCTGGCGAAGGGGTCTAAAGTATACTCACCACGGTTGCCGGATCTCAGCGTCTTGATCTTTCTCCCGGTCTGCAGGTTCTAATCTCTTCTTCCACTCCACGAATATATCTAGGACTTCACTCTTCTTTGTCATGGTGTACACCCAACATCGCCTAGAATAGTCATCAACAAGCGTGTGAACCAATGTCTACCACCAAGTGATGCCGTCTTGGTAGGACCCCAAGCGTCACGTGTGCGTAGTCCATAATACCCTTTGTCTGATGGATGACTGTTTCAAACTTCACCTTTGTCTGCTTGCCAAGAACACAATGCTCACAGAACTCAACTTTTCTACTCTTGGCTCCCTTTACTAGCCCACAGCACTGTACCCTGCGGTAATGTTTCTGTGTTGCCCTAACCTATAGTGCCAAAGCCTGCTCATGTCCGCCTCTGAAATAACTGAAGCAACATGGCCAATCTCGGTGCTCCCATTCAGATAGTATAAATTTTGATTGCGGACTCCCTTCATCACCTCCAAAGATCCTTTAATAACCTTCACTACACCGTTTTTGAAAGTCACCTTGAATCCCTTCGCCTCCAAGGCTCCAACTGAGATAAGATTTTTCTTCAGCTGAGGAACAAATCTCACCTCCTTCAACTCACGGACTACTCCATCGTGCATCCTAATCCGCACAGTACCTATCCCACAAATGTCACGAGTTGATCATTTTCCATGACAACAACACCCCGTCGACTTTCTCAAAAGATGCAAACCGGTCTACTTAGGATCACATGATAAGTAGCGCCAATCAAGCATCCAATCGATGCTTCCACATGGTTCACCTCGAGGTAATCAATAGAGAAAGCATGAATCATCGAATCATCGCCTTTAGCAATATTCACCTCATTGGCCTTGGGCCCTTTTCTTGCCATTCTCTTTCTCCTTGAGCTTTGGACAATCTCTCTTCTAATGTCCACGCTCTTTCTGAGAATGCACATTGGTTCTTTGATAGCGGTGGCGGCTTCTTGACTTTGACCTCCTCTATTACCACCTTTTGGATATGGGCTTCTACCTCTCGTCGACAAGGCCTGCGCAGTACTACTTGCGGAAAGTCTCCTTGACTTTCCTCCTCAAATCATGGTTGGTTAATCGTTAGTGACTTCACTATAGGCGATAGAAATCGTCCGTTCAACAAAGTGAGTACAAAGGTGTCACACTCCTCATCCGGTAGGAGCCCAATAAAATAATTGTCTTGTACTCATCCGTTATCTTCTCATCAACATTTGCCAAGTCGGACAACAACTTAGTATAGTTGTTCACATGAGCCTCTAGTGAGGTGCTCGGGACATTTGAAACACGAAGAGTCTTGACAAGTGCAACCTGTTCTCAACACTCTTAGTGAGATACTTATTATTGAGAATTTTCCACATCTTCATTGCAGACGTCACCCCAATCACATCATATTTCAGCTCCTGTTCCAAACAGGACCTGATCACCCCACACGCGTTCCTATTCATCTTATCCCATATTGCCTCATCATATTTAGATGATCTCTCTTCGACCATGATGGTCTCCTCCAAATTTTGAGCATTAAGTGCATCCTGTACGTCGCTCATCCATAAACCAAAGTTAATTTTGCCATTGTACTTCACCACATTAATTTTGGTGTTCTGAAAGTCAACCTACATTTGCATTGTACTCGCCATTGACTTGCTGCTTTCACCTTCTTCTCCCATTTCAAACTAACTCCAAATTGTAGAGAAAGAATAACTTTGATAGGATTAAAGAATCACCCAACTGAACCCTAGATCGGATTCCAAATAGATTTCCTAACCACACGAGAAAAATGAAATCTCTAACGGCAACTCCTAATGCTATCTCCACCGAAGCCAAGAACTCCAAGAACTAAGCTTCACACAAGAATCTTCCTTCACCAAACTTCAAAACCCTAGATCTAAAATCTGGGCTCTGATATTACTTGTTGTGCAAATAAAAATTTTGCAAAGACTCTACCAAACAATGGCCACAACAAGAGAGCTATATCGCAATAAAATTTCCATCTCATCAGGAAATAAGAATCAAGTAAATATCTCAACAAAGTGGGATATTTACTTTTCCTCTCATCAGCTTCTGTGGACCGAATTGCCGAGGGAACCAAAAGCTATTACAAATCACACAAATAGCTATTACAAACCAAATCAAGCAATAGATGCAGACACAATTTTAATGTAGTTCGGCAAGTTGCCTACATCCACGGACAAGGAAGGGGAGATCTACTATTTGAGAGAAAGAGAATACAAATAGGTGTAGGCGAAAATTGCTTATCGCTAATCTCAACAAGACTCTCGTAAACGTGGGTTGACAACCGACGATCCGTCCGACAAATACGTAATCTTAACTCCCGACGACGATTACCAAAACGCGATAAAGCGAAGTTGACGAACACATGAAGTGAGTCGGCAAGGCTTACGACCAACGGAACGACGTGGTCGTGAAAAAAACCCGATTTAATTTAAGTTCGATGAGGCGAAGGACTAAACTCAAATGCCGACGACGGAATCAACCGCATTTAGTCCGCCAATGCAAATGAGCCGCTTGAGCTCTAAAAGTTGATCGGATACGCATCAAACACCATGGCGACATCACCGGAGGAAAACTAAGCCCAAGACCGAAAGTCGACCGAAAACGACGCGAACGGCGAACCTCGCCATCGATCGAAGTTCGCCAAGTTGGCCGAGGTGGCTCGGCTAACTTGGCCGAGCCATCTGGTATCAACAACTCAATCTTATAAATAGGGGGTCTTCGACGCGGAGGAGGATTTCGGGATTTTCGGTCCGACTTTCGATCTTCTCAAGAATTATTATGAGATCTACGAGCCGCCGACGACAGCACCGCGAGCACCTAATCTTCACGACGCCGATCTACAAATCGCAGGTGTTTAACTCGGGTCATGCATCGCTGTGATTTCTCCTAGTAGATCTCACCCGCCCCCATCCTCCTTCGTGGAGGTGATCCCCGGCTTATCGCCTTCGTGAGTGTGATCCCCTCAGCGCTGCTTCCTTCATGAAATGAGCCCTTCACGCCTCAGAGTTCCGAACCCGGTTTCCACCGATCGAATTATGCGGTGGTCCACCTGACGAATAAAAAGTCCCCGCACAAAGCGAAGAACCCACAAGCGTTGTGATCCCAGATAATAGATCCGAAGCGCTTGTTCAGAAAGTTGTAATTTTCGCTTTCATTGCGCCTTTAAAATAAAAGGCATTTCTTTTGAATTTTGTTGTAGGCCAACGGCCGTAAACTAATTCAACCACAATGAATAACAAAACAACTTTCCCCGCGGAACAAGCCGGCCACAAGGAGCCAACGGCTTCAACAAAGAAGCCTTCTGTCGCAAACCTGATCCGTATCCTGATAGAAGAGGTCGAACGAAGTTCGACTAAAAGAAGTACGAGGAGTACCTCTTCCTCATCCGCATCCAATTCCCGCGAAGTCCAAGATGGTCTCCACGCAAGGAAGACCCAATCGGCCTCGATGCGAGGCGAGAAAATCCACCACCACCGCCGCCAGACCGCATAACGGGGTTCCCTACTCTAACAACGGCCAAATCTTCGAACCCTATCTTTGCAGGGGTCGATTCCGCCAATGGTGTCGACTCTCCAAAGAGCCCGCCGAGGCGACGCCAACGCCGGGCTAAAACAATTAGCCCGTGCAAAAGAATCAATGGACGGGTCCGCTATGAGGCGGATCTAAGGTCTAAGTTGACTCGAGACTAAAGATCGAGATTGTAGCGCATTCCTACAAACCGCGATAAATGAATGGGTCCGAAGTCAAACGGAATCGTTTCACGCCTTCGAGCGATCCGAAGGCCCCAAGGCCTCTCGCAAGCACGGCTTTGGTGCAACAAGTCCGCGAGTTGAAGAAGGAGGCGCCAAGAAGTCGCCAAGAATCGTTAGTTTGAAGCCCAAGCCCGCCGGCTTCAACTCCGACAACCGGCATCTAAACTCCAGCAAAGCCGCCCTCAGCCCCTGCTCAAATCAGAAATTGTGAGCACCTCAACAAAGTTGTATCGACGAAATTACCCCCGACATCTCAGATCCAAACTTTCCACCAAACCAACTATCAAGGATCGCTTAGTCCTTCAAAGAATCACGGGTCACTCCTCATGCAGAGGTCGCACCGGCCTCCACCTGAGGAGGGGAAGATCCCTATGGTCCCACCAACCGAATAAAGGTCGGTCCAGAGTCCCCGAGACTTCACGCCACATAAGCGAAAGTCAAGGCGAAGTCACTTTGAATTCTGAAGGAGACGCTTCATCCGACGACGCGATGTTATACCCGAGATCGTGTCATCACGCCAAGTGTGCGTCGATACTCACCATGAGTCAGATACTGCAGGGGTACGAGGAGATCTCGGGGTTCCCCAAACTCATACCGGTCGCGCTTTGTGCTCTAAGCTCATCAAGAGGTTGCTCGAGTGCAATTGCTGCCAAGAAACTCCGCAAAGAGTTTCGATTTCAGAGACTTAGCACCGACACGCCAAGACTAGGTCAAGGCGATTCCAGAAGGATGGCATCCCGAGAGGATGAATTCGCAGAGGTCACTAATAATATGACCGCAAAGAACCGCCGCCACGGGCTATTCTGCCGCAGACGTTCGGTTAACTCGCTTATGGTCCGACTATCCGGACGGTCCGATACGACAAACTTCAAAGGGATACCCGCGGAGGATGATGCGCCGGATGTTGGCCCGCAATTGCCTCGATAATCAGATTTAGCGAAGGGTGCCTCAAGAAATGCTGATCGGCGCAGATCAAGTGGCTAAAATGCTAGACGAAGCATTGAATAAGCAACGGAAAACTTCAAGTTAGAAATGGATATGGCCATGCGACGATGAGAGAAATGCATGACCAACAGATCCAAGCCTTGACAAAACATCGAGGAGAATCGAAGTGCGATCGACATTGACCAAGATGACAATGATTCGCATCAGAGGAAGCACAAGAGGATGATAACCCTCCAACCACGCAACGCCGGCATAATGTAGACGTTGTTGCTCATGAGAGCGAAGATCAAAGACCTCGAGAGCAAAATCAACTCCGATTTCCGCCAAGAGGTGAAGAAAACCGCATCCCTTGCCCATATCCTAGGGAGTGGGAATCAATCCATACCCACAAAGTTTAACTTAATAAACTTCACGCCGCTTGACGGAAGGGTTCACCAACTCAACACCTAATATACTTCAAGTCCCACTTGGGGTAATATCCAAACGAGCCCCGATGGTTCGGGCACCTTGGTATTTCTTCAGTACTCTTTGATACCGCCGTCTGCCGGAGATTCACAAATGGGACGACATGGAGTCCAAATTTTCTCCAATTTCTTCGATGATGATACCGAAGTATCTATCGGGACGTTACTCGACGAAAAGCAGAAGGATGGAGAGACCGTGGATATCTTTGTTAAACGGTTCCGTAACAAGACAATGAACTGCCGGGATCCGATAACAGAGGAGTTCATCCTCCGCACTGCCACAACAACTTGTCGATAGATGTGCTTGAAGCAATGGGGACAACACCATCTATAACGTGGAAGGATTTGAAGGTTCATGGAGAGCAAGTCGAAGATTCCTTAAGAGGAAGAAAGCGTAAAGAGGCCACCGGCAACAAACACCTAACAAACAATTTTGTGCCACGTGGCAGAGGTAAAGCGCCGAAAGTCTCAGACTTAATCAAACGCTTGAACCGCAACCACACAGCAGCCGCAACAACGCACCACGCAATCGCAATCAATGGCACCAACCGAATAAAGGTCGAAGTCCGAGTCCGCCAGACTTCACGCCACATAAGCGAAAGTCAAGGCGAAGTCACTTTCGTAATTCTCGAAGGAGACGCTTCATCCGGGACGACGATGTTATACCCGAGAGATCGCAATAATACGGCAAGTTGTTCGATACTGACCGATGAGTCAGATACCGCGGCAGGGGTACGAGGAGATCTCGAGGGGTTCCCCAAACTCATACGGCCGTTTGCTTGTGCTCTAAGCTCATCAAGACAAGGTTTCTCGAGTGCAATTGCCGCAAGAAACTCCGTAAAGAGTTTCGATTTCCGAGACTTAGCACCGACACGCCAAGACCAGGTCAAGGCGATTCCGAGAAGGATGGCATCCCGAGAGGATGAATTCGCCGAGGTCACTAATAATATGACCGCAAAGAACCGCCGCCACGGGCTATTCCTGCATCGCAACGTTAACTCGCTTATGGTCCGACTATCCGACGGTCCGTGATACGACAAACTTCGAAGGGATACCCGCGGAGGATGATGCCGGATGTTGGTCCCAATTGCCTCCGATAATCGATTTAGCAAGGGTGCCCCAAGAAATGCTTATGATCAGCGCATCAAGTGGCTAAAATGCTAGACGGCATTGAATAAGCAACGGAAAACTTCAAGTTAGAAATGGATATGGCCATGCATCGATGAGAGAAATGCATGACCAATGATCCAAGCCTTGACAAAACATCGAGGAGAATCGAGTCAGCGATCGACATTGACCAAGATGACATTCGCACTCGTGAGGAAGCACAAGAGGATGATAACCCTCCGAACCACCAACGCCGGGCATAATGTAGACGTTGTTGCTCATGAGAGCCAGAAGATCAAAGACCTCGAGAGCAAAATCAACTCTCCGCCAAGAGGTGAAGAAAACCGCATCCCTTGCCCATATCCTAGGGAGTGGGAATCAATCCCATACCCGGCAAAGTTTAACTTAATAAACTTCACGCCGTTTGACGGGAAGGGTTCACCAACTCAACACCTAATATACTTCAAGTCCCACTTGGGGGTAATATCCGAAACGAGCCCCGATGGTTCGGCCATTCGTTGGTACCTTCGGGGCTGCTCGATGGTACCGCCGTCTCAAGCCGGGAGCATTCACACCGGACATGGAGTCCAAATTTCTCCAATTTCTTCGATGATGATACCGGTATCTATCGACGTTACTCGACGAAGCGTAGGATGGAGAGACCGTGGATATCTTTGTTAAACGGTTCCGGAACAAGACAATGAACTGCCGGGATCCGATAACAGAGGAGTTCATCCTCCAGACCTGCCACAACAACTTGTCGATAGATGTGCTTGAAGCAATGGGGACAACACCATCTATAACGTGGAAGGATTTGAAGGTTCATGGAGAGCAAGCTGAAAGATTCCTTAAGAGGAAGAAAGCAGAAAGAGGCCACCGGCAACAAACACGTAACAAACGTAATTTTGTGCCACGTGGCAGAGGTAAAGCGCCAAAGAAATCAGACGCTTAATCAAACGCTTGAACCGCAACCACAAAGCAGCCGCAACAACGCGGCACCACGCTAATCGCACTCAATGGCACCAACAAATTAAAATCAAAACCTTCCGCCGAGGTTTCCTAAAACTTACTCGCTCAAAGACGAGGAAGTTCCGCATCTTCAAATACCTTCGAGAACAATAGATCCGGCTTGCCCCAATTGTGAACCAAGAGGAGGCAAACAAGGTTACGATCCAAGCACCGCTACCACTGGCGTACATCATCCTACAAAGTTCTCGCTACCATCTCAAGGACAAGATTCAAGCCTTGATCGATGTTGGAGTCACATCTCAAAACCTCTAAAGAGAAGAAGGTGGGAGCAAATGTAGTCTCTATAAGCTTCGGATCGTTCCTTTGGATTGGTTTCAACCGACGCCAGGAGGGTAGGAATGAAGATGGTGAATGAAGATCCTCACCGCAACGGAGAAGGGGCCTGCATCAGCACACAATAGCAAATGGAGAAATCCTTTGGGTCCACCCCGACGGCCGGAAGACGCATCGGACTACATCCTCGCCAAAAGAAGTCCAAGGAAAAGGCAAACTATGCCATGCCGCTCAAGAATTCCAGAAGGACGATGAAGAAGTGGCGACTTTCCAGTTTTCTGAAGAAGAGCATGAAGTCTTTGCCACAAGGAGTGGACACGAATACAGCTACAAGTATCCGGAGACTCCAAATCCAAACGCGAAGACGCTTGTCGAACTGGGTGGCTAATGACTCCTCTCACTGCAGGAGAAAGGACAACAGCCAGACAGTTGTCGGAGAAAAGCACCGAAGCAAAGGAGAAGCAACCTCAGTCCGTGAAGCTCAACTCCCGAAGCAGTCCCGATTCAATCGCCCGACAGAGGGATAGACCGGGAACATCGAGCTCTCCATACCGCTTTGATGTCATGGCCCAATTGGCAAACATCCCGCTAGAATAACTCTACGAAGGTTCGATTGTCGAAGGAGACCCGGGAAGCCTTACAAGAGGCTCTAGCCGATCGTAAGTCTTTCTCACCCGATTAAGCCGAGTCCGTAAGAGTCGCCCAACAAGGCAACCTTGCGGCGAACACTTCCGCATTACTTTTACAAAGGAGGATATGCATCGAGGGATTCCTAACATGATAGGCCGCTATACTTCACCGGTATATTGGCTCTAGTGAAGTTAACCGGATCCAAGTCGATCCGGTTCCACTGCGGAGCATCATGCCACCGCTCATGTATCATCTTTGAATTCCCCGCCAAGAATCAAGGCCAATGTGCACGGTGATCTATGGATCTAACACCACCGGTCTCGGCCGCTGGTAAAACCGGATAAAGTGCCAAATGGGGACTTAAAGTCCAAGTCACCGCTATGTGATTGACGCAGACTTCCTATAACTTATTATTGGGTCGACTTGGATCCACAAGAACGCTATAGTCCCATCTACCCTTCATCGTCTCAAATATGTAGACACTAATAATGAGGTCAAGACGTGGTCGCGACAAATAACCGCAGGGATGGAGAATTATTTCACCATTCTCTCCTCTACGGTAATGAGTCCTAAATCAATCATCGGCCCGTGGCACTATTACAGTGAAGAAGCCACCGGCCGGGCTTGGTATAGTGGTGGTTTTATTTTAAATAACATTGTACCCCTTGTAATCAATCTTGACGATGAAGAATCGCCAGATGAACATTGTAATTGGCAAATTGCCGATGAATCAATAAATGACGATTTAGAGTATCCTTTGTCTTTGAATGATGTGATGACAGTTTATACAACAACCGAGTTGCACCTACCAATCGGCCATTTTGCTTTACACAAAAGTGCCTCCGAGACTTTGGGACAACACTGCCATCCCACCTAAGATCAAGTAGTGAAAAAGACTTGGTTTACTAAAAGGATATGCGCCCAACGCCGAATCATTTCTTTGAAGAAGATGAAGATGATAATTGGCCTATCCTCCACACATTAGATATAGTCCAAAACACCGGGTATCATGAGGAAGTGGGGGTACAACTTGACACAAGGGAAGGCTATGTTTTGGGCGAGGTCCTCGAACCTCCCAAAGCGCATATGTCCCAAGAGGGAAGCCAATAACTATTGTGCCTTTAGAAGGGATTGGGATCTGAATCCTCCTCGAGAAGATGAATGCTCATGGTGATTGATAATAATCCACCCGATGAGGGAGGCGGACATTAGATGCGATTCTTGACTTGGGATTAGACACCGACCTCGGAGCTTTCAAGGCTTTGATGTCAAATATGGCTACGGTCGATCCTGCTACTATTGAGGATGATGAAGATATGCCAACATGGGAAGACCCATGGATCCATCAACTCAAAGCGGTTTGGGGATAGATTGAACAAAGAGAACCCCCACTAAGGGCGAGGTAGTCGGGTTAATATGGGTGACAAAGAACATCCTAAGCTCATAAACATCAGCAATACTCTTCCCTCGGAGAGAAGGAAGAGTTGATCGCCCTAATCGGGGAGTATATCGATGTATTAGCACGGAGTTACGAGGACATGCGAGGACTCGACCCTAATGTGGCGACACATCGCCTCAACATCAAGGTGGATGCCAAACTGTCAAGCAACCGCAAAGGCGGTTTCGTCCACAAATCTTCACGAATGTCGTTGGCGAAGTGAAGAAACTCATAGAATCGGGATTCATCAAGGAAATTCAACATCCGTTGGGTGGCGAATATAGTCGGTCCACGAAGAAGAATGGTTCGATTAGGATGCGTATGGACTCTACGAGATCGAGCGGCTTGCAGAAGGATGACTTTCCTCTTCCAATCACGATGTCATAGTCGACAATACGTGTGGATTTGAAAGAATGTCATTCATGGATGGTTTCTCGAGTTACAATCGGATCAAGATGCACCCGATGATGCCAAACACCGCGGCGTTGAAGCCCATCGGTATATATTGCTACGGTCATGCCGTTCGGCTGAAAAATCTTGGCGCCACATACCGTGAGCAATGACTAAGATTTTCGGGATCATCTCGGAAGCGGTCGAATGCTACGTCGGCGACTTGGTCGTGAAAAGCGTGACAAAGGAGATCACATCAAAGATCTTAGAGCGGTATTCGAGCTCATGCGAACCCATCGACTAAAGATGAATCCCCGCCAAATCCTTCCTCGATGTCCAGCGGCAAGTTCCCTGCTTTGTCGCCACTAATAAGGGCATCCACGCCGATCCCGACAAAGTGAAGGCGATTCAAGAGTTGCAACCTCCGGGAATCCGAGAGAACTCGTTACAAGGGCTTATCATGACATCCGACGGCTCATATCGAACCTATCCGAAGTGCCAACCGCCTCCAAGTTGAACAAGAAGGCGCGGTCGCTTATTTGGGACGCACGTCCGAAAGCGCTCAAGAGATCAAATCAGATCTCGCTAAACCTCCCCGTTTGTTGCACCGCTGTCGGAAAATCGCTTCGATCTACGCCAAGGCAACGGATCACTAAGCGCTTTACTAGCGCAGATGACGACCGCATCGCCACGAACAAAGTATACCCAGTCAACACTAGTAAGTAGCGGAGTCTCGATACCCAATGGTCGAGAAGCAGGCCTTGCATTAGTGTTCATTTAGAAAATGCGATATTTAGTCGGACACGATTTATGTTATCTCTAACGAACCGTCCAATATTTATGACCCAATGGCCTCAATGAGTTACGTTGCTTAAATGGGCCTTGCTCTTGTCCCAATATGACTTGCACTTCAAACAACAAGAAAGTGGTCAAAGGACAAGCGATTTGCGATCTCTTGGTACGCCAACTTGACAAGCGGGCCTTGAGCTATATATGATGATCTTGGGATGAAGTTGAGAAGTCAACACTACTCGCACCAACAAATATGGCGATTGTATTTTGTGGAGCTTCGGGCCACTGTGGCAAGTACCCCGGATGTTCTCTCATTTGGAGTCGGAGTTATCTTGATTTCAGGAATCATGTCATGCCCGTGCTTATTCACTCATAGAACCTTGTTCCAATAACGTAGCGAATACAACGCGTACTTATCGGGCTTAGCGCCTTGAGGCTGGGGTCGAATATCTCGAAGCATCTGGCGATTCACAAGCGATAGTCGAGGCGATCCAGCGGAGACTACTGAAGTCAATCTAGATCTAATTCCTTATCATCGGATGCAATCGAGATGGGAGACTTCGTTCAAAAATTCTTCATCGAATATATCCAGCCTCCAAAATGCTTCAGGATGCTGCTTGCGGCGTTAGGCTGTGTCGTTAGCACAACCTTAGAGACGAGCAACTAGTTATGAGTGGGACTCATCGACTTTTGTACCGATATATGATGAGGTACAAAACGAAAGGTAGTTACCAAAGAGGTACATGCAACCCAAATCAAATTGGAGCCGAGATTGGCGGCTTTCCTATTATTAACTTCGTCTTGCATGGTATTACGCGAGAAGATGTAAGGGAGAGAATGAGAAATCGTGAAGAGCTCAAGATTCTTCTACGACGGAAGCAGGATGTTGTATGTCGAGAATGCGATGGTCTTTACTCCGTGCCTTTCAAACAAAGAGAAGAGGTCCTTGGGGAACCGCGGAGGTGAGTGGTGCACACCGACCTAGTCCCAAACTCTATGATGAATCGGAGAATGGGTTGCTTCACACAATGATTAATGGCCTTGATCGATGCGCTTCGGAAATGCAGCGTGTCAAATTCGCGGTATTATATGCATCGGCCTCAGGCGGTTGCATCCTTGACCACGCATCACGCCCATTGAGACATGGGGAATGGGCGTTGTAGGTCCCATTTTTCCTCCGTCGATCAAAGCGTCGGTTTATTCTAGCGATCACCGACACTTCTCCAAGTGGGTCAAGCAATCCCGCTAAAAGAAGTCAAGTCGCGATCTTGTCATCAAGTTTATCAAACACCATGTCATCTATCGACATGGTGTCCCGAGACGGATAGTGCATGACAGCGGTCCCCAATTCATCGCCAATTCATTCATCGTTTTGCTAAAAGTTCAAGATACAAGATGTCGTCGGCTGACTATAATCTAGCGACAAATGAATTAGGAAGTTCAACAAGAGCGATTATCAAGATTTTATCGAAGCTTGTGAAGAATAACAAGCGACACGGACGATAAACTCGAGAAGCACTCGGGCATATCGCACAACCGTCATACGCCAAGCTGGAGCGACCCGTACTCCACGGTTTCACGGGTGTGAAGCGATTCTCCCATTAGAAATCTAGATTCCGTCGCCGCGCATATTTTCATGAGAGATGGCGGCGAGAGAACAACATCAAAAGCGTCTGAAGAGCTTGAGATGTTGGATGAGAAGCTCGAGGCTCAACAATGCATTGAGTTCTATCAAGCTAGGATGTCGTGGGCTTTCAACAAGAAAGTTCGACGAGAACCTTTAAGGAAGGAGATCTCGTCCTCACAGCTCAGTAGCGATAATTCTCAACTCCAAAAAAAGGTAAATTCGAACCAAAATGGGAAGGACCGTTTATAATAGACACGGTCTATTCAAGCGGTGCATATCATATATCTGCAGAATGGCGGCCAGTTATCTGAGATAAATGGGAAGTTTCAAAAGTATTATCCTTAGTACATTGGGATAACCCGGTTTGATGGGAAGTTCTCGAGAATATCTCATTCATTTTCATGAGGATAACCCTAAGTTATTTTATTTTCCTCCAAAATTCTCTCACCGACACCCATTGACTGGCCCACTAAAATCTCCCCGTCCAACCACCAAGAAAATCCCTCTCGATTCCTTCCCAACCAGAGGTCCACTTTCAAATTTGTTAGCAATCCTACAAAAGCTTAAAGCTATCTGCATTCCTTCCAAGATTCTCTGAGTGAGACCCCACTCTTAGTTTCTCATCTGAAATAGAATACATTCTTCCTTTCCCACATTCACCGGAGATACACATCCTTCCTCTCGTAGCAAGAGATAGAATACATTCTTCCTCTCTTGTCTTAGATTCTGAGTGGAGACCCCACTCTTAGCTTTCATCTGGAAATAGAATACATTCTTCCTTTCCCACATTCACCGGAGATAGACACATCCTTCGTAAGCAAGAGATAGAATACATTCTTTCTCTTGTCTTAGATTCTCTGAGTGGAGATCCCACCTTAGTTTCATCTTTCAAGATTCTCAAAATGGAGATCCCATTTTTAGTCTTTTTCACTGAAAACAGGACAAAAATCCTTCCTTTCCAATATCCGGAGATAGGAGACAAGATCCTCCTTCCTCTTCATCAATAAGAGATAGGACACAAAACCTTCCTCTTATTTCACTGCGGAGCTCCCGGAGATAGGAGACAAGATCCTCCTTCCTCTCCACCTAAGAGATAGGATACAAAACCTTCCTCTCTTGTTTCAGATTCGCCCCTTACCCTAGATAGGAGACAAGATCCTCCTTCCTCTCCACTGGCAAGAGATAGGATACAAAACCTTCCTCTCTTGTTCATCCCTTACCCGGAGATAGAGACAAGATCCTCCTTCCTCTCCACCGCAAGAGATAGAATACAAAACCTTCCTCTCTTGCTCATCCCTTACCCTGAGATAGGAGACAAGATCCTCCTTCCTTCCACCGCAAGATAGATACAAACCTTCCTCTCTTGTTCATCCCTTACCCGAGATAGGAGACAAGATCCTCCCTTCCACTAGCAAGAGATAGGATACAAAACCTTCCTCTCTTGCTCATCCCTACCCTGAGATAGAGACAAGATCCTCCTTCCTCTCCACCTGCAAGAGATAGGATACAAAACCTTCCTCTTGTTCATCCCTACCCGAGATAGGAGACAAGATCCTCCTTCCTCTCCACTAGCAAGAGATAGGATACAAAACCTTCCTCTCTTGCTCATCCCTTACCCTAGATAGAGACAAGATCCTCCTTCCTCTCCACCGGCAAGAGATAGGATACAAAACCTTCCTCTCTTTTTCATCCCTTACCCGAGATAGAAGACAAGATCCTCCTTCCTCTCCACCTCGAAATAGAATACAATCAATCTTATTCCTGCTCAATCATTCTCCCACAAAAGAAGGCACCAAGGTTCATCTTGGGGAATTTGATCCCAATCCTAAGCAGGATGTCGAGGCCTAGCACGCTGCCGCCGGTTAGTCTTCGCAAAAAGACGGCTTCACGTATTCAACATCGTAGCATTAAGTCTAAGAGAGTTTTATTCTTTTAGCATAACGTTGTGTGTAGAACGGATTTAGATAATCTACATGCTAGCCCAACTCAAACGGTAGTGGTAAAGGCTCATCAAACCCGCTGAGGGCTGGGGTTGGCCATAACCCTAAAGCCAACGCCACACGCCTGCTGCTTCGCTTCTTTTTCCGATTGAAGAAGACACCAGTTTAATTCGGGTATTTATTCCGGCCTAAGAAGGATAAAGCCAACGCCTCACACGCTGTCGCTTAGTCTTTTTCCATTGAAGAAGACACCAAAGTTTGATTTTGGGGTATTTTATCCCGAACCTAAGAAGGATAAAGCCAACGCTTCACACGCTGCTGTCGGTTTAGTCTTTTTCCGATTGAAGAAGACACCGTAATTTAATTCGGGTATTTTATCCCAAGCCTAAGAAGGATAAAGCCAACGCCACACGGCTGCGTCCGCTTAGTCTTTTTCCGATTGAAGAAGACACCGTAGTTTGATTCTCGAGTATTTCATCCCGGCCTAAGAAGGATGAGTCTACGCAGAACACGCTGTCGTGGTCTTTGCCCGAAAGAGTACGGGCCTACGTATTCAACATCGAGCATTAAGTCTAAGAGAGTTTCATTCTTTAGCACAACGCCACGCACGGAATGGATCCGTGATAATCCACGCCAGCCTAACTCAAACGGAAGTTGGAAGGCTAATCAAACCCGCTGATGGCGAGGGTTTGCCAAAATCCTATAAGTATTATGGTTAATTATTTCATCTAAATAAAAGAATCATAATAGAGAAAAGGGACATATTTGATTAATAAAAGGATGAGATTACAAATCCTTAAACATCAAATTTATGGGAACGAATTTGTTATACTTTATCGTGAAAGTTTGCTGAAGTTCCGCCAGCTCACCCGGCGACTTTCGCTATTAAGGGCCTTCGCAATTTTTCTCGATGTCAACCACTTCGAGAGTTCAAATTTCTATGACCGCAGAGTCTCTTCTTTGTTGGCCTCGCCGCTTCAAGATGATCGACTCTCCTCGCCACTTGAAGTTCCTGCTCGAGCTCTACTATCCTCGCTTCCAAAGAAATACACAAACCGAAAATATCCCCTGAAGATGAAGCTTCAGCGACAGCTTCAAATGATGCACCTGTCTCACAGATTTGAACTTCGAGTCCAAGAATAACGCAAGCATCCCGCCAAGCCGCCAGCGAACCTCTGCTCTCGCTCTATATATGAGGGGAGCCCCGCTACCTCAAAATCTTGTAGACTTTGGAGCTTAACCTCCAAATGGTCGAAATCATCAAGAATGGCCCGGCAAACTCAATTTTCCAAATATTCTCCATGTCGCCTAACCTACTCCAATCAGAACACTAGTATAAATCAAGCTTTAATTCGTCGAGAGCCCAAGAATATTTCCATAAAAATATTCTTAGGGATAACTCGATCGTCGGATTGCATCGATGCTAATCAACGCCGCTTCCAATGCTACTCCAACTAGGAATAACAGTATAAACTATTTCCTAATTTTGGCGAAGTTCCGAAAATATCTTAAGGATAACTCGACCACCTCCAATGGGTATATGAGGATAAACTATTCTCAAAACTCCAAAGGAACGATGAGTATAAATCTGTTGACGCCTACCAACGCCGCCATAATCGCCAGCTGAAGGTTGAACGCCAAGAGGAAATTTCTCGACGGACAACGCTTTCTACCAAAGGACTCCTCCCATCGTATTCATGCCGACTACGGCGGCCCGCTACCAACAGCTGGAACGGAATAAATCCCAGAAAAATTCGTTTAGTCTTTTTCCGATTGAAGAAGACACCGAGTTTGATTCGAGTATTTCATCCAAGCCTAAGAAGGGATAAAGCCAACGCCTCACACGCTGTCGGCTTAGTCTTTTTCCGATTGAAGAAGACACCAAAGTTTGATTTTGGGGTATTTTATCCCAAACCTAAGAAGGATAAAGCCAACGCTTCACACGCTGCTGTCGGTTTAGTCTTTTTCCGATTGAAGAAGACACCGAGTTTGATTCGGAGTATTTCATCCCGAAGCCTAAGAAGGATAAAGCCAACGCCACACGGGTTGCCGGTTTAGTCTTTTTCCGATTGAAGAAGACACCGAGTTTGATTCGAGTATTTCATCCCGAAGCCTAAGAAGGATGAGTCTACAGAACACGCTGTCGTGGTCTCTTGCCCGTAAAGAGTAAGAAGCCATGTATTCAACATCGTAGCATTAAGTCTAAGAGAGTTTCATTCTTTAGCACAACGCCACGCACGGAATGGATCCGTGATAATCCGCGACGCTAGCCTAACTCAAACGTAGTTGGTAAAGGCTAATCAAACCCGCTGATGGTCGAGGGTTTGTCAAAATCCTATAAGTATTATGGTTAATTATTTCATCTAAATAAAAGAATCATAATAGAGAAAAAAGGGACATATTTGATTAATAAAAGGATGAGATTACAAATCCTTAAACATCAAATTTATGGGAACAATTTGTTATACTTTATCGCTGAAAGTTTGCCGGTTCCGCTTTGAAGCTCACCAAGGACTCCTCGCCGCTATTAAGGGCCTTCGCAGCTCTTTTCTCGATGTCAACCGCCGCTTCGAGTTCAAATTTCGCATGACCGCAAGAGTCTCTTCTTTGTTGGCCTTCACGCCTTCAAGATGATCGACTCTCCTCGCCACTTGAAGTTCCTGCTCGAGCTCTACTATCCTCGCTTCCAAAGAAATACACAAACCGAAAATATCCCACGGAAGATGAAGCTTCAAATACGCTAGCCTCCAAATGATGCACCCGGTCTCACAGATTTGAACTTCGAGTCCAAGAATAACGCAAGCATCCCGCCAAGCCGCGCGAACCTCTCTCTGTCTCTATATATGAGGGGAGCCCGCCACCTCAAAATCTTGTAGACTTTGGAGCTTAACCTCCAAATGGTCAAATCATCGAATGGCTCGGCAAACTCAATTTTCCAAATATTCCTCCATGCCTAATCCTACTCCAATCAGAACACGAGTATAAACTGCTTTAATTCGCCGAGAGTTCCCTAAGAATATTTCCAAAAATATTCTTAGGATAACTCGATCGCGGCGGATTGCATCGATGCTAATCAACGCTGCCGCCTAATGCTACTCCAACTAGGAATACGAGTATAAACTATTTCCTAATTTTGGCGAAGTTCCCGAAAATATCTTAAGGATAACTCGACCACCTCCAATGGGTATATGAGGATAAACTAATTCTCAAAACTCCAAAGGAACGATGAGTATAAACCGTGTTGACGCTACCAACGGCCATAATCGCCAGCTGAAGGTTGAACGTCAAGAGGAAATTTCGACGGACAACGCGTTTCTACCTCGAAGGACTCTCCCATCGCACTCAATGCCGATTCATGCCGCCGCCGAAGGCCCGCTACCAACAGCTTGGAACGGAATAAATCCCGTGAAAAATTCCTCCCATCGTGGATAATTGTACTCCAACAAGGAGTAATGCAAGAGCGACGCCAACCAACGCAGCCGTCGCCGAAGAATTCACCGATCAACGGTTCGATCCACGAAGATCGCGACGCCGTCAACGCTGCACTCGCCGATTGAAGGCTAAAATCCATATAGTTTGGCCAATTAACGCGTCACGGCCAAGGATTCCCCGATCAATCGGAGGAATCTCGATGGTCAATTGGACGACAATTCACCAACACGAAGCCGACAAGAAGGGAACTTAATTAGCTACGCTTGAAATTCCAACAATGGTCAAGCAATAAATGCAAAGACCGTAACACCCCGGGTATCCTACAAAGCACTAGAGAACCCGAGAGGATTGGAGGAATTAAATATCGAGCCAATCTCAAAAGAAATTCATCTATCCGGGTCAAGATCTCACGACGGTCGACAAAAAAACGCAATATCGTAATACCTTCAAAGAATCCTACAAAGCACCGGAAAGACCAAGGAATGGAGAGATCAAACACCAAGGTCATTCACAAGTCCTATCACGCCAACTAAAGAGTGAAGGCTCATCATGTTCAAAGCATCCCGCACTCATCAAGAATCGAGACGAGATGCTTTGGAGGGGTATCCAGAAGTAAAAATTGCTTATCGCATCGAACAAGACTGGTTGTTGGAGGCCCGATTTGGCCGAAAGGTATGTTTCCCTTAGGAAATTGTTGGGTTGAAGAGGGAGTGAAATTTTAATTTTCAGAGTAGTTTCCCTAATTCCATGCAAAGTTCGGGTGATTTCTCCAACCTGGATTGTAGGTTGGAGAAAATGGATCACTCCCGAGACGCTAGAATACAACATTTATCTGTCCTAGTGGTTGATTATTTCCTAAGAGAGGACATTCCTCTAAAATATGAGATGGAGAAAGAGAGTTGTGACAACCTGAGGCATAACTTGATTGATTTGAGCTGGAGCTCGTTCTTTGATTTCTAAAGCTTCTAACCTATGGATGATTGTAGCCATCTTTGCTTTAGAGGCTATGTTTGTCTCTAAGGAAAGACCACTGGATTTCGGTTGGGGAACTAATGAAACTAGGTTATCACAGTGTTCCCACTGCATGGTTTTTGTTTCGGGTCTTTTTGTAATTGCAATTAACTCAGATTACAATTTTAGAGACAACAATGAGACTAAGGAAATTTTATTTTTTCCTGGAGTTCTTATTTGCGTGCCGGTGGAGCGTGAATCTTGTACTCCGTTGACGAACCGACTAAGACTCTGAGTCTTCTGCTGATTGGGGATTGCTTAGAAGCTAGCGTAGTCTTCTCTTAGCAAAATCTCTCGAGGAGCTCGCGAATGCGTGTGTAGTTGATATTATTTTCTGAACTCTTTTGAATGGATGATCTTCTCTCTTTTTATAGGGTAAAAGAGAGAGTTAATGGCCCCTTTAATTGTGGATTAAGTATCCATTAAAGTAGGAGATAATGGGGGGCGCGGTTATTCCCTAAGAAATAGCTCTGAAACGGCTATTAGGCGGACTTCGTGACATTGGCGAGGTCCGCTGAAGGTGTGGGCGAAGGTTGCTGATGGTGCGGGTGAGGGTCACTATGAACGTGGGCGAGCCTTCTTCGGAGGTGGATGACTTGGTCCACTTGAGCTATCATGGGTGGAGTTCGTTAATTGGCGAACGTCGCCTATGA
>CM022710.1:17289577-17330472 GCA_012295165.1 Asparagus setaceus
TGGGACCAGCGTTTTGTTTGGGAAATCGGGTCTTGGGACCGCGTTTTGTTTGAACGGCAGCGCCACTAGGCTCGTCTTCAGCGAATTTGGCTCTGTAGCGAGGAGCGAAGCTCAAAGTCGCGTTGCCTTGAGGATCGATTTTCGGAGTTGTGCTCTCTGAAGGGATCTTCTCTTCTGACGGCGGCGTTCTTCTTAGCTTTGTCTTAAGGCTTTTGTATCCACATTTCGTCGGCTAGGTCGATGCCACGATAGGCCTCTTATGACGATACGTCGTGTAGGCTCGGGTGTAGGATCTTCCATCTGCCCGGTCGAAGCGGTCTTTTACCCTTAAAGGAAATCTTGCGAGAACCATCGATTCAGCGGCAAAATCTCCTTAGGTGACCGCAGGCGATCGGTGTCTTGATCTCCCAGAGACTTTGCGGACCTTAGGCATAGCCTTGGGGCTAAGGGATCAGGAAGAGCAATTCTTATTATTTGGCTCAAACTCTCGTGAGAGTTTCTCTGTAGTCCCGATGAGGCGTCGGATTAGCCACCACTTCTTCATCTGTGGCTTCGTCCCAGTAGTCGCCATCTTTTGTTAGCGAGAAAATTAAAGGCGTAAAACAAATGTTATCCTTCTAATTGATTTTAAAGAAAGAATAAATACAACTCTCTCGAATGCAATCTCTCTCTCTAGCGACTTAGATGAAAATTACAAATTCCTCGATCGGTTGCGATTTACAAAAGAAAGAAGGGTGATCCTTCCTTTTGTTTAGCTGGGTTCTTCCGCGGTGGCGATAGGAGCTTGAGCCTTGTATCGATGGGCGATCCGGCCGTCTTGCTCGTGGAATCCGTTGAAAAGGACTTGCAAGGCAAGTTTAAGAATTCACAAAGCAAGTTTCTAACTCTACGAGTTTGATAACCGAAGAAGCGAGTTTTATAACTCTGCGAGTTTGGAAACCAAGCCAAATTGAAGAAGGTGTTGAAGCGGCTCAAGCTCTCTCTCGAGTTGATTCACTCCTCAAGTGCTCAACTCTCCAATCTTTTTCCCACACTTAGATCTCCATCAATTCAATCCTCCTCCTTTTATTTAATCTTTCCTCGCCTTTTATAGGTATTTTAGGGGTTATGTGACCCCTTAAATCGGGGTCGTGGCCCTCAAATCGTGGAAGCGGTTTTGGAGCCGTTTAAGTCGTGTTTAAAGAGCAAAAGCGAAAGACCGAATTTTAAATGACCCTCGCCTCGGCTTAGGACTAGGGCGGGGGTTGAATCAGCGTTTTCGATCTCGAACATGGCCATGGCGGCTCGGCGTTTGAACTGGATCGCGGTGAGCTCAGCGTTTGAGCTTGGGCCGTGGTAGCTCAGCGTTTTGAGCTTGGGCAATTTGCTTCCGGCGTTTGAGCTTTGGCGCGGTTGAGAGCTCCAGCGTTTTGAGCTTGGTGAAACCGGCGTTTGCTTTGCTCTTAAACAATTTGAGCTCAGCGTTTTGAGCTTGGGCCTTGGTGAAAACTCTGCGTTTGAGCTTGGCCGGTGAGCTCAGCGTTTGAGCTGACGGCTAAGAACTAGCGTTTTGAGCTTTGAGCGGTGAAGGCTCGCGTTTTGCTCTTAAGCTTGTTGAGAGCTCGTGTTTTGAGCTTGGGTAGCGATGCTAAACCTCTTGGTTGAATCTTATCCTTGTGTTCGACTCTACTCTATTTCTTTAGAAGCCTTCAAGCTGTGACCTCGCTTCGGCGATATCTTGGTGGAGTCGTGGCTTATCGATAATAAAATTTTGACACCCTACAATACTATATTAAACTAGGCTAAATATCATAATACCCCTTAACTTTGAATGATTATCAGAAAACCCCTTTAACTTTGAAAATATTAGAAAACCCCCTTAGGTTTAGGGCTTATCGAGAAACCCCCTTAACTTTGAGATTTTATTAGAAAACCCCTAATTTAAGGGGTTTTACGATAAAATCTCAAAGTTAGAGGGTTTTCGATAAAATCTAAAAGTTAAGGGGGTTTGTAATAATCAATAATAAGAGGGTTTTACGATATTGAAGAAGTTAAGGGGTTTTAGATAATTGTCAAAGTTAAGGGGTTTTTACGATATTAGCCTAAAACTAATCCACATGATAGTGTTTTTATAAAGCAACAAATATAAAGTTTATAAACTTCATAGGTGTAGGCATCAAAATTCTTTGAAGAACCTCAAATATGACTAAATCATGAGAAGATCGAAGAACAGCGTCGTCGAAATCTCAAAGAAGTCAACACATGGGAGATTGTGTCTGCTTCTGATCGCGAGACACTTGTTGTCGCTGGCGGCGGACACACTTGATGTCACCGCTATTAGCGAGACACAATGATACCACCGCCTGGCGGGAACACCTTGATGTGTCGCTATTAGCGAGACACTTGTGTGCCTACGGCGAACACCTTGATGTGTCTGCGCTATGGCACGGGCCGCTATCAATCTGCTGGCGGAACACCGAGAATACTGAGCGAGCTCTTGAAGGGTCTAAATCAATCTGATGGGGCCGCGGCTTTATCAATGCGAGAGGCGTTGAACCGTTAATAAGCGGTTACCGAAGATCGCCCACTAAGGCGTAATTCTAGAGCATTGTCGTGCCTAAAAGCGGAAAACCGTTCACGGCGGTGGAAGGGCGGCCTTGCCTCGCCGGTCGGCGAGATTGCCTCTTCTCGCCCCGCCCGGAGGCGGCCGACCTTGCCTCGCCGGTTAAGCGAGCGCGGACTTGGTGGCGGCTCGGCGCGGCTACTTACAAATCTCGGCACTTATGACACTTGTGGAGCGTTTCCCAAAGACTATAAATACCCTCCTCGTCCGCAGGCGGTGACCATCGAAAGGGAAAAATCGAGAAATCGCCGGGAGTTCAAGAACACAATCCGCGGAGATTCCTCGAGTTTAAGCTTTGCCTTAATTCTTGGGAAGAGTAGATATCTTACCTTGCTAAGATATTTGCTTTAGTTCTTGTTTCCTAGCGAAGCATCAACTCAACCCGTCGATTCGGCGATCGTTGCTTCGGTGGTCCACGGATTAAGCGTCCGGCCGGGCAAAGTCCCACAAAAGCGGGGAGATCTACACTTGTAGTATCTTTTGTTGAGTTTGTAAGAAAGTTATCTAAATTCTTTGTAACGAAAATAAAAGTGTAATTTTCTCTAGTTTTACAATGGAATCAACTTTGACCCAAACCGATGGCGACCACGATGAAGCCAGCGGTCTCAAGCCGAGATCGTTGTGTCGCGTGCGGCGTCGGGCCGACATGGTTGATGGAATAGACTACTTCTTGATCAAGCTAAATTCGAGTATCTCTCCTCTTCCATCGAAGTCCTCCTCACCCGCAAACCGGAGGATCTCATCCCTAAGAGGAGGTTAGTTACGTTGTGATGTGCAGCGATCTTCGTTAAACTGCGGCAGGCGATTCCCCTCTCAACAAGATCTCAAGCGATCGGCGAAGAGCTTCGCCAAAGGCGGCGTCAAAGATGGCCGTCGGTTAGCCAAGGCTGCGGAGTCAGCGGATGGAGTTCACTATCGAGGCGAACTCACATGATCAAAGCGTCAACAAACTCGGCTTCAACCGTCGGCCTCCTCCCGAGGAAGAATGGGTTCGTCAAAAGGCCCGATTGACAAAGAAGGCGGCGCTCAAAAGCGCCGTGCGCTTTGCTCTAGCGTCGTCATTGTTAGCAAGGCATCAAAGAGTCAAAAGCAACCCGACAAGCGGCTCAAAATCGCCAAGTTTGGGTCGAAGTCAACGTCAAAATTGGCTCAGAGTCTGCTCGCCCGGGAATTCTTAGTAGAGGCGATTCGGTACGCCTCGGCGTTAGCGAAACGGCTAAAGTACTGCATGCTTGGCAAGGCGATGTAAAGCGTCTCAGCGCCCGGTGAGCGATCGCTACCTGCGCCAAAAGCGTGATCCTCTCTGCTTAATGAAAGATTGGCTTTTCCACCCCTTTCTTCCACTTTTTAGGAGGTATCAGCGTTAAGTCACGGAAATCCGTCAACACCGGTGTTGATCGCCTTGGTCCCAATTGAGAACCAAAGTCAAAACGGTAATGGAGCGTTGGGTCACGATCCATAAACAACGGCAGGTTGGGGGCCATACCCAAATTCCAAGTGATGTTGAAAATGTTTGAGCCATCGGCGGCTCAAAGCGAAAGAATTTACATTGCGTCTCGTTTGAGCATCCACAAGGGGTCCGCGAGTCTGTGAGAAAAGAAGAAGTTGAGGCAAGTGACTTCGCAAAATCACGAGAGATAACGGACCCTCGTGATTCATACGAAACAACGGATGTGGCCTAGCGATGGAAGTTGTCTCTCAAATCAAATGGCGGCGTCCCCAAAGAAAGGCGTGTCCTCAATTAAGGACAACGTTACACTTGGGGTGGAAGTGCAATTTGTGGTAAACCACACCAACCACACCATCGGGTTGGGGGTGGCAACGAAAGGGGCGATCGATGAAATAGGTTGTTCTTGCTGTGTGCACAACTAATCAAGGCGTTGTTGTCGGGATGTACGTTACGAGTCAAGCGGCTCACCCACAAAGAGCTTGATGTTGAGCGGCTTTCACGGCCGACAGGAATCTGGCCACGATCAAGGCGACATCGAAGAAAAAGGAGATCATCCATCAAATTGATGAGTTTCGAAGTGACCATCAACATGGTGAACAAAGGGAAAGGACCGGCGGCAGTTGGATCGATTTCCTCTGCGAGGAAATCGGCACCGAGTTTCAGCCGGATGTCACCGATTACAATTGCGAGCTACCAGCGCGCCGACTATAGAAGGATGCATGAGGAGAGTCATCGAAGATGAAGCAGGCATCAATTCGGCGATAACCAGATGACACAATGTCAAATCTTTGGTCTCCATCGAGAGGCTTTTACCATTACTCACGATGTCACGCTCCAAATGTTACAAGAAGCCTTAGCTAAGCAAAGAGAAAGCTTAAAGCGAAATGAAACGAGATGGAGCTAACCATAACAGATGAGGGAATTGCAAACCCAAGCGGTTGCGCAACACAGGTCGATCAACGGCTGAATCCGGTCAACAAGGTGGAGTAACCCACCATAATGTTGAAAGGCGATTGATTGATGAACATTTCTGGCGATCAACCTCAAAAGGCGCATCTGCTGCTCAAGGTGAAATGATCAATTCTTCCTATTGGAAATAATCCAAAACAAGGGGAAGATGATGGCGAAAGGATGAAAGAGCTTGAAAATAAAATCAATGCTTTGATGTCCGTCGAGGAAGTCAAAGGCGGCATCCGTGTCAGTATCCTAGGAGTGGGATTCAATTCCTTACGCTAAAATTCAATTTGATCAACTTCCGCCATTTGATGGGAGAGGGTCACCTTCACAACACGATTTACTTCAAATCACATTTGGGGGTAATCTGGGAAGCGAGCCTCGATGGTTCGGTCATTAAATCGGTACTCTTGGCGCAGCCGATTGGTATGTCGAAGACTCAAGGCAGGGTATTAGCTTCGGGAGGACATGGAAAGTTCTTTTCGGCAACTTCTTCGATGGCGACACGAAGTCTCAATTGGAACTCTCTTAGGCAGCGAAGGTGGGGAGACAATCGACACCTTAGTTAGCGATTCATAATAAAGCTATGAATGCGAGGGATCAATTCTTGAAGAGTTCATCTTGAAGACTTGCCACAACAATCTTTCTATAAATTGCTTTGGAAGTCATGGGGGTAGTCCCACGACTCGTGGAAAGACCTAAAAATACGAGGAGAACAAGCGACGTTTCCTCGGAAGGAAGAAAGGCTGAAAGAGGCGAAAGGCGGTGACCCCTCGAGTAAATTTTCCTCGTAATAGAGGAAAGGCATCTGTATTTCTTTGTTGGTCAAGCGTCGCCCAACAACCAGCGTCAAAAGGCTTCATCGAGAATTCCACGGGACATACTCTTTCAAGGGCGAAGAAGTTCCAATCATCTTCAAACACCTCCTTGATAACAACAAAATCAAGTTGCCTCAATTACAAATCAAGAGAGGAGGCTAACAAAATTCAGACTCCATCCTACAAAATCTGGTCAATCAAGTGATCAATGGACTCCCTTGGTATCTTGAGGTATAAGCTGCTCCTTTGGACTCCAACGGTATCTGAGTATAAGCTGCTCCCTTTGGACTCCAGATAGGTATCTGGTATAAGCTGCTCCCTCGTACTCAGAGCGGTATCTGTGATAAACTATTCCCTCTCCTCAGATGAATATAAGAGGTTAAAGCTGCTCTTCCTTTTTACTCACTCCGGCAGCCCATTTTAGAAGAGGGGGTGGATAATCCATGAGCGAGGTCCACTTCCACATTGAGCAATCAAACCTTCCTCAGTTAGGATTGTCTCAAAATTCCTATCGGGTCAAACCTTCCTATAGTTAGGACGGCCAAAATCCCTCGATTCTTTCCATGAGCGAGAGGTCCATTTCAAGATTGGCGATCAAACCTTGGCGGTTAGGATTGTCTCAAATATGCACTGGTCAAACCTTCCTGATTAGGACCATGGTCAAAATCCCCTCTTGATTCCTTCCATGAGCGAGAGGTCCATTTCAGATTGGCGATCAAACCTTCAAGCAGTTAGGATTGTCTCAAAACTCTATCGATCAAACCTTCCTCTGATTAGGATCATTTTTAATTTTTCTCCCACTTGGTCAAACCTTCCTCTGTTAGGACCACGGTCAAAATCCCCTCTTGATTCCTTTTATGAATGAGAGGTCTACTCGATGCGGGGTTAGTTTTAGCCCCAGAAACACACGAGGGTTAGTTTTAAGCCCCGAGAAGACACAGCGGGTTCGTTTTAGCCCCGAGAAAACACAATTCCACAAGCCTCATTATTCAATATGCGTAGTATAGATGTCATTACCTAATGACACCTAAACTATGCCTTCATGCATAGGGATATTATCTCTGTCCCTTATGAGGAGATAAGTGCATCTAATACATCTTTGTAGGGTAATCAATTCCCGTGATAATTGGTAGAACCTCATTATTCAATATCGTAGCATAAAGTCTAAGAATTCACTCTTTTAGCACAACGTAACATGTAGAGCGGACTCGAGATAATCTACATGCTAGCCCAACTCAAGCGGTAGTTGGTAAAGGCTCATCAAATCCGTTGATGGTGAGGGTTTGCCAAAATTCTATATCTATCATACAAGCAATAGCAGGGTTCACTCTTCTGCTGGGGTCAAGCACTTTCTCCTAAGTGATTCTAATGCAAATGTGCCATTACATAGCCTCGAAGCTCAAGCATGCTCGAGATAGATTACGTGGCGGTCCTTGGCTTGAACACTTGATTGCCCGCTCGCTTTCTTCAAGTGGGACAATTCGGATATTACATATAGAAGCTTTCTGGAAATGCGATATTGAGAAAACAGAGCGGCAGCTTTTCTGCGAATGATTCTCAAGACATTTCAATTACAACCCAAGTGGTGACTTTCAAGATGAAGATGATTAATCAAAATGGACTTGACATTTCAATCAATCCAAATACAAATGCAACAACTATTGATCCCAAAGTATGGTCAGACGCCGTAGCCGTGATTCAAGAAACCAAGCAAAACATGGGCCTCTTCTACAAAGTTCAACGTTGAACGTAAGCGCATCTTATCCAAAGTATTCGCACTTCGACAAAATACGAGAGAGTCCAAAACTGGAGGGGTATCGTAGGCATCAAAATTGCCGAAGAACCTCAAATATGACTAAATCATGAGAAGATCGAAGAACAACGCCGTGAAATCTCAAGAAGTCAACACATGGGAGATTGTGTCTCGCTACAAGGCGAGACATTGTGTCTCTCGCCACGAAGCGAGACACTTGATGTGTCTCGCTATTAGCGACATTCTGTGTGTGCCTCGCGACGAAGCGAGACATTTGATGTGTCTCGCTATTAGCGACATTTTGTGTGTGCTCGCACAGCCGGAGACACCTTGATGTGTCTCGCTATAGCGAGGCATTTTACTTGTGTCTCGCTAACCGGCGAGACACCCAATACTTGGAACGAGCTCTTGAAGGGTCTAAATCAATGCCGATGGGGCCCACTTGACTTTATCAATGCGAGAGACGCTCGACACGCGCATAGGCGGTTACACGCCGAAGATACCCACTAGCGTAATTCTGGGCATTTAATCGCGCCTAAAAGCGTGAAAACCGCATGAAGAAATGGAAGGATCGCATCGCCTCGCCAATGAGGTACTCTATACCGCCGCCACAGACAATTAATAATCGCCGCCAAGAAGCAGGCGCCTTAGGCAGCTCGAAGCCGCCGCTAACGCAAATCTCCGCACTTATGACACTTGTGGGCACGCTTCCCAAAGACTATAAATACC
Organism: Asparagus setaceus; assembly: GCA_012295165.1. Taxonomy (NCBI): domain Eukaryota; kingdom Viridiplantae; phylum Streptophyta; class Magnoliopsida; order Asparagales; family Asparagaceae; genus Asparagus; species Asparagus setaceus. The sequence goes on from CM022710.1 coordinate 17,297,884, forward strand.
CTCCTACGCCCACTTGGTGGGGGTCGGCCATCGAAGGGAAAATCGAAATCCTAGCTTCCGGAGTTCAAGAACACAATCCACGCGGAGATTCCTCGAGTTTAAGCTTTGCCTTAATTCTTGGGAAGAGTAGATATCTTACCTTGCTAAGATATTTGCTTTAGTTCTTGTTTCCTTAGCGAAGCATCAACTCAACCCCCCGATTCGACGATCGTTGCTCTCGGTGGTCCCGATTACGCTGCCCCCAAGAGTGCAAAGTCCCACAAAAACGGGAGATCTACACTTGTAGTATCTTTTGTTCGAGTTTGTAAGAAAGTTATCTAAATTTTGTAACCGAAAATAAAAGTGTAATTTTCTCTAGTTTTACAATGGAATCAACTTTCAACCCAAACAATAGGCATGAAGACAAAAAGACAAAATCTAAAACTTTTATAAAACTGGATATGAAACTAATAGTGCTTTTGTTTCGATCCTTCTTCTTCTTCTTTTAATACCAAAAGTTAAGACTAGATTAACTAAATATTTTTTAGTTGCGAAAACAACAATAGACGATAATATGATGTGATAAAAAAAAACTAAACAACATAGATGGAGTTGGCTCTGATACCACATATATGAATTGCTTGAATAAATAATTACAGATCATGAAGCGGAAATAAATTAAACATAAAATACCTCCAACCATTGTTATCTAGAAAAATTTACCTTCGGATAATTAGATCAAAAACTAGAGATAATCTTGAGCACATACGAACAAAGAATAAAATTAGATCACCATTAGAAATAAATAAAATAAAAACACGAGAAAGAGTTTCTAGCCTATACCTTACCGAGATAGCCTAAATCTAATGGAGGATCTATGACTGTATTTATAAGCTCGGCTAGGACCCTTCAGTTATAACTGAAATTCTTAAAAGATAAGACTTCTTAAAAGACAGTTTCCATCCATCATGGAAACTATCTAGATGTGATCATATCTCAATCCGCTACAACTCTTTATAGGATAAGAATTCAAGTATCATAAAATCAAAATAATTATTGTCATGTGGGCCAACACTTTATCAGGATACAACAATCATATTTTTGTTGACTTTTATACGTGTAAATTGAAAAAGAATTCCTCTGAATACCTTTCTTTCTCCATCTATTTAACCCAAAGACCATTTACACCAAAAAAATGAAGGTAGGTCATTTCTTTCTCCCAAACACATACCGAAATTTGGTAAAAAACTTTCTTTTTCATTTTGTTAGAAAAATCAAACACTGCAAATAATCAAAATGAATTCCAAAACAGGTTAGAAACGCAGGCCTGAGAAAGGGGTAATCATGTGATCACTGCTCTAGAACAATAGTCGCCGCCAGCGAGCGATTTGATCGACCTTTAGTAGAACCCGAAAGGCCGGCACCAAAGTTCTTGTGAACTTGGTCTCTTGCTCAATGGATGTTTGCCGACAATTAAAACTAGAAATCGAAATATTGTAGAAATTATGAGAGAGAATAGAGATTGCTCACTTTTTTCTTGTATATTTTTCCATCCTTCCTCGAGATCTCTTTTATAGCCACCTGATTCTTCCCGTTGAGATGATTGCTACCATGATCCCGATGCTAGCGAAGGAAGGAGCGAAGGAGGAGGAAGCGTGAAACGGAAAAGGGAGGAAGAGGTTTTTACGAGATTTATTTTCCCAAAAGATACTTGAAAGGTTTGCAGGATATGGATGAGAGAAAGGAAAGAAATAAAAGTTATGCAAATACACCCCTCAAAAGATCATATTTGCATTAAGGAAAGAAACCAATATTTTATTAATTCCAACAATCCCCTAAAAGATTGAGTTTCGGGGAATAAAAGAAAAGAAAAATAATGGTAACAAAATATAGGTCGGGCAACCTCATATTGTGAATTCGGCAAAGATAGCTTTCGGCTTTGAATTTTTGCTTAGTGACATTTGTCGCAATCTGAGGGACATAATGGATTAGAGCTTGAATTAGGCCCCTTGATCAGAAATTAACAAAAGCACACATAATATGCATCCATTTATTGAGGCGAACCGGGCGTTAATGGCCGTGCTCACAATAACCGTCTCATGAGAGTTACTAGGAATCAGCCACATGTCCCCAACCGCGACCTTCACGGTTCCTCTCACGTAGGTAAGTCCTCCAAGAGTACTGTGACTGGATATTGCACCCCCCACAAAGTTTGGACTTATTAAGAGTAAAACTCATCCTGCCCAGTCACATCATAAGAGCACTGTCACCATAGAAATGAGGGAGTAGCTAACATGGTGTAAGTCATAAATGCATCCAACACTACAAAAGGAGTATAACTCCGAAGGTCAGTGCTCCACACGAGATCACCAATCCAGCTTGTTTCTACCACATTGAACCTTTTCCATGAGAATAACTCATCAATCAAAGGTTGGGTTCCCATTGTCAGTGAACTCTATTATGGGCTTAACCCCATTCCCCTCGATGATTCTAGGATTGCACTCCTAGATAGACCCTTTGTCAAGTGGTCTACCAAAATTTTTCTCGACTTTACAAAGTCCAGAGCAACATATTTTCCCATAAGGCTCTGTACAGATTTAAATCTTATCTGTAGATGTCTGTTTAACTTTTTATTGATAGTATTTTATTTTAATAGTTCTATAGTGGATCTGGAATCTATGTGAATAGATAAAGGAGGAATAGGTGTAGACACAAAAGGGAGCTCAGATATAAGGTTCTTCAAACATTCAGCTTCTGAGCAACAAGAATCTAAAGCTATCAGTTCAGACTCCATGGTGCTTCTGGTAATCATTTTTTGCTTACAAGACTTCCAAGATATAGCAGCACCGCCAAGCATGAAAATAAATGCAGAAGTGGACTTCACATTATCAGAATCAGTGACCCAATTAGCATCACTAAACCCTTCAATCACATCAGGGTATCCAAAATAAGTTAAACAATAGTCTATTGTACCTCTCAAATATCTAAAGACCCTTTCTAAGGCATTCCAGTGTTCCTGACTTGGGTTACTAGTGTATCTACTTAGTCTACCTACTGCGTAAGCAATGTCAGGTCTGGTTCGGTTTGTCACATAAAGAAGGGAGCCTATCAATTGTGAATATCTACGTTGGGATATAGGTTCATCATCATGTTTGTTCAAGGTGATTGAGGAATTATAAGGTGTACTCACAGGTTTGCACTTATGAAATTCAAATTTCTCTAACATTTTCTCTATGCTATGGGAGAGACTCAAAGAAATGCCTTTAGAAGTTTTGGAGATTTTCATTCCAAGAATCAAATCAGCTTCTTCAAAATCTTTCATGTCAAAGTTCTTTGACAAATGATCTTTAGCTTCTAGAATGACGTCGATTGAGGTCCCAAAGATGAGAATATCATCTACATACAAACACAAGATGACACAATCATTGTGAACAACTTTCGAGTAAACACATTTATCAAACTCATTGATAGAAAAACCATATTCTGTAATGATTTTGTCAAATGTTTGGTGCCATTGTTTAGGAGCTTGTTTAAGTCCATATAATGATTTCACCAATTTGCAGACCTTCCTTTCTTGACCTTTGGCTATGAGCCCTTCCGGTTTGTCCATATAAATCTCTTCTTCGAGATCACCGTTTAAGAAAGCGGTCTTAACATCCATTTGGTGAATGATCATCTTGTGAATAGAAGCTAAGGCTAGAAGAACTCTAATAGTAGAAATCCTAGCTACGGGGGAGTATGTATCAAAGTAGTCAATACCCTTTCTTTGAGTATACCCTTTTGCTACTAGCCTAGCTTTGTTTTCTCAATTGTTCCATCAGGTCTTAATTTCTTCTTGAAGATCTATTTACAACCAACTGGTTTACATCCTGGAGGTAAGTCAGTCAAAACCCAAGTATTATTTTCCATAATAGATTTAATTTCACTATCCATAATAGATTTAATTTCACTATCTATGGTTTCTTTCTAAAAAGGAGCTTCAGAAGAATCCATGGCTTCTTGGTAGGTGTTTGGATCACCTTCAACCAAAAAGGTAAAGAACTCTTCACAGAAGTTCTTTTCAATTCTTCCGCTTTTGCTTCTTCTGGGTTCTACCTCTATAGATTATGGAGTACTGGAAGATGAGGCAAAGCTAGAAGAAGAAAGTGTGCTAGAAGAGAGCTCACTAGGAATCCTAGCCTTGAAAGGGAATATATCTTCAAAATATACTGCATCTCGAGCCTCAATGATAGTGTTATTGGTTATATCACTAATATCTGAGTTGACTACTAAAAATCGGGTTGCATTGCTATCTAATGTATATTCAATAAATGCAGAATCTACAGTTTTGGAACCAATTTTCCTCTTTTTTGGTTCAGGTATCCCTACATTAGCTAGACATCCCCAAACCTGAAGATAATCTATTCTAGGTGTTCTACCTTTCCAATGTTCATAGGAAGTAATATCAGATATTTTGTGAGGTACCCTATTAAGGATATAGCAAGCGAGCGAGAGTGCTTAGCCCGAGAGGTTTTAGGTGCTCACGGTGAAGCATACAATTCACCATATCCATGAGGGTTCTATTCTTCCTTTCAGCAACCTCATTAGATTGAGGTGTGTAGGGATCAGTCACCTCATGAATAATGTCATGCTCTTGGCAATCTTCAGTCATGTTATTTGAGGTATACTCCCCCCACGATCCGATCTTAGGATCTTAATTTTCTTTTCAATTTGGTTTTCAGCTTCTGCTTTATATATCTTAAACTTTTCCAAAACTTCATCTTTAGTTTTGAGAAGATAAGTATAACAATACTTTGAATTATCATCTATGAAGGTTAGAAAGTATCTTCTTCCACCCTAGTAAGAACTCTGTTTGAATCACAAACATCACTATGTATGAGTTCTAGAGGTTCAATTTCTATGAATAGAGTGAAAAGGTTTTCTAATGGCTTTAGCTTGAACACAAATCTCACACTTAGAGGGAGGATCTATCCTGGTTTTGGATATCAAGTTCAAAGATGTCATCTTTCTAATGGTTCCATAGTTTATGTGTCCTAACCTTCCATGCCATTTGTCACAAGATTCAACATTTAGGATTATGGAAGAAGAAATTTTATAATCAAAAGGTCTTATTACATTCAACTTAAAAGACCATCGAAACAAAATCTTTACCAATGAAAATATCATTCTTGGTAATTACAAACTTATTTGACAATTCTAAATCCAACTTTCAATAAAAGCAGATTTACTAATCAGATTTCTTCTAAGCAATGGTACATGTAGGACATTGTGGAGAGTCAAAATCTTTCAAGAAGTCATCTTTAGATCCACACGTCCGCTTCCCATTACTTGTCTAGGTCTAGTCGAGTCATCTGCTAGGATTACACTTCTCCACTTGATTCCTGATAAGTTGAAAACCAAGAGCGATAAGAAGAAATGTGAATATTTGCTCCAGAATCCAACCACCAGTCATTAGAAAAAGTGGTAAAATTTATTACATAAGAAGAGGAAGCTAACCTAAAGGAGTCTGAGTTATTTTCTACCATGTTGACCCTATGACTTGCTTCTCCATCATTTCCGCCTACAGGAGTCTTGATAGGAGCTTTCTTCCGGTAGAAGCATTGTGTCGATGATTGGTTCTCCCACAGACATAGCAAAATTTAGTCTCAGATTTTTGGCTGAAAGGTTTGTGATTTCTAGAATGATTGGGATGCTGGTTAGGACGATGAAAATGATTCTTCTTCTTGAAGTTCTTGCCCTTGAGTTTGTGATTTGGGTTTCTAAAGTTCTTAGGTTTATCCTCCACCAGGTTTACTTTTGCTTTCATTTTATTTTTGGGTTTGGAGTTTTGCCTATGTTGGTCTTCTATCCTAATACCCTTGAGGGCTTGCACAAGGGTCAAGTCACCTTGTAGATGACGGAGATCCTTAGCAAAGTCAGACCAAGAAGGAGGAAGTTTATCAATAAGACTAGATATTTTATATTCTTGATGAAAGTATTTTCTTTATTTGAAGGTATGGATGTAGTCTTGAAATTCATGGAGTTGAACATTGATGGGTTTACTATCTATCATAACAAACTTATTGAAGGAGGAGGAGGAGCGTTCTATCTAGGCATCATCTAAACCGTATTCGGACTCTAGTGCTACCCACAATTCTTTTGCATCCTTATACTCATGGTAAATGTCATACAATTTGTCTGAAAGAGCACTAAGGATTTGGTTGTAACAATGAAAGTTTATTTCCTCGGGAGATTTGAAAGTTGTGGATGTTGTAGAAGGTGTAGGGGTAGGTTCAGCTTGTGATGATGAAGAGGGCGTAGGTATTGATATAGAAGGGTCAGAGTCAATAGCTGAAATAAGTCCTAGAGTTGCAAGCCAATATTTCATCTGATTAGCCCACGGTTTGTAGTTCAAACCGGTGAACTTCTCAGGCTTGGCAGACTTAGACAGATCAACATTAGCCATAAAGTCTGAAAATAAAATTGCTTGTCTTGGTTTTCAAGAAGGTTCTGAAAAAAAAATGTGTTTGTGAGATCCTTGTTTAGTCTTATGAGACTATATCCAACAGGTAACTAAAGAAACTTGCAGTTATATGTGCAAAAGAAAATGGAGCTATGAAGGTATTAAACACGATATAATGAGCAACAAATTTTCCTACAGATAGTGTCAAGTCTGAAACTCAAATGAATAATATTGAGTTTTGAAACAAAACTTGCAGAACTCTAAACTTAATATTAAGAATAAATGTAATGTGCAGTTAATATGGATATAGATATGCACAAATAGATAATTGCAGAGACCTATATTTCACAAACGAGGCAAAAGGCTGTAATGCAAGTAACAAATTAGTTTAGAAATTGAGACATAGACATGAAGAGTTTAATTTTGATATGAATGATCTGTGTCACGACTTTGCTAGGCTAATATTATAAGAAAGTAATAACTAATAATACAGACAATATGCACACAATTCTTGAAGCCTTTTGTAAACCTTACTTGTCCTGCAGACAAATGATGTCAGCAACTTGATGTTTTAATAGTGTTCACAATAGAGATATTAATATATGAACGTCTTAAGCATATGAATGTTAACTTAGCATCTGATGCTTGAAAACAAATATATATGTATTGGACAGAGAGCACAAAGCAGAGAAAATGATGAGAGGTCAATTACAGAAACGAGATGTCAATTTGCACAAGACAGAGTCATAGTCAATAGGCAAACTAATTGTATGCAACAAAAAGCAACAGTTAAAACTTAGTTTAGAAAAATTAGAAATTAGGCAAACAAGATGAATGACAAACACAATTTTGCAGATTGATTAAACAGAAATAATATAATTAAACTATTGTTCTAGACTGTTAGAAAAAATCAAACACTGCAAATAATCAAAATGAATTCCAAAATAGGTTAGAAACACAGGCCTGAAAAAGGGGTAATCGTGTGATCACTGCCCTAGAACAATAGTCGCCGCCTTCGCAGAGGCGATTTGATGCGACCACGCCTAGCGGTAAGAACCCCCCGAGAAGGCTAGCACCAAAGTTTACTGCGAACTTCGGTCTCTTGCTCAATGGATGTCTGCCCGACAATTAAAACTAGAAATCAGAAATATTGTAGAGAATTATGAGAGAGAGAATAGAGATTGCTCACTTTTTTCTTGTATATTTTTCCATCCTTCCTCGAGATCTCTTTTATAGCCACCTGATTCTTCCAGTCGAGATGATTGCTGCCATGATCCTGATGTTTGCGAAGGAAGGAGTGAAGGAGGAGGAAGCGTGAAACGGAAAAAGGAGGAAGAGGTTTTTACGGGATTTATTTTCCCAAAGGATAATTGAAAGGTTCGTAGTATATGGATGAGAGAAATGAAAGAAATAAAAGTTATGCAAATACACCCCTCAAAAGATCATATTTGCATTAAGGAAAGAAACTAATCTTTTATTAATTCCAACACATTTTGCATCTGCTGTCTATCATGATTGTGAGTTGTTTTTCTCAATTTTGTTGTAAAGATTCTTTTCAAACACATACTCACATCACCACAAATTAAAACAATAACTTAAAAAAGGAGATGAACAAGTTTATCAATATTTAAACAGAAATTCTAAAATGTTCTTTCCGAGCTTATAACCTAATTTCGAAATTATACCCTGATCGAGTATTTGAGGAAACTTGGAAAGAAAATCGTAAATTGCAAAAGAAAATGGGTATTGTGTAGTTTTACCCTCTTGGACAACTTAAAACTTTTGGGATTATTTGACCTGATTTAATCTTCACCATTATGCATCAACATTAAAAAGAAGTTACAGATGAATGAAACTCGAGGACATAAGTAAAAAGAAAAAAGAAAGAAGTTCTTTCCGTCCGTGTCTTTGTGAGCTGGGAGAGCGTAATAGTAATGAGGAAAAAAGGTAAGGTGAGAAAGAATTGATGAAAGAAAATCAAGGAATAGGTAAATTTTGCAGAGATACATATGTTTTGCTAAAGAAAATATTTTATAATACCAGTGCAAAAATTACGTGCAATCCTGATCCGGCTTGAGAACTTTTGAACTATATAAGATTCTAATTCAAAATTTTATTTGAGATGTTAACTTTTGAATGAGAATAACATTCTTCATTAACTAGCTTAAATCAAAAGCGTAAATACTGAAACCAATGATTTAGTGGCGTTATTCGAATTGTAATTAGTAGATATCATGAAGATTTGTCCATTTTACCTAGTGTCCAATTCCTTTTTTATTAATAATTTTATTTATTTTAAAATAATGTATATGATTCTTGGATTAATATGTTTCTTTGGGTAAATTATAGGACGACTCCTTTATCTTACCCTGTTTGTTAAAGAACCCCTCGTCTAAAACGTTCAACACATATGTTGTCTGTAATCATTAATGAAGCAGCAGTTTCGTGACAGAGTTTGGCTCTTCAGATATCATATATATCAACTTATATGCGATTTAGATTGGTAATAAAAAAAATATTTCTTTGTCCAGAAACTATTCTTTTCTCTATCTTTTTTTCCTTTCAACTTGCAAATCTACGAATTTTGGAGCACATACGTCTTTCCAACGCTTAATCAGGTGCAAATGCCTACCCAAACATGTAAAATATGATATTCTATACAAATTGAGCGATTTCATTAATGGTCATAGATGAAAGGAATCTTTTGCTGAACTTTTTAAACAAGGGAGTTTATGAAAAACATGGTATAAATAAATGGGGTTTATTGCAATTTACCCTTGCATTTGTTTAGGTGTCCGCGTTCAAGAAATAAACATGGTATGTTTGAAGGGGTTTATTTGCTCTGAATTATTCGCCATCTTTTAAACTGGTGCTAACTAGAGGGACTGATTTCACAACACTTAAAAGATTTAGGGGACTAATTTTTAAATATAAAGATTTGGGCAACTAATTTCAAAATACTTAAAGATTTGGGGATTAATTTCAAGGAGAATTTTTAAAAAAAGACCTTTTTTGAAAAGTAATTAGCAAAATCGATCGTTTTGCTAAATAATAAGCAAAATCAACCTTTTTTGCCACTCATCAAGGCTGCAAAAAAGAGGTTGATTTTGCAAAAAAGTTATCTTTGAAATACACAGGACTAGTAGACCCGTGATTAAACTGATCCTGTTAAATAGACTGGACTAATAGTCCCATAAGAAGAGCAGAGTGATTAAAACCACCCAACGAAATACACAAGACTATTAGTCCCGTGTATTAAACAGAGAGAAACAAGTTCTCGACTAAATACTCTAGACTATTAGTCCTGTGTATTTTTCGGGGTTAAATAAGCCCCCAACAATGCCCTAATTTTCGGGCACAACCGCTCTCTCCGACCTGTCATCCCTCAAATCTCTCACCCGTCGTCCCTCGAATCCCTCTCTATTTTCCCCTCAAATCTTGGTCTGTTGACCTCTTTGACACCATCCTCCCTCAAATCTCTCTCTCTCTCTCCTCAAACCACGCCTCCTCCCCCAATCTCGCCTAGGGTTCTCTCCAATGCCGAGTGCCGCTTCTCCCTCAGTTCTCTCTCTCTCTCTCTCTCTCTCTCTCTCTCTCTCTCTCTCCCTCCCTCCCTCCCTCCTAGTTGTCGCGATGTGTTTAGCAATTGTGTTTTGTTGCAATGTTTTGACTTGCTTGGGCATGAGAGAGAATATTTATTTATATGTTTTAGCTATGTATGAAGTTATGTATAGGAATTTATGGAATTTATATGTTTGGATATGTACATGAGTTGAATTGAATATTTTATTTGCACATGAGACAATTTATATGCACAGGAGACAAGCTATGAACATGTGTGCATGTTTTGTGTATATCTACAATATATACGTAACTACTAGTCCGTGTATTTCTTTGGAGGTGTCTACAAAATACACGGGAGTTGTAGTCCGTGTATATTCGGCTTAAACTAGTTCTTTGATTAGCGTCGCTAATTACATGGGACTACTAGTCTTATGTATCTCAAAGATGATTTTTGTTTGTTTGTTGCAAAATTAATCTATTTTAACTAGCCTTGATGCTTTGGCTAAAAGAGATCGATTTTGCTTATTATTAACAAAGGGTAGATTTTGCTAGTTACTTTTCAAAAAGGTCTATTTCAAAAAAATTCTCCTTAATCTCAAATTATGAAGCTTTGGGGTACCAATCTCAAAATATGAAAGATATGGCGGACTAATATATATAAAAAAAAAACCCAAATAACCTTTCGTGTATTTATCAGAGGAACCCTAGCTAAACCCTAGCGTCTCCATCCCCAGCCTCCTCCGTTGCTCGTATCTCCAATCTCCATGGCTCGATTCAAGAACGTAAGTCTCTCAAACCTTCTCCTCTCCTTCGAAACCCCAATTTCTCATGGTTTCTCTCTCGATCGAACTGCAGAGAAAGAGGAAGAACTTTGTGAAACCCCCAATTGTGAAGAAGCAGCCCAACGTGAATCAGGTCACCGGCGACAAGATCCCGAAGAGCTTCGTGTTCTCGAGGGGGAAGATCCCTGGCCCAATCAAGCAGCTCGAGTTGGATATTCGAAAGATTATGCTTCCTTATACCGCCATTAAATTAAAGGTACCTCTTTTTTTTTAAATTGGGTTTTTCTGATATTGATCGCCAAAATTTAACTTAATGCCGATTATCTTACCATTATAATGAGAGAGGAGTGGAAAAGGTGAGAAAAATGAGGGATTTTGATGGGTTGAATTGGTTAGGAGAGAATGCTAATAGAGATGAGAGCATAACGGGCAAAATAACTATATTAGTTAACCTGGGTGGGTTAAGTTAACAGATTATAACTTGAGAGACTGATTTGAAGGCACTTATTTAAGTATATGAGTTTTTGGGACTTATACTAATGTCAGGTGAACTCATTTTTTTCGATGGAAATCAGTTGCGAGTACTTTTTTGGGTAATTTTTGATGAGTTTGTTTGTGTTTAAATCGGCAGGAGAAGAAACGGAACAATCTCAAGGACTTCTTGAATGTTGCAGGGCAAATGGGCGTAACGCACTTTTTAATCTTATCGAATCCAAAGAGCATTCCTCATTTGAGGGTCGCAAGAACACCTCAAGGCCCGACGCTGACCTTTGAGATACGGGAATATGCATTGGCTGCTGATATTGCTCGGGCTCAGACTCGCCCGAGATGCCCAAAAGACCTATTTAATAACCCCCCTTTGGTCAGCATGTTCATCAAATTTCAACTATATTACATATTATGTGCACTTTACTTGCAAATTTAGGTGTTTTTCTTTTGCAGGTTGTTCTTTCTGGGTTTGGTGGTGGGGATCAACAACATTTGAAGCTTACAACAATCATGTTTCAGAATATGTTTCCTGCTATAGACATTAATACTGTTAGTTCTAGACCAATGTCATGATGCAATTGAACTTTTCCTCGAGTTTAATTACATTTGCTAACTAATACATGAATTCATTGGAAACTGCAGGTTAAGCTCTCATCATGTCAGAGGATTGTATTATTGAACTACAACAGTGACACAAAGCTAATTGATTTTAGGCATTATTCTATCAGGTTGCAGCCTGTTGGTGTTTCTCGTAGGATTAGAAAGTTTGTTGAGAACCATCAAGTGCCTGATCTTAGGAATCTTCAAGACGTGAGCGACTTCGTAACCAAGTAAGATAAGATTTGAATGGAATTCTACAATATTTGTGCATAGATGTACCAAACCCGTCAAAATCTTGCACTGGAATGCCTTAAATTATTTGTTAGAAGAACATACCTGCTATAATTCACTTGGTTCCCTTATAATTTATATTGACGCTACTTTTAATGACAATTTCTTTATGTTAACCGTAACTATTGATGATGCATGGAATTCTAGGTTAGTTTTATTTGGCTATTTACTTTTTCAATCTATCCTATTAATAGGAGATATTCAAGATGAGTACTATTGCAATGCAAAGATTGAAATTTTCCAGGAGGGGAGGCACATGCGGTTGGGGTTAAATTATGATTGCGTTGGCAAGATGGATATGGCTTGATTGATTATTTTAGTTTGAGTAAGAAATTTGTGAACTCTGTTCCAGTCCCGTTAGAGTTTTGGCTTTGGCAATTTTATAAATCTGGTTTGATTTGATCTTTGAAACATTAAATTATTAAAGGATTATATAAAGACACAGTTTATTCTCTTCGTTCCGCTTCTTGCTTTCTTCCTAGCCATGATGTTACATTCTCGTGCCTTGATGGATGAACGTAAGTTTAATTAAAAAAAAAATGAAAAGGCAACTATGGTACTACTAGTTTATATGAATATAGTTTGTAAAGTTTGGTTCAAATTTGACAAATCTTTGGGATGTTTCTGACAAATTCTCTGCCAGATTATAATCTTGGACTAGCTTTTGGCCTTCAGTGGTCCTTGATTCTTCAATTCAACAGCGGTGAATATTTTCAACCAAAAAAAAAGAAAAAAAAGAGCAGATTATCCACAAAGATCTGCAATATGATTGTGAAAGATGTTTCCATCACGCTTAGAGAAGGGGGGAAAAACCAAGAGTTGGACCCATACATAACTTTAGCTATGTTTATAGCTCATTATATGCACATGGATGTTAGTGACTGATAAATAGAAAGTGCAGAACCATATTATATGGACACCCTGTAGGGCCTTTTCTACTATTTCGCCTAAAGTATACAAAAATTCTAACTATATTGGAAGTCACATTATTTTGCTCCAGATGATGGGAAATTTGTTGTATGACCTTTTGTTTTAATTATGCATAATTGGTCAAATGTAAATATCTTTTTATCGTCTGTAGGGCTGGCTATGGATCAGAAAGTGAAGCAGATGAAGAAGCTGCAACAGTAAGCCTGACCAGTGATGTCGGTAGGGTAAACCGTGCTTCTAGCAAAAGTGCTGTCAAACTTCAAGAGATTGGACCTAGGATGACACTCCAGTTAGTTAAAATTGAGGAAGGGTTATGCTCAGGTGGTGTCATATTCAGTGAATATGGTAAGCTTGCAAAATACTCCCCTCTTTGTGTTGGGGATCATTGATCCACTGCAACATATTGGATTTGAACCAAACGTACCACTCATTTCATTGTTCATTTCTTTTTCTCTTTATTTTTTCTTGGTACAGGCGACAATTTCTACAGATGCACTAAGCAGTTTGGTTTTGCAACTGGCTTAGCCAGTTTATCCAGATAGTTGCAACTACAGAAGTTTGTGTATACTTACTACTTAACTTTACTAGATATAATTAGAATCACAAAATCTTAGGTAGCATCTGGTTTCTATCATTTCATTTATCAAGGTTTGGCAGGTCTAATAGTTTCATGGGTGGAAGAACAATGGCATGCTAGAAAATGACTAAACTACTCTTCCTTCCACTGTATTTTCCATTGATTATGTTTTGCCATAAGGCTCAGCGTATTCGGTCATTTAGGGGTTTGAGGTAAAGAAAGAATTCAAGGTTTTACATAATATATTAAACATTGGGGTGGTATCAAAGTACGGGAGATTTGAAGGGGTATAGGTAAAAACCATTGTTGAAAATAGCGCCCAATAACGCCACTATAGTGCCGCAAATTGCGTTAGCACCCAATACCCGCACGATATCGATGAAAGTGGTGGAAAATAGCGCTCTGTGCGCTATTTGCTCGCAATAGTGGCGTTTAGCACGTAATAGCGTTTTTCATTATGAATTCTTAGTTGAATATCTGAATCAAACCCGTACCCGACTTGTAGTTAACTAAAACCCCCTCAACTTTGTTTCTTTCTCTCTCTCCCCCCCTCCGATTCGATCTCAACAGACGAAGGAAAAAAACCCTAATCCCATGATTCCCACCAACTCCGCCTCTTCTCTCCCTCAACTAACTTCGTCATTGGCGATCCTCCTCCTTCTCCTTTCCCTCTCTGACTACAACATCTCAAATCTCAAAATCCCTCTTCGACTGCCCTCCACCCCAACCCCTACCTCTCCCTCTCCGACTCCCCCACCTCAACCCCAAAAACCCCCTCTCTGACGGCTTCTCCTGCTTCTCCACCGCCTCTGTCAACTCGAAGCTCACCAAGTCCTTTTCCTCCTCTTTAGAATCTCTATAAATTATCAAATATGCATTTGAAAATTTTAAAGATTATTCTTTAATTTTTCTTTTTTAGAATATTTATTTATATTTAAATTGGACCACTATTTGACTTTGCGCTTTTTGCTGCTATAGCCACAAATAGCCGTAGTGGTGCCTCATCGCTACGGGCATGAGCTATCACTAACCTTGGTAAAAACCCCTCAAGAAAAAAAGGGATCTGATGAAAATTTGAATTTATCCCCAAAAATTAGATTCTATTATTAGATTCACGTCTTTTGCATTTTCATGTGAATAAATTTATGTCCTAGACTGCTCTTGAACCCACAATCTTTGATGTGCACGAGATTCTTTTGCACATCAAAAGAAAGCGATTCGGATTAGTCTTGATTTAAAGTAAGTCAGGAAGTCTAGTGTAACAAAGAATGAATGAGCATTGTGTGAAAGTCCTTCTAACCATTATATCAAAACTCTTAACGTTTTGATAAGACTTGAGGATTATAGGTTTATATTCTAACATGCCCCTATAGACACTTTTTTTTATGGGCTGAAATTTGGACTCACGTAGCGGTAACAGAATTTTTTATTTTTAAAAATCCGCATTAATTTCATGGCCAGCAAGATTCGAACCGGGGTTGGCTCTGATACCATGTGAAAGTTCCTCTAACCATTATTCAAAACTGTGAAGTTATGGTGAGGATCGATGATTATAGTTTTATATTCTAACAAGTGGAAAGAAATAGAGAGGACATGATTTCCTTCTATCCCCAAATCTAAGAGAATCATCATTACAACGAAAATGATGAGGTCCTTGAAATACTTTGTGATGTGTATTCAGCTGGTCCCATCTTTTGTACATATCACCAGCTTAGGACCAGTAATTGTATACACTGAGGTTCAAACCTTGTTTTCGTGGATATGTTACATTACCATTTATCGTGTTTCAAATAGGTCACTTTAGATCTTTAAAAAACATAGATGCAACTTATCAGCTCTTTTTTGTAGTACTAAATAATCTTGAATGCTCCAAGTTGTCCTGGATAATCCAGGTTCAGGACGAGGGTTATGACCTAAAATCAGTTAAAAAGATAACATGTTGAAGGCTCCAAGCTGTTTGATACATCAAGCTACCAAATGAATGGACAGTGTTGTTTGGCAACCGGTCAAGTGAGGGTTGAAGAAAGTTAATCCTTTCTAACCTACTAAACATTAAAAATTACACATGGACTGAAACCTATTTAAATTTGCGGGCCTTAAAAATGACAAAAGGTCCCTACTAGGCAGGTTAAAAAGTGTTTGCCCTTCAAAGTGAGGGGTTTACTAATCTAACTCTTTAGACAGGCTAAGAAATAACACCTTTATTTATAAAGAAAGCAGTATAATTTTATTACCAAAGGCTAAAGAAGAGCACAAGGATTGAAATAATCTTACCTAATGGACTAATCAATTTAACCCTTCTTCACTCAAGTAGTCTAAACACATCAATCCTCTTAAACTTTTGTCAAGCGGGCTGACAAGTTTTGTTAAGGCTGTTGCATTATCAGCTTTATTTTGTTTCACCTCCACTATGACATTCTGAAATAATGTAATATCCATAAGATCACATGATCCATATTTTATGTTTTGTAAGTTGTAATTAGTGCTGATCTTTCTTCCCGGTCGTCTTCTTCCTTCTTCTGTCTTTCTCATCTGTCTTCTTTTTTGTAGGAAAAGAAGCTGCTGAGGCAAAGGATGCAGCAAACGAAGATGATTAATTTCTTTTTAACGAGTCTTGCTTTGGGGAAGAACACTCCGATGAATTACCGGCAGCCATAAGCTATAAATTAGAACTATGGGCACAGAATGACAAGTTTATTTTAAGAAGTTATATTTAGGCTTTATTTATTTTATCTTAATGAGATCTTGGGGCAAAAGGGGGCATACTGTATTATTCAGATGGAGCAGCACACCGATTTGATCTGCTTGTGATGTGCATTCATTTGCTGTTTTGATATGTGCACCTTTTGGAACTCAGATATACAGAAAAATATTGTATGTTGTTCACCGTCGTTGGTGAGGTAATTGAGTTGTTATTCTTCTAAATAGAGGATCCAGAGTTTGATTCCAACATCTACAATTGGGTGTTCCAAATGGATAACACCTGAAAATTATCTGATGTATGTGATAAAGGGATCAATGTTATCGTGGTTATAATTGTTGGTATTGTTATATATATGATAATGAAAATTTGTATCAAAAGAAAAGAGGAATGAAGTGGAGAGAGTATGAGTTATGTTGCCGGTCACAGAAACTTTGTAACTATCATGAAAAAGTTTGCGGTCTGAACTTGGCAACCAGTGTTATATCAAGTTTTATTTTGAACTACAGGAGCGGTTATTCAGAACCTTGAGTTATTGTTAGATAACTTAAACAATGTTAGTTTGTAACACGTCAAAGTTGGGGGTACCAACTTAAACTATCTTGTGGCTACTGTTAGGCAGTTGCTCAGTCTAAAAACTTGTTCGACACTCTGGTGATGACAGGGTCCGCTCCCAAAGCTCTCTTTCAAGTTTTTGGACTTATCCAACTGCCTTTAACTCCTTTATGTATCTAGTTTTATTAGTTAATGAATGAACAGGGCACCTCGTCCTGTTTTCTTTCTCAAAAAAAAAAAAAAAAAAAAGAAAACCTTTATTAGCATAAAAGAACATGATAGTTGAAGAAAATCTTATACAGAGCCCTTCATGGAATATTGTTTGTTGAGGAAGGAAAGGGCGATGCACGGTATATAAATGTATTTATTAGTACAATCATAACCGCACTAATAAATAGCAGCTACTGAATTGAAGATATTAGTGATATATGTATAAATATTCATAGTATGTAGTGTCACCCCTCGTTTCCGGAAGGTCCTCTATAGGATTTTTTCCCCCTTACATCTAAGACCTTGAGTATTGCTAACTTCTTACAAACATTATAGCAATTCGTGTAGTACCATTGTGACTCAAATCATGTTGTATGTGACTTCTTGGCTTGTGAAAATACAAATTACGGTTTGAATATGTTTTAATGCAATACAAATACTGATATTAGAGATCAATCTAAAATTCAAACTTTGTGTAGATCGAACATGGCTTGTGTCCTGGAAGAGGAATGCTTAAGAATATACATAACAGAGGGCTATGGCTGTGGAGTCTACCAAACAGAGTTAAGAGACTCCATATAAACAACCCATTCATATATGTATATCAATTGAACTACCGAGATCAACAAATATCGCAAGTTTTAATTGAACTGTCACATTAACATCTCTGTTACTGAATGAAGTCAGTTTGCTCAAAAAATCACAATCAAACGATATAATGTACTCTTCAAATCCACATTAAAATTACTAATATTATTAAATTCAAAACTTTACAAAGAAAATAGAGTTACTTTCCTCATAACTGAACTTGAGTTCATCGGAAGTACTGAACTGGTTCCTTCTCCATGATCAATCAGATGCAAAATAAGATACAAAATGCTTGATTGATGTGGCCTTCCACGTGAAAAAAAAAAAAATCTATAGAGGGTAGGGAGATGGGGGATGAAATCTAAACAAACTGCACTGATAACAACTTCGCTAATAGACGATACAGATTGTAGTTATAGCTGATAGTAACGCGTGCATCAAGGTTCACGCTAGTCATTGCGTCACTGTGTCCCAAAAAAAAAAAAAGAAAAAAAAAAAAAAGAAAAGAATAAGAAAGAAAGAACTTTTCCACACCATATTATTAACTGAAAACTTTACAAACAAAATTTGACAAACAGATCCAAATTTCATATGCAATGAATGCAATACAACACGCCACAAAAAATTGAATTAATTTCCTCAGGTATTCTTATTCCATTCATTAACATTTATATATATGTAATTTGGATGTGCTAGAGTTCTTGCGCAGAGTTCGACTGATCTGAAGAATAAAGACGCTTCAAGATCACCAAGACTCAATTCACAAGTACTTAATGAACCAACAAACTAATCGGGCTATACACATCCATACTTTATTTTCTTTTCGAACCTCAGATGTTTCACCTATCAATAAATTTCACGCTCATGCCTTTCCTCAAAAGAAAAGTTCACCTAAACAAATGACTGCCTCCTTCTCCATGATCGGTTGAATGCAAATAATAAGATACAATTTGCTTGAAGAATGCAGCCTTTCATCCACCAGCTTCACAATATTCACAATCATTTTAATCCATGTATTCAATCTGCATTTCGACCGGGAGGAACATCAACAATGATCACTGACATTTTCCCTCGATGTCGTAGAACGATAACTAATAGAATCCTTGGACTGTTTTTTCTGCAGAGAGATAGACAAGCTACTCGTAGTGCTTCGTCCAGACTGGAACAGAGTAAATAAGAGTTCCTACAGCAAATGATGGCAGGATGGTCACCATAACATAAGCTAGTGCTCGCCTGCTATGGCCACTCTCCATCATGTCATATACTTCGGCAACAAAGGTTGAAACTGTGCTCATACAGCCAAGGAACCCTAACTGGACTCCACTCACGAGAACCGTGCATGTCTTTACATTAACCTGGAGGTAACGATACAGATATACACTTTTTCAGTAAACTTGAACTAGAAAATTATATAATTCATCCATGAGGCAGGCGTTAGCCATTAAGATTTAAGACCAATTTATAGAATTATGACTAAAGAGTAAAAATCCAAATATTACTTGAAACATGTTCATCACCTATGATTACCAAGCTTGGTACTGGCAATATCAAAAGGATAAAAGAAGAGCTTCTATCAAAAGAATCACATACATAGCGCTTTACTTATCATCGAAAGGCTTGCCATAAGAGATGCTGCAAGAATGTTGGCTGTCAGTGTTCCAATAGGTACCCACTTGAGTAGTCCCTTTTTGCCAAACGCCCGCCCATTAAGCCTTCCCAAATACCAGCGAGCCCAAACACCCGGTGGCTCAACCAAGAACAGCGTCATTGGTCGCATTATCCAACTTTTTAACTGCCAATGAGCCACTCAAGCTCCACAATGAGACTAGAGCCAGCAATATAATTGTAAACCATTGTATGCCTCTTTCGACTGTTTATTCTCCACTGAGGCTCCATCCAGTTTTGACTGAATTTTGGTCGAGCCTGTTGAAGAGGCTCTTACGGAGTCCCTCAGAAGATATAACCCCAATTACGATTCTAGAATTCACAATTATTATACCTGTAGTAATGAAAAAAATTAGGCATACATACATAATCAATATTAAACAATGTCCATAGACCAATCCAGCATGATGTACTTATCCAAAATACGATGTTTCTTAATCATAATTCATAAAGTTATTTGAGTGGTCATGTTTTAACTATTAGTTGATTATTTCATTAAGCTTTTCTATTATATAATACTCATTAAATTGCATGCTTTACTTAGCATTTGCATATTTTCTGACATCACCTTGTGTTTCAACTTTAAATTTATTTCTGCTGACATGCATTCCATCAGATGGCAGTTGATAAAAACAATAATCATAGACTTACTATTGACAGTATTGTTATCCTTAAAATTTCCATTTAAGTGCCATATCAACAAAGAGGCAGTTTTATTCTATAACTTGAAAAAAATTAAACCAATCATGGTTCAACTCATTAAAACTTACCACCAGTTAAGTTTCCATCGACTATCAGAATAAATAAAAAAATGATCACGTGAAAAAATATGCAAAAGGCAACGAAATGTGTATTTCTTGAACATGTAAGGACGCATATGGTAAAGAAACTTTTTATTTATTCACATCGCATTTGTGACTTCAAGGTTATATATTGTGCATGTATCAGTTTCCACATGCCAGTGCTTTAAAATCTGACCTTGAATATACAAGTTCTAGCTAATTAGTTCAGTTCGGAAGTCATACTGCTATACAATCGACCAGAGATTGGTGATAAATAATAATCTAGGGTCTGGATCTTATCTGAAATGGGACATCGAAATCTACTAGTCCCAAACTTGACCAGAATAATATTTTTAATCCATGAACATATGCGGTCTTCACATATTCACATGTTCATGCGTCGAGTAGCCATTTTAACCTATTAAATATTTCTTTGGGGCATTTCATATCATGAACCCAACATTAAGGTTGTTAATGATTATATACAGACAGAAGGGTGCCAGCTTATGAGATGCCTTCTTTAGCCAAAATATCTATATAAATCATAATAATTACCAGAGATCATCCCAAATATAATTTTAGAAAAGAATTCATTTACTTAAGTACTTAGACAGATTAGGAGCTTGCAGATTACATATGAGATGCCCTCATTAGTTACCATCTATATAGACCATAATAATATCATAGATAATCAAAATCATAGTTTAGAGAAGAAAATCATTCTGTTAAATACTAACTAGAATAACTAAAATACGTACAGTTCAAATGAGTTAACTAGCATACCAACTATGATGCCACCAACAGCAGAAGCCCAGTGACCCTTGGAGGCCAAGTCGAGCATTTTCTGATTCCACTGAAGGTTGTAACACTACCAAGGTACCCTGTCGATAATCCCAATAATAAATGCCCAGATATATGACGTATCTCAGGCTTGAACACAACCCTGAACCACCCAATCAGAAAGGAACCTAACTAGTAATAACAAAAGTTGAAATACATCAAGACAGTGGAAATACAACAATGATATTTGATAAATTTTCTTGGAGAGAGAAAAAATTGACATACCACATTAGAGGGAAGATCAAGATACAAAGGTGTATTAATAGGGGCAAAGAGCTTTTGTAGCAAGTACCTGGTAAATACCTGACGAGAAGTTTAAAATTAAGCATATTGCTACAGAACCTGAATTATTAAACTTAGAGGCAGTTCTCTCATAACAAAAAAGAATTGGACTGAAGGAATAAGAACAATGGACAAGGAATAAATATTTTTCAGGTCATGCATATGATCCCTTGGAAATATCAACCTTTGATTTCTAAGAATATGTTTGTCTTCACGTTAACAAAGAATATGTCACGAGCGGAACCTAAAGAACTTCTCATACAAGAAGGGGAAAACAAGATCTCTGACGATGGAGAAACATAATAGACTCAGTTGCTTGTTTCACTTGTAGAAAAAAGAGCATCCTAGACTGAATGTTCTAGACAAAAAAAATTCCATCTAGCTTGAAACAAAATAGACGGAAAAATTTCGTCTAGGTTGAGCCTTCCTAGACAGAAAATTCCATCTAGGATAGCAACCTAGACGAAAAATATTAAAAATTTTATTTTGATGTGAGCCCTACCATCCTAGACAGAACTTTTCGTCTAGGATGTATCCTAGAGGAAAAATTCCATCTAGGAAAGTGAGGCCAAAAGAAAAACCCTAACCCTATCCCAACCTGCGCCATCTCACTCTCACGGTACGTAGCTCTCTCTCTCTCTCTCTCTCTCACTCTCAGTCTCCCGCTCTCTCTCTCTCTCTCTCTCTCTCTCTCTCTCTCTCTCTCTCTCTCTCTCTCTCTCTCTCTCTCTCTCTCTCTCTCTCTCTCTCTCTCTCTCTCTCTCTCTCTCTCTCACCGAGATTTGACCGTCGCCGTCACCCCTCGTCATCGTCGTTGTGGTTATAAGCCCTCGGCTGTCGCCCATGCATTCACCAGCAATCACGCCCCAAAATGCACAGCTTATTTTGAGATGCATAACAACGGCAACACGTGCAAAAAGTACATGCTAAGCCTGCGGTGCACTCCATATTACAATTAACAATAGAAGTCTCAGAGTAATTACTACATTGTAATAATTTTATTGTAATGAGTCAAAAGACTCTTATTACATAAGCATAGTAGTATGACTAGTGTAACTAAAATTTTCAGCATCAATTACTTTAAAACATCCTTCTCATGTTCCAAAGCTCCGGGTGCAGATAAAGCTATCTAATTTTTATCTGAAAAAGATTTAAAATAATGGGGTGAGTTTACACTCAGTGAATAGATAACTTATCATTAACGAATCAGACAAGTTTAAGAAAATATCAATACTAAATTCGGATAAGCATTGTAAAAATGATTGAGAAACACATAATATCTCGAATAAGAGGAATTTCCAAGAATAGCATGTGACATTTTCATAAAAGAATTTTTACAAAAATTTAAGAAACAATACTAATTACTTTTTAAAACTGTAATTATCGATCTAAATTCACACTTACAAAACTTCCTCAGTTGTCACACTAAGGCTATAAAAATTATAGCCCAGTAGCATGGGAATGCGCATCGAATTACTATAAGTCAACCCGGGGACAGAATGTACCTAGCACAATCATAGGTTGCCCGAAGGCCACTTCACTTTTGCCAAAAAGACCACTTTAACACTGGTCGATACATTCAATACCATATGGTAGGCTTAAACAAATCACTTCACTCCATAGTGGATTTCTGAGGATTTTTAATATTTAAAAACACATTCTTTTTTATTTCAAATATCACTTGCAATATTCACTTGTACGAAAAGCAATATAATATGTTTTAACGCTTTTGTAGACTTTCTCATATAATTTTCATGAAATTATAATATTCATGAATCTATACCAATTAAATTTTCGGATAAAATGTCATGCGAAGAGTAGTTAGTCGAATAAAATGTCATATGAATAGTAATACATGAACAATAAATCGCCAAATAAAATGCCGTATGAACAGTAACTCATCAAATGAAATGGCATATGAACAGTATTCTCTAAAATATATTTTCAATAGTTTACATATTAGATAATATTTCTCTAATATGTCATATGAACAATAACTCTAAAATATATTTTCAATAGTTTGCATATTAGATAATATTTTTCTAACATGTTATATGAGCGATGAATTTGAAACGACATGTTTCAAAAATCTCATATCTTGAACAATTTTTATCTTGTAAAAGATAAATAATTATCATCACGATTCACATTTGTTAACAATTACTATAAATGAACGAGAATAACATGTCCGATCCATAATTTCTCTACAAAAATAAAATTTATCATTAAAATATATAATCGATTAAAATAACTAATGATAAGAAACCTACTCACCTCAAGAGATTTGACAATCCTTGGAGAACCGTATTCGAACTATCTTACTCCTCACTTGAATCAATAAACATAAAATATGTATAAATACTAAAAGTCCAAGTATAAACTATTAAGGTGTAATACTAAGGTTTCGGCTTCTAGGGACTTTTCTAAAATTTTATTTCTTTTCTTTAGGTTTGTAACAAAAGTTTTGGACTAAACTGTAAACGTTTCTATGTTAAAGAGCTAAAAAGATGTTTATTGTACTTAAAAGTAAACTTTTAGAAACTAAGGGCATATATGAAAGGTGCCCTTCTTCTTCCTCTAATCAAATCCCCTCTGTTTCTTTTTTTTTTCTACTGAACCCAAAAGTCTTTGGGTAGTTTCCATGACCAAAATGGTCACTGCCGTTATATATTTTTCTTTGGAACTGACCGGAGGTCACCGGACTTCGCCGGAGACAACGCCGGTAGACATAAAAAGGTATGTTTCTTTCTTTCTTTTTCTAATCTATAATCATTCATAACTAAGATTAAAAAGAACTAACCTTTTTAAAGCTCTGTTCCTCCCTGTTCCCTCCCCTTCTCTGATCTTAAAGTTTATTATTAATTTTTTTTCTTTTGGTTTTGTGTGATTTCCCGAGAGGAGAGGAGAGGGGGCTTATATAGGGCAAAAGGGGTTGGTGAAATTAGGTAGATGCGGAGAAAATTTTTTTAGGCATGGAGGAGAGTTAGGTAGGATTGAAAGAAAATAGGGAAAAGTTAGGCAGAGGGATAAGTGTGTAGTGTAGTGTAGTGGTTATTACATCTCACCCACCTTAAAAGAAAATATCATCCTCAAAATTTATACGTACCTTAGTTTCTAAAAAGTTGTGGATATCTCTCTCGTATATCCTCCTTAAGCTCCCAAGTTGCTTCTCTTTCAGTGTGATTCTTCCATTGAATTTTGACATATTTGATGGTACGCTGTCTGAGTACTTATTCCTACTGATCAACAATGCGTTCTGGTTGCTCCTCATAAGTCAAATCTTCCTTTAGCTTAATTGGTTCCAATTCAATAACCTGATCCGGGTCTTGAATAAATTTCCTTAGCATAGATACATGAAACACATTGTGGACTCTAGCCAAAGAAGGCGGCAAGGCAAGCCTATAAGCAACTTCACCAACACGTTGAAGAATTTCGAACGGTCCAACAAATCTTGGACTCAGCTTTCCTCGAATTCCAAATCTCTTCACACTTCTTCTAGGAGACACCTTTAAAAATACATGATCACCTTCTTGAAATTCTAGGTCTCTCTCCCTCCGATCAGCATAACTCTTCTGTCTACTTTGTGCATTTCGAATATGCTCTCTTATCAAGTAAATCTTGTCTATAGCTTGTTGTACTAACTCAGGTCCAAGAAGTTTTCTTTCTCCAACATCGTTCCAGTGTATAGGTGAACGACACTTCCTTTCGTATAGCGCCTCATACGGTGCCATCTTAATGCTTGACTGGTAACTATTATTATATGCAAACTCTGCCAATGGTAAATGCTCCTCCCATGATCCTTTCAAATCAAGGATATAACATCTTAACATATCCTCGAGAGTTTGAATTGTTCTTTCTGATTGACCATCCGTTTGTGGATAATATGCTGAGCTAAAACAAAGTTTACTATGAAGAACTTTGTGCACACCTTTCCAGTACTCAGATACGAATCTAGGATCTCTATCAGATACTATCTCTACTGGAACACCATGAAGCCTGACTATTTCAGCAATATATAACTTTACAAGCTTCTCCAAGGAAAACTTCATATTGATCGGTAAGAAGTGAGCCGACTTAGTTAGACGGTCCACTATAACCCATATGGCATTGTTACCTCTTGCAGATCTGGGTGACCCTGTGACAAAGTCCATAGTGATTTTCTCCCACTTCCACATTGGTATATCGAGGCTTTGAGTTAATCCCGCTGGTCTTTAATGCTCTGCTTTTACTTGTTGACATATCTCACACTCTGAGACATATTTGCTAATATCCCTCTTCATATTATTCCACCAGTATATCTCCTTTAGATCTTTATACATTTTTATTCCACAAGGATGCATTGTATATCCAGAACGATGAGCCTCCTTCAAAATCTTCTTCTTCAATTCTGGATTATTCGGAACACAAAGTCGATTTCTGAATCTAAGGGATCCGCCACCATGTATTACAAAATCTGGTTGTTTACCATCCTTGACTCCTTTCCGAATGGCTTTCAATTCCAAGTCATCTTTTGGGAGATCTTAATTTCATCAATCAGAGCAGGTTGTACCTGGATGTTGTTCAGTTTGGCCGATAGTTGATGACACCGGATCTCAATTCTCAACCGATCCAAATCTTCTAATATATGCCTTTGTCGAGTAATGAGACAAGCTATATTACTCTTCCGACTAAGGGCGTCAGCAACTACATTCGCCTTTCCTGGGTGATAATTAATACTAACATCATAATCTTTAAGTAGCTCCAACCATCTTCTTTGCCTCATGTTCAACTCCTTTTAAGTAAAAATGTATTTTAAACTCTTGTGATATGTATAGATTTCACAATGTACTCCATAGAGATAATGTCTCCAAAATTTCAAGGTAAAAATAACCGCCGCCAATTCTAAATCATGTGTTGGATAATTTTGCTCATACGGTTTCAATTGTCGAGAACCATAAGCTACCACTTTGCCATTTTGCATGACCACGCATCCCAAACCTTTATGAGAGGCATCGCTATAAACAGTAAAATCTTCTCCTGCGATTGGTATAGTGAGAACTGGTGCAGAGATTAGTCGGTTCTTTAACTCCTAAAAACTCCTTTCGCATCCTTCAGACCAAACAAATTGGATTTCCTTGTGAGTCAAACGGGTCAAAGATGAGGCAATACGAGAAAACCCTTCTACAAATCTCCGATAATAACCCGCTATGCCAAGAAAGCTGCGGATTTCATGAACGTTTGTTGGTCTTTTCCAATTCACAATTACTTCAATTTTTGCTGGATCTACTGAGACTCCATCCTTTGAGATAACATGTCCTAGAAAAGACACATTATCTAACCAGAACTCACACTTCTTAAATTTTGCATAGAGCTTTTCTTTTCTCAAAACACTGAGCACACACCGTAGATGTTCTTCATGCTCCTTCTGATTCTTTGAATATATCAAGATATCATCTATAAATATCACCACAAAATGATCTAAGAAGGACTTGAACACTCTATTCATGAGGTCCATGAAAAATGCAGGTGCATTCGTCAACCCGAATGGTAACACAAGAAATTCGTAATGACCATAGCAGTGCAATCGATCTTTGGAATGTCTTCAGCCTTAATCTTCAATTGATGATAGCCGATCGTAGATCGATCTTGAAAAACACCTGAGCTCCTTGCAATTGGTCGAACTAATCGTCAATCCTTGGCAACGGATATTTATTCCGTATAGTTATCTTATTGAGCTCCCGATAATCAATACATAATCGCATGCTACCATCTTTCTTTTTACAAATAGCACCGGTGCGCCCCAAGGTGAAACACTGGGTCTAATAAACCCTTTATCCAGAAGTTCTTGCAACTGCTCCTTAAGTTCTTTTAGTTCTGTCGGAGCCATTCTATAAGGGGCTTTTAAATCGGACTTGTGCTTGGAACCAGTTCAATAGAAAATTCTATCTCCCTATCGGGTGGCATTCCGGGAAGATCTTCTGGAAAGACATCTAGAAACTTATGCACAATAGGAATTTGATCCAGACTAATGTCTTTCTGGCTCAAGACTTGCACTGATGCTAGAAAACCAATGCACCACTTCTTAACATGCGATGAGCTTGGAGGGCTGATATAATGTGCATAGGTTTTTGCACCTTATTGCCCTCAAAGCAAAACTCCGGTTGATTGAGAATTCTAAACACCACTTTCTTCTCTCGACATAAAATCGATGCATGATTTTTAGATAACCAATCCATCTCTAGAATGATGTCATAATCAAGCATATTGAGGATGATCAATTCCGCTAGAAATTCCCTATCCACTATCCTTATCTTATATTTGCAATACTTATTAGATATCAGTATGCTATCTCCTGGTGTGCTAACATGCATTTCATGCTCTAGAGTATCACATGGCAATTCTTGTTTTCTAACAAATTATGCAGCAATAAAAGAGTGCGAAGCTCCAGAATCAAATAGTACTCGAGCAAAGTAGAAAATATAGGTATGGTACCTGATACCACATCATTATTAGCCTGAGCCTCTTGCTCGGTTAGAAAGTAAACTCGAGCTTTCGCTTGAGGATGCTGATCACGTTGTGATACCTTATGAGTTGGAGTTTCATTCATCTTGGGACAATCTACAATCTTATGATCCTTTTGGCCACATCTCAGCCAAGCACCTGTAACCCTCCAACAATTTTTTGCCTCGTGATTAGGCTTGTCACATATGGTGCATCTCATCGATTTCTGGTTCATAGTCTGCTTCCCTTTTGAATCCACATTTTGTCTCTTGTTTTGCCAATTCTTGTTGTGACCTCCTCGTCCGTCCGTTCTGAACCTCTTCTTCGTATCATCATTCTTGCGATCATCAGCTAAGAAAATATCTTTTCGCTCCTTTTCAACCACTAAAGCTTTCTTCAATACCGCTGCATAAGTGGAGAGTTCAAAGGAGCTCACTTGAAATCTTATTCTGGATTGCAAACCCTCCTCGAAACGACGGGCTCTATCTTCTTCGGTTGCCACAAAGTGGGTGCAAATTTAGATAAATAAGTAAACTCTTCCTCGTACTCAGCTACGGTTTTATCATTTTGCTTCAATTCTCAAAATTCCTTCTCTTTTTGCTGGCGAACAGTCTTTGAAAAGTATTTTTCATAAAAGACTTTCTTGAATTCTTCCCACGATATTTGATCGGCACGACTCGGTCCTCTGTTGCATTTGCCACCAGCCATATGCACGCCCTTTTAACATATAAATGGCATAAGCCACTTTTTCGCCGTCAGGACACTTCATATAAGTGAAGACTTTTTCCATCTCTGTGATCCAGTCTTCGGCGACCATTGGATCAACACTTCCTTCGAAGATAGGCGGCGTCAACCTTTTAAACTGTGCCATACCGCTTCGCAGTCGAGGATTATCATTGTCTCGGAATTCTTGCCGTTGATTTATTTGTTGCTGCTGACTTTGCATGACAGTAGTAAGACTTTGCATCATTGGCAACATGGCATTTGGATCTATTTGATCTCCCCCGGAACCAGATTTCTACCACCAAAGATTTGCCCCAAGGTTTGGTGCAAATCACTTTTGTGATTTGATGGAGTGTTTGTGTTGTTCCTAGCCATCTTGTCGTAAAATAAATAAAAAAGTCAAAGATCACTAAAAGCAGCTCTAAAGTTTTAATTATAAATCAAACGAGTCTAGTTGCTGATATCGAAGAAAAATTTATTTTGTGATACGATGGAACTTTACTCGGTCAGTTAGCCAGGTAAGGATAGTACTAGAGGTTGGTCAAAGACCAATTAAGTACCCTGTTCCTTGTGGAGTGCCATAAGCGATCCCGAAACCTTGCCTTAGACACTAACGGATTCGAGTAAACTTAAGTCAGTTTACTAAGAAAAATATAGTTGTCTATGTAGGAACTTGGGCCTAGGACTTCTAAAACCTAGGGCTCTGATACCATAAATTGTCACGCTCCCAAAATGCACAACTTATTTTGAGATGCATGACAACGGCAACACGTGCAAAAAGCACATGCTAAGCATGCGGTGCACTTCCATATTACAATTAATAATAGAAGTCTCAGAGTAATTACTACATTGTAACAATTTCACTGTAATGAGTCAAAAGACTCTTATTACATAAGCATAGTAGCATGACTAGTGTAACTAAAATTTTCAGCATCAAACACTTTAAAACATCCTTCTCATGTTCCAAAGCTCCGGGTGCAGATAAATTCATCTGAAAAAGATTTAAAATAATGGGGTGAGTTTACTCTCAGTGAATAGATAACTTATCATTAACGGATCAGACAAGTTTAAGAAAATATCAATACTAAATTCAGATAAGCTGTTGTAAAAAATGATTGAGAAACACATAATATCTCGAATAAGAGGAATTTCCAAGAATAGCATGTGACATTTTCATAAAAGAATTTTTACAAAAAATTAAGAAACAATACTAATTACTTTTTAAAACTGTAATTATCGATCTAAATTCACACTTACAAAACTTCCTCAGTTGTCACACTAAGGCTATAAAAATTATAGCCCAGTAGCATGGGAATGCGCATCGAATCACTATAAGTCAACCCGGGGACAGAATGTACCTAGCACGATCATAGGTTGCCCGAAGGCCACTTCACTTTTGCCAAAAAGACCACTTTAACACTGGTCGGTACATTCAATACCATATGGTAGGCTTAAACAAATCACTTCACTCCATTGTGGATTTCTGAGGATTTTTAATATTTAAAAACACATTCTTTTTTATTTCAAATATCACTTGCAATATTCACTTGTACGAAAAGCAATATAATATGTTTTAACGCTTTTGTAGACTTTCTCATATAATTTTCATGAAATTATAATATTCATGAATCTATACCAATTAAATTATCAAATAAAATGTCATGCGAAGAGTAGTTTGTCAAATAAAATGTCATATGAATAGTAATACATGAGCGATGTCGCCAAATAAAATGCCGTATGAACAAGAACTCATCAAATGAAATGGCATATGAACAGTATTCTCTAAAACATATTTTCAATAGTTTACATATTAGATAATATTTCTCTAATATGTCATATGAACAGTAACTCTAAAATATATTTTCAATAGTTTGCATATTAGATAATATTTTTCTAACATGTTATATGAACAATAAATTTAAAATGACATGTTTCAAAAATCTCATATCTTGAACAATTTTTATCTTGTAAAAGATAAATAATTATCATCACGATTCACATTTGTTAACAATTACTATAAATGAACGAATAACATGTCGATCCACAATTTCTCTACAAAAATAAAAGTTATCATTAAAATATATAATCGATTAAAATAACTAATGATAAGAAACCTACTCACCTCAAGAGATTTGACAATCCTTGGAGAACCGTATTCGAACTATCTTACTCCTCACTTGAATCAATAAACATAAAATATGTATAAATACTAAAAGTCCAAGTATAAACTATTCTGGGTGTAATACTAAGGTTTCTGGCTTCTAGGAACTTTTCTAAAATTTTATTTCTTTTCTTTAGGTTTGTAACAAAAGTTTTGGACTAAACTGTAAACGTTTCTATGTTAAAGGGCTAAAACGATGTTTATTGTACTTAAAAGTAAACTTTTAGAAACTAAGGGCATATATGAAAGGTGCCCTTCTTCTTCCTCTAATCAAATCCCCTCTGTTTCTTTTTTTTTTCTACTGAACCCAAAAGTCTTTGGGTAGTTTCCATGGCCAAGATGGTCACTGCCGTTATATATTTTTCTTTTGAACTGACCGGAGGTCACCGGACTTTGCCGGAGACAACACCGGTAGACATAAAAAGATATGTTTCTTTCTTTCTTTTTCTAATCTATAATCATTCATAACTAAGATTAAAAAGAACTAACCTTTTTAAAGCTCTGTTCCTCCCCGTTCTCTCCCCTTCTTTGATCTTAAAGTTTATTATTATTATTATTTTCTTTTGGTTTTGTGTGATTTCACGAGAGGAGAGGAGAGGAGAGGGGGCTTATATAGGGCAAAAGGGGTTGGTGAAATTAGGTAGATGAGGAGAAAATTTTTTTTAGGCATGGAGGGGAATTAGGCAGGATTGGAAGAAAATGGGGAAAAGTTAGGCAAAGGGATAAGTGTGTAGTGTAGTGTAGTGGTTATTACAAACCCTCTCCGCCGCCGCCCCATCCCTTCTTCTCTCTTAATTAAAGGTTTGTGATTTCATGGAAATTTCTATTTTTTTAATTTTCATAGTTTATTGTTCAATTTTGTTGACATACCCTAAATTCTAACCCAAAATGAACAAGTTTGAATCTTGTAACACTAATTGATTAAATTAAAAGCCATTAACCCTAATTTTAAACCTAATTTAGCTACATTTTGCCCTATTTGAACAACAATTTTAGTCTAAACTTAATTGAATAATTTTCAGCAATTAACCCTAATTTTAAACCTAATTCAGCTACATTTTCCCTATTTGAACAACAATTTTAGTCTAAACTTAATTGAATAATTTTAGCAATTAACCCTAATTCTAAACCCTAATCCTTACTTTAACCATAGCTTTAGATAAATTTTCAGCAATTAACCCTAATTTTAAACCTAATTCAGCTACATTTTCCCTATTTGAACAACAATTTTAGTCTAAACTTAATTGAATAATTTTAGCAATTAACCCTAATTTTAAACCTAATTCAGCTACATTTTCCCTATTTGAACAACAATTTTAGTCTAAACTTAATTGAATAATTTTAGCAATTAACCCTAATTTTAAACCTAATTCAGCTACATTTTCCCTATTTGAACAACAATTTTAGTCTAAACTTAATTGAATAATTTTCAGCAATTAACCCTAATTTTAAACCTAATTCAGCTACATTTTCCCTATTTGAACAACAATTTTAGTCTAAACTTAATTGAATAATTTTAGCAATTAACCCTAATTCTAAACCCTAATCCTTACTTTAACCATAGCTTTAGATAAATTTTCAGCAATTAACCCTAATTCTAAACCCTAATCCTTACTTTAACCATAGCTTTAGATAAATTTTCAGCAATTAACCCTAATTTTAAACCTAATTCAGCTACATTTTCCCTATTTGAACAACAATTTTAGTCTAAACTTAATTGAATAATTTTAGCAATTAACCCTAATTCTAAACCCTAATCCTTACTTTAACCATAGCTTTAGATAAATTTTCAGCAATTAACCCTAATTTTAAACCTAATTTAGCTACATTTTGCCCTATTTGAACAACAATTTTAGTCTAAACTTAATTGAATAATTTTCAGCAATTAACCCTAATTTTAAACCTAATTTAGCTACATTTTGCCCTATTTGAACAACAATTTTAGTCT